>BTHU01000005.1:21446741-21829000 GCA_036184795.1 Tokudaia tokunoshimensis
CAGTTCCTTCCGCAATTCCAGTCTGCAAGATAGATCTCTGGGGCAAGCATGGAGCTCCAGGTCTTGGGGAGGGGGGGGGAGACAGACAGACAGACAGACAGAGAGAGAGAGAGAGAGAGAGAGACCCTGCTTTACAGTAGTAGTAAGGTAGTCACTGGGGAAACCCTGGGTGTCAACCTCTGGCCTCCACATGAATATGTGGACACACATGGAAGCATATACACAAAATTACACAATGTTATTAAGTTGTATGGTAATTACTGAACAGAATTCTAGAAAGTACACTATTGCTGATTTCTCCTGCTTGGGTGCTTTGTATAGCAGAGTTGCTAAAATAGCAGTAAGAGTTCAGGCCTTAACCACAGTTTCACCTTATTCTTTTCCTTTTTGTGAGACAGGTTTCATGTAGCTGAGGATGACCTTGAGCTTGTATTCTTCTCACTGATACCGGGCACCTTTCACCCTGCCCAGTCAATCTCAGGTTTTTGGTGGGTTTTTCTTTTTAAATTATGTGTATATGTATGTGTCAATGTGTGAGTTTGTGTGTGTATGAGTTCAGTGCCCTCAAAAGCCAGAGAGGGCTTCAGCTCCCTTGCAGCTGCAGTATGTGGGTGCTAGAAACTGAACTCAGGTTCTCTGCATGTTCTTAACTGCTGAGCCATCTTTCTGGCCTCCCAGTCTCAGGATTCTTATCGTCATGTCTTAGATAATTTATCAGTAAGTTGTCTTATTCAAGTCCTTATCCTAAGCATTTAGCCCAGTTGCAGGTTCATCACTAAAGGAAGTTAGAACTGGAACTCAAGCAGGTCATGAAGCTGGAGCTGATGCAGAGGCCATGGAGGGATGTTCCTTACTGCCTTGCTTCCCCTGGCTTGCTCAGCTTGCTTTCTTATATAACCTAAGACTACCAGCCCAGGGATGGCACCACCCACAAGGGGCCCTCCTCCCCCTTGATCACTAATTGAGAAAATGCCTTACAGCTGTGTCTCATAGAGGCATTTCCTCAAAACCAGCCAGTACAATTGACCCCTACACACAAACACATCACTATTAAGCCTCAACCCTTACTTTCTTATTCATCCCCAAGATCTAAATAACTTTAAGAGTCCTACAGTCTTTACATATTAAAAATTCAATCCCTTTAAAATATCCAATATCTTTTAAAATTCAAACTCTTTTTGAAATTCCAAGTCTTTTAACTGTGGGCTCCACTAAAATACTTTCTTACTTCAAGAGGGAAAAATATCAGGGTACAGTCACAATCAAAAGCAAAATCAAACTCTAACCATCCAATGTCTGGGATCCATATTCATGATCTTCTGGATTCCTCCAAGGGCTTGGGTTACTTCTCCAGCTCTGCCCTTTGTAACACACACCTTGTCTTCTAGACTCCAGCTGCCTGTACTCCACTGCTGCTGCTGTTCTTAGTGGTCATCTCATGGTATTGGCATCTCCAAAACACTGCTGTCTTCTGCTGCAACTAGGCTTCATCAATAGCCTCTCATAGGCTCCCTTCATGGTGCCAAGCCTCAGCTCCTTTGCATGACCCCTTCAGTCCTGGGCCATCAATTGCAGCTGAGGCTGCGCCTTCACCAGTGGCCTCTCACAGTGCTGAGCCTCAGCTGCTCTTCATGACCTTTCAGGCCTTCAAATCCAGTACCACCTGGGTGACTCTTACACATTGCCAAGTCCTTCGACAGCACAAGGTACAACCTTGGCTATCTCTGGAACACAGCCTCTTTGTGCTCTCAGAAAACACTTCCCAGAAGATTTCATCTCAGTGTTGTTGGTGTCTTCTCAATCACCACTAATTTCTTAGCTCCAGCTAACCAGCACCAATAGTCTTGGTAATGCAAAGGTTTTGTTTTAATAATTCTGGTATGTTGTAAATCACAGCTGATTCTTCATCCTCAGCTAGCCAAAACCACAGAATCTTCACAATCAAAATAGGCCCTGATAAGAGTCTTTAATCTTTCCTCTGAAATTTCACAAGCCAGGCCTCCATCTTCTGCACTGTTCTCAACATTATCTTCCAAGCTCCCACACAACACCCCACAGAGCTCTTAACACCAAATGGATCTTCTAGCCCAAAGTTCCAAAGTCCTTCCACAGTCCTCCCCAAAACATGGTCAGGTTGTCAGAGGAATACCCCACTCCTGGTATCAACTTCTGTATTAGTCAGGGTTCTCTAGAGTCACAGAATTTATTCGTAGTCTCTATATAGTAAGGGAATTTGTTGATGATGTACAGACTATAGTCCAATTCCCCAACAATGGTCAGCAGCATCTGTGAATGAAGTCCAAGGATCTAGCAGTTACACAGTACCACAAGGAAGGCAGGTGAAGAAGAGAGTCAATCTTTCTTCTTCCAATGTCCTTATGCAGGTCACTAGTTGAAGGTGTGGTCCAGATTAAATGTGTGTGCCACTACGCCTGGATCTGGGAATTGCTTTGTCCCAGATGACCTTGAACTCATAGATCTTTCTGCCTTGGTCTTCTGGAATTCATAGCCACTATGCCTCAAAATCTCCATGCCAAGATCTAGTTCAGAAAGTTGCATCTCCCAGCCACCAGATTAGGATCACAGGTGAGCCTTCCAATTCTGGATTGTAGTTCATTCCAGATATAGTCAAGTTGACAACCAGGAATAGCTACTACAGGTCCTTATCCCCTAAGGAAATAGAAGTCATTTAAAAACTCCCAACCAAAAAAACGCCCAGGGCCAAATGACTTCAGAATTCTTTTTACCAAACCTTCAAAGAAGAGCTAATACCAACACTCCTCAAACTATTCCATAAAATAGAAACAGAAAGAACCCTACCTAATTCATTCTATGAAGCCATAGTTACTCCGCTACCTAAACCACACAAAGACCCAACAAAGAAGGAAAATTTCAGACCAATTTCGCTTATGACTATCATTGCAAAAAATACTCAATAAAATTCAAGCAAACAAAATCCAATCATCAAAACCATCATTCATCACAACCAAGTAGATATCATCCAAGCAAGGGATGCAATGTTGATTCAATATATAGAAATCTATTAATGTAATCCACTATATAAACAAACTCAAAGAAAAAAATCTCATGATCATCTCATTAGATGCTGAAAAATGCAATACCCCTTCATGTTAAAAAGTATATGAGAGATCAGGAATTCAAGGCCCATATGTAAACATAATAAAATCAATATATAGCAATCCAACAGCCAATATCAAATTAAATGCAGAGAAACTTGAAGCAATCCCACTGAAATCAGGGACAAGACAAGACAAGACTGCCTGCTCTCCCCATATCTATTCAATATAGTACTTGAAGTTCTAGCTAGAGCAATAAGACAACAAAAGTCGATCATGGGGATACAAATTGGCAAAGAAGAAGTCAAGGTATCATTATTTTCAGATGATATGATAATATACATAAGTGACACCAAAATCTCTACCAGAGAACTTCTACAGTTGATAAACAACTTCAGCAAAGTGATTGGATATAAAATTAACTCAAACAAATCAATAGCCTTCCTTTGTACAAGTGATAATCGGGCTGAGAAAGAAAATAGGGAAAGAACACCCTTCGCAATAGTAACAAATACTATAAAATATCTTGGGGTAACTCTAACCAAACAAGTGAAAGATCTGTATGACAAGAACTTCAGGTCTCTCAAGAAAGAAATTGAAGAATTCAGAAAATAGAGAGATCTCCGATGCTCATGGATTGGTATCATTAATAGTAAAAGTGGCCATCCTACCAAAAGCATTCTATAGATTCAATGCAATCTCCATCAAAATTCCAACACAATTCTTCAAAGATATCAAAAGAGCAACTCTTAATTTCCTATGGAAAAACAAAAAACCGAGGATATTGAAAATGATTCTCGACAATAAAAGAACTTCTGGGGGAATCACCCGTCCCTGACCTCAAGCTGTACTACAGAGCAATAGTGATTAAAAACTGCACAGTATTGGTACAGTGACAGGCAGGTAGATCAATGGAATAGAATTGAAGACCCAGAAATAAAACCTCACACTTCTGGACATTTGATATTGGCAAAGAAGCCAAAAATATTCAATGGAAAAAAGGAAAAGCATCTTCAATAAATGGTGCTGGTCTAACTGGTAGTTTATGTAGAAAAATGAAAATAGATCCATAGTTGTCACCTTACACAAAGCTCAAGTTTGAGTGAATCAAGGACTTCATCATAAAACCAGATATACTGAATCTAATAGAAGAGAAAGTGGGAAAGAGCCTTGAACTCATTGCCACGGGGATGGGGTGGTTGGAAGGAGAGAAGCCCTGAGGGCCAGTAGAATGAATGGAAATATGCAACCGGGGGGGGGGGGGCACCTTCTAGAAATTTCCAGAGACCCGGGAGGTGAAAGATTCTCAGGACTCAAAGGGAGGGAGTGACCTTAGATGAAATGCCAGTGGGGAGAGGGAATTCCTAGAGTCCACCTCCAGTAGAAAGACAGGGCATCAAGAGGTGGACTGGGGTTGCCTTCCCTCAGTCAAAAACACTAACTCAGAATTGTTCCTGTCTGAAAGAACTGCAGGGACAAAAATGGAGAAGAGACTGAGGGTAAGGATACATTTCAAGGGGAGGCTCTAAGGCCTGACACTATTACTGATGCTATGGTGTGCTTACAGTCAGGAGTCTAGCATGGTTGTCCTCCAAGAGGCCCAACAGACTGAGACAGAAGCAGATACTTAAACCCAACCATTGGACTGAAGTTGGGCATCCCTGTGGTTGAATTAGGGAAAAGCTGAAAAAAAAAGAAAAAAAAACTGAAGAGGAGGGCAACCCTGTATGAAGACCAGCAGTCTCAACTACCCTGGACCCTAAGATTTCTCAGACATTGAGCCACCAACTAGGCAGTGTACACTAGCTGGTCTGAGTCTCCCATACATATACAGCAGAGGACTGCCTGGTCTGGCCTCAGCGGAGAAGAGTTGCCTAACCCTGGAGAGACTTGAGGCTCCAGGGAGTGGGAAGGTGTTGGGGGGTTGGGGGTGGGGAGTTGGGAACATTCTCTTGGAGATGGGGAGGAGGAACTGGATGAGGAACAATGGGAGGATGGACTGGGAGGAGGGCAATGACTGGATGTAAAAAAATAAATAATAATTAAAAAAAAAGTTAGCAACTATACTTTTAAAGTTAATGAGGTAAAATTTCATGTACTCCAAGGCTGGACTCAGACTCCATGTGTAGCTAAGGATGACTTGATCTCTTGATCCTTCTTTTTTTTTCCCTTTTTTTTTATTATTTGGTTTTTTCGAGACAGGGTTTCTCTGTGTAGCTCTGGCTGTCCTGGAACTCACTCTGTAGACCAGGCTGGCATCAAACTCAGAAATCCTCCTGCCTCTGCCTCCCAAGTGCTGGGATTAAAGGCGTGCGCCACCACTGCCTGGCTCTCTTGATCCTTCTACCTCTACCTCATAATTGCTATCATAACACACAGCACATTTATAACTTTAGCTATTTTTATTACCAGATGGAAATATGTTACAGTGACAATTTTGATTTTATTCAAATAGGTCCTCATAACAGTAAAGTGTGGATGCTTTTAGCATTTCAGTTTTGCAGATTTGGAATATGTGGATGACTGGGTAATATGGGGTAAGGCATTCAGGTAATATATATAGGGTGTTATTTCAGTGTATACTATTTATCTTTTTATTTATGAATGACGAATCTCATACACCTCAGGCTGACTTGCAACTAACTATGTAGATGAGGCTGACTTTGAACTCCTGCTCCTTTTGCCTCCACCTGCCAAGTGTTAGGGTTACAAATGTGTACCACCCATGCCCAAATTTAATATATCCTTCTTTAAAATAATTTCTGTTCCCGTAAAATTTATATATATATAGATAATCATCTTAAGTCCTCTGCTGTGTTTTGCTTGTATAGTAGATCGAAATAATTTTTGTAGCTTCACTAAAGGCATATGACTTTTACCACAGAAGTTGAAGTAGAGAATGACTATGCTTTGCTTGCATTTAAAATAGAATGATGTATAAAGGAGCTCAGTGCTCTAAATCTCACATCTTCCACTTCTTCACTGTGAGTGTTTACATTCATTATTGCTTAATAGGAAGAGCTGAGAGTTCGTACATTGAGAATACTTGTGAATCCCTGAGGTGCTACAGGAATCTAATTACAATGTCTTCTTAATATAGTTTTGAAGTATTTTCCCTTTTGTATCCAGAACATCCTGTTTTAAAGTATACTGTGTTGTATATTTCTCCTAGTCAGAGCTGACTTTTTAAAACTTTATTTATTTTGTTTATGTGTGGATGTGTGTATTCACATACAATGGATGTAGCACAGGGAATGAGTAGAGATCAGAGGATAACTTTCTAGAATCCTTCTCTTCTTCCACAACATGAGTCCTATAGACTGAACATCAGGCTTGGTGGTAAGTGCCTTTATTCCTTTATTTTTCTCCTGTATTAGTGCCTTTTTGTCTTTATTTCTTTTTTATTGTTTGCTAATGTGTGTGCAAGTGTACATGGAAGCCACAGTTGATTTCAGGTGTTTTTGTTACTCTGCAGCTTACTTATTGAAGCAGAATCTCTTGCTGAATGTAGAGCTCCCCAATTCCATCTAGTCTAGCCGGCCAGCTTGTCCTGGGGGGTCCCTGTCTCAATTTGCAACAGCTGCAGTAACAGGAGCCACTACCTTTGCCTGGATTCTGGGGATCTGAACTCTAGTCATCACACTTATGTGGCATTCACTTTATCCACTGAGCCATTTCCACTGCTGTTTGGTCTACAGTCTCTTTTCAAATTTCATTTGGCTTTCATACTGGGCATTGTAGAACTATGTATTGGCCTTGTTATATACTGGCATGCCCCTCAGCAGCTAGTACTGGTACGTGAAGACCAGTACTTTTAGAGTTGACAGCCCTTGTAGGAGGTAGTAATGGTGGTCCCTCTCCACTGTCTTCATAGTCCTCACTCAAAAGTTTGAATTTTCTAGTGATTGTTTGGAGGGTTGCCAGTCCTTACAATGTACACCCATAGGATATATTGAGCTATAGGAGAGCATAACATTGGACATGGCTGAAGGGCCAAATGGTCAAAACTCCCAAATGGCCAGTGTCCAAGATTGAAGTCAGTGGCTTGGTCTTGATGGTGTGGTCATGATAGCCATCTGTGTATGCCACTGGCCAGGAAAGCATTCAGGTTCCAGTGTACTAAAAGTTCAGTCAGCTCCAGCATCAACAAGGGGCTTTGTGTATTGGAGGGTAGGGTGAGGAACTGATGAATAATGAGCTCAACCAGAGGTCTCCAGTGTTCTCGGCTCCCTTACTAACTGGACAGATTGGCCCCACCCCTAGGATATTCTCAGCCATGGATCCCTACATGCTGGGGTCCAAAACACTTGTTTACATTTGGAGAGTTCTGGGAGCCCTGCCTGTGGTAACCCTGCCCAGTAATAGGCCACGGGGGAGCACGCTGCAGCTCTAAGCACTGAGGCCTATTGTTTTAACACAGGGCATACACTGTTTCTCAAATGACCTGGCTCTCTGTGTGTGTGTGTGTGTGTGTGTGTGTGTGTGTGTGTGTGTGTGTGTGTGTGTGTGTGTGTATGTGTGTGTGTGTGTGTGTCTGTGTGTGTGTGTGTGTGTCTGTGTGTGTGTGTGTGTGTGTGTGTGTCTGTGTGTGTCTGTCTGTCTGAGACTAATTGATTTATGAGAGACTAATTGATTTATTACCTGACTTGGGCGTTTTTACTCTTGGACTATCTGTATTAAGTCCATGTAGGAATTTCCTTTACTCATAGTCTCTAGTGGTTCACCATCATCAACCTATACCAGCTGCACTCATTAGTGATTCTCCATTTAGTGGTCTTGGGACATGTAGGCACTGCTTTAAATGGTAGGTGGTAACAGAGGCTGACTTTATCTCCTCCACCGTCAGTTGAAAATTCAGGGTTCCTGAGCTCGATATGTTGTTTCTCTTGATAAAAGGTCTGAATGAGGTCGTGCTCTCCGTCACATACTCGGCTCTCAGTTTCTTTCTCAGCTCACAGCTCTCAAAGTCATCAGAGTCATCTCAAAGTCAAGTTTTCCGAGCTTTCAATCTAAACAGCCAGCTTACTTTCTTAGCAGTCGCTAGAAATTCGATCCACTAGGAATTCAGGAGTCTCTCCCAGTGCTGAGGAATCTAATTCAGTTCTTGGGTTCTGTTGTTTTGGGAGTTTTGGTTGTTTGTTTTGTTTTGTTTTTGCACTGCAGTTGTATCCTGCTCATTGTGTTAGATATGAATGAGTTCTGTGTTTTAGTGCCAGGAAAGGAGGGAGGTCATAGAACATTTGGAGGTTGAAGATTCTGTGAGGTGCAGAGAGCAGATAAGATCCACAGTATTCACCAGTGTATATGATGGTTATCAGGCAGTCATTGGCAGGCACTCAGGCACACAGGCAGACATAGGCACACACACACAGGCCTACAGACAAACACACACAAGAAGGCTGGCAAAAGCAGAGCAGGTCTCTACCTTCTGACCTCAAGCCACATTTATAAAGAATCACACAAAAGTGGTACTCTGCCAAAAATAGTTATATAACATTACATCACTGTTTACTTTGGGGTTCCCTGGACATGGAGTACCAGCCATTTTATGCTCATAGACCCATAGACCCATAGACACCATATCCAGTCTTAGCCGTGTTTTAACTGACTCGTCCCTGCCCACATCAGTGCTGTGTTGTCTAAACATAAGCTGGCCCTTGCAGTTTCCTGTTTCCAACGCCCTTAATTGTTTCTTAATGTCCAAGAGGTTTGGGTTAAAGCTATCATAGGTTTTATTATAGTTTAGAAGTTCATTTCAGTTTTTTGAAAACCAGCTGGTAGGAAATTAGATGTATAAACAAATACCCTGTGTATTTGAATAATTAGTTCATAAAAGAGAAGTTAATCTCATTTGCAGAATTTTTTTCAACCAGGTATGTCAATTCCTTTTGGTACAGGGAAACAGTTTCACATTTTCTAGCTGAAAGTTGAGTATGAACACAGTTGGAATCAAAACGTTTTAATGTTTTTCCACCAGTGTTTCTTGGAGTTAGTTTGCTGACTCACTGTTGATTTTAGCTGCAAAGTGAAGTACAGCAGAATTGTGGAGAGAAGGAACAGATGTTCTTTAAGTTTCAGAATCAGAATACAGGGTGATAGGATGATGCAAAAGGCTGTAAGCACTACTGTTCCCATAGTGATGATGGCTGAGCAAAAGGATGAATGAAGTAAAGCAATGTCCACATGGTATGTGGATCATCAGATGTTACTAAGTGGAGATGAGATGTCGAGTGATAGAGCTACAAGAAATGAAAGTACACTTGTTTGGGACTGCACTGTTGAAGCCAGTTTTGCTCATTTGAATTCTACTCACCCTTGGAGTCCCAGATTACCTTCTTTAGACTCACATAAGGAGAGCTCAGGCTTCTTTGCAGTTAGCTCTATCAGTCACAGAGATCAACAGCATCTCCTCTAAGTGCGCCACTGCAGGTCATTGTTGCCTCTCCTGCTCAGAACCTTCACTCCTTGATACTCTCTGTTTTAGGCATGACACACCCTAGCATAGCATCGATCTCATATTTATGGATTCTGACCATTTCATGTATTAACTGTACATTAATTTTGTTTACTTTAAAAATCAGCAGTCTAGCAAATAGGAAGTTCTGTCAGATTTTTTCCTTCCATTGTACTTTTATTTCCCCTACTTCTTCTAAGTAATGATGTGTTTACAATTCTCTTTTCCTGAAATTTTATGTATGTTCTCTGGTGACTGTATGTCTCAAATCTTACCTGGTAATCAAAACAAACTGTTGGAGATGGCATATAAAAATTAATAAGATGCTTTGCTTGTTCTTGACTTAGCATCTAATGGAAGCGATATTTTCATAACATAATATTTTCATTAACTGTAGAGGCTGAGATGAGATGTGTTAGGTGCTTAGAATTGGCTGTATCAAGAGCTGAGGAAGAACTTTGAACTGGGACAGTTGGGAAAGGAGTCACAAAGAAAGCCAGAACTATTTTTGCTTTACTGATTATATGGGTGGTAGCTTGTGATTGCATGTCTGTGGGTCTTTCCCTGTTTTCCTCCTGTGAGAGTAGAGGGTGCTTGGCAGTGTAAAAAGTACAAAAACTTTATTTGGTGCAAGAAGTAGTAGTCAAGTAGGAACAAATGTTTATGCAGGGAAATAATCGATAAGGTGAAGGGGTAAATTGGTGTTAGAGAAGTGTGTGGCATATGGAGTGGTGCCCAGTGTAATGCTCACACAGTTCTGAGCCAGCTTAGTAGTGCACACACTGAAGCAAGAAGACTCAAGGTTAGGGGAGAGCACACTGATGGGTGATTGATAAATCCTTTTTTTCCTCCTCTAAGATTTTGTTGTGTGAAATATTATTGTTATTGGTGGTGGTTTTGTTTGTTTTGAGACATTGTCTTGCAATGTTTCTCAGGTTGGGCTTGAACTTGGTACACATAGCTTAAGCTAGACTTAAACTCAGAATTTTCCTGCCCCTGCCTTTTAAGCGCTAGAATTAGATGTGTTTCACTGTGCCGGGCTCCTGTGAATAACACAATGGTGAGGATTATATCTCCAAACAGTTTTAAAGAATACAGTCAAAATACAATATAAAAACTAAAAGTAGGGACTGGAAAGATGGTTCAGTAGGCAAAAGTGCTTGCCATACACGCTTGACAACCTGAGTTCAAGCCTGGAACCCACATAAAAGTAGGAGAGAATTAAATCCACAAAGTTGTCTTCTGATCTTTACATGTGCACCACAGTACAAATGTGTGTGTGTGTGTGTGTGTGTGTGTGTCTGTCTGCCTGCTCGTCCTTCATCACACTCACTTCATCTTCATCAATAAAGATAAAAGTCGATAAACAAGTAGAGAGTATGCTGCATGATTGCAGGACTAAAATTGGTTTTGGGGGGCAATCAGTAAAAGGTTTGGGGTTGGGGCTCAGCAGGGACACTAAAGTGGACTGCCTTTTTGATAAAAGATTTATTAGATATCATGCCATAAAACAATAGCATGATCAATATTGTGAGTAGTGTTTGGGCCCCAGTGCCATAGACAGATAGGATAACGGAGGAAGCCCTCAGGAGCAGTCATGCCCGCCCATGAGGCACAGTAGGAGCTCCTTCTTAATGCTTCAGAGTCAGAGGGTCCCTGCTGGTCTGAGTTCTAACAGTGACTAGTGAATATGAAGGCCCAGACTACTGCACTGCTGCAGACTATATAAACACTGCACACAAGATTGAATTAATCTTAGTTTATAGTAAACTTTTTATAGTCTACACTAAAGAACTTATAATTTCAGTGTATGGATATTTTGCCTTCATGTATGCATGCATGTATGTATGTATGTATGTATGTATGTATGTATACATACATGTCTGATGCTCACATATCCAGAAGGGGGGTGGGGACTCAGACCCCTTGGAACTGAGTTACAGATGGTTTTGAGCCACTGTGTCAATGCTGAGAATCCAACCTGGGTCCTCTGCAAGAAGAGCAAGTACTTTAGCACTCTGCCTTCTTTCCATTATCAACTTTTTCAAGTTACTTTTATTTTACTGACTCACTTTTGGTTGTATAGCAAGAACTTTACCTACTTAGCTGATTTGTAGAAAGATTTTAATTTGTATTCATGTGTATGTGTGTGTCACTGCCCTCAGAACAATCTCCAGCCCCTATTTTCTTTCCTGTTTTTGAAGTAGAGTTGTTGTTTGCAGCTCAGGCAGCCAGGAAACCATGTAGCCCTGGGTGACTTCAGACGTACAGCAGCCCTCTTGCTCTCACTGCCAACAGGCTGGGGAACATGTCAGCCACTGGTCCCAACTTCACATATTTGCAAAAGCGTTTTACTTGTGTGGCTGGAGCTTAGAACAGATATACAGCTGGATAAAAGATGTCTATATATATTTAACCTGTAAGCATTTTTCTGTTTATCTTTATAAACAGGAATTAAGTACTTACTTAATTTTAAAATTACACGTATGTATGTCAGTGCTTGAGTGTAAATGAGTGCCTGTACCTTTGGAGGCCAGAGGTATTGGATCCCCCTGGAACTGGAGTTTTGGGAGTTGTGAACCACCTGGTAGGGGTTTGGTGAGACTCGTACACTCTCTTAACTGCTGAGCTGCCTTTCCAGCTCTGGGAGTTTTGTTGTTTTGGTTTTTGAGATACGATCTCTGCCTTATATAACCCTGGCTGGTCTGGAATTCACTTTATAGACCAGGATGGCAGTCCTCTGCTTCCTGTTACTGGGTTAAATGTCTCCACATCTGTCCCTGAGATGCTTTTAAAACAGATTTAAACACAGAGTTAATAAAATCATTTAGGAAAAGGAAAATATGCATCCAGAACTGTGACTGTGAGTTTCTGAACTTATTTTACACAATTTAAACTTTTTTTTTTTAACAATGTAAGATGCAAAGATGCACATTAACATTGCTCTGTAAAGGTTTAGGATTATCATACTGCCTTCTGCCTTTACATCCTGTTCCACTGGAAGATTGTATGTTGGCTTTAGTGCTCAGATTACACCCAGGGCTTTGCACATGCTAGGCAAGTGCTTTGACACTACACTGCATCCCCAGCACTTGGAAGGTCTTCTGGGACATTAGCGCACAAGGATTTATAGTCTCCTATGATAGAGAGACTTTTGCTGGAGGCTGGTTTTTGCTGTTTTTGAGATATTTTCTTGTAGAGCAGGTTGGTCTTAAACTCACTATGTAGCTGAGGATGACCTTGGACTTTTGATTTTCCTGCATCATTTTATGCTAGGAAGGGGAATTAAAGCTCAACTGAACCATACCTGTAGGTTTAAATTTTTAAAGACTACTTTTAATAAGGGGTCTCAAATGCTTCAATCCTCCTCCTGTCCCCACTGGCTAAAGGTAGGGGAGAAAAGATGGTAAATAGGACAAGAGGATGTGGACCTGTTTAGAAGTAATTCATTAGGGTAGTTCCAATCTCTGTTGTCAGAATACCAAACATTAATCAGCAGCGGTGTCATGATCTAGCCTAAAAGCCAGGAGAAGTTCTCTGTTGTGCCTCTCTCAATGAAGTGAAGATCAGCAAAGACATGAAACCTATGAAGTGTCACAAAGCTAGCTATGCAAGTGTGCCTTCACTGTCTCTCCAAACATCAAGTCCTCTCACAGGTCTTGCCTCAACAAAATACTGCATGTGTCTACGTCACATGACACAGCCAGAAACTTTTCCCTTCACATACCCTCAGTTTTTCCATAGGGTTTTTAGTATTTTTTCTAGTTCTTTAAAGAATGTCATTGGAATTTTGAGGGAGATTACCTTGAATTTGTCAATGAGTTTTAAGGGTGACGTAGCCATTCTCATTGTATTAATGCTACCTTACTGTGAGCATCTGGGTCTTCAATCTCTTAAACGTTCTACTTCCTTGTTTAAGAGGTGTGTGTGTGTGGGGGGGTTGGTTAGGAAGGAAGGAGAGAGGGGGCAGAAGTTATTGTGAATGGTATTGTTTTTCCTTGACTTTTTCCCTTTAGGTTGATATGGTTTGTAGAAATGCTACTGATTTGTGCATATTAATATAGTATTCTGGTATTTTATTGAAAGTGTTTTTAAAATCTAAGAGTCTTCTAATAGTATAGGATCATATTTTGTGAAGTAGATCATTTCCTGTATTCACCTTACTCCTTTCCTCTTTGTAGTCCTTTATTTATTTTTTTTCATTCTCTTGGTTTATTGCCCTAGCTAAGGTCTCTAGTGAAGAGTAGGATTTCTTGTCTTGTCTGATGGCAGAGGAAATGTTTAGTTAATATAGTATTGACTAGAAATTTTCCCCAAATATAGCCTTAATTATGCTGAGGTGTGTTCCTTCTGTTTGTTCAGAGCTTTTACCATGAAGGGATATTGAGCTTTGTAAAATGGCTTATCTGCATCTTTTGAGGTAATGGGTACTTTCTGAGTCTTTGGGCCATATTATACTTAGTGGGGAGTGTGTGAATCCATGGAATGAAATAAGTTTGATAGTAGTATCTGATCCTTTTGCATGTACTTTTACTTTGGTTTGCAAGTGTTTTAATATGTTTTCTTGTGTTTATGTTCATTAGTGAAATCAGTCTGTTGTGTTTATAACTATATATATATATCCCATTGTGGTCAGAGAATATAGGATATAAGATGCTGATTTACATTTCCTATATGTGTTGAGATTTGCTTGTGTCCTCTCTGTTCTAAAAGACAGTTTTCTTAGATACAGTAAGTCATTAGATTGACACGCTCACTCATTCATATTCTCTCTCTCCCCCCCCCCCCCAGGGGTGTGTGGATTGTGAGTTTTGGTATACGTGTAGGGGCAGAGGACAATTTGAAGGAATCAGTTTTGTCTTTCCATCACATTGGTCTCAGGGATCTGATTCCAGTCAGGCTTCATGCAAATTCCTTTACTTTCTGAATTTTCTCAGTGGCCCTCATTTTTTTCCTGATGGATGTTATGATATGAATATAGCATTTCTTTGACTTTGTCCTCTGTTCTTGATTGGCATACTCTCGTTTGGCTTAGTCTATTGCTGATCTTCTTTTGCTTTTTGTTTGTTTGATTCATTGAGTATTTCATTTACAGTATTTTGATTGATTTTTAATCCCAAAACTCATTTTTTTTTTATTTTTTTATTTTATTTTTTTTGGTTTTTGGTTTTTGGTTTTTCGAGACAGGGTTTCTCTGCGTAGCCCTGGCTGTCCTGGAACTCACTTTGTAGACCAGGCTGGCCTCGAACTCAGAAATCCTTCTGCCTCTGCCTCCCAAGTGCTGGGATTAAAGGCGTGTGCCACCACCGCCCGGCTGATTTTCTTAACTATGTTGCTGACTTTATTCTCCAGGTTCTGAATTGAGTTTTTCATCCTTCTTCTTGTTTATATTTCTTTTCTGCCTTTTAGTTTTACACACTTTTCATTCCTGTTACTTAGGGTGTAGTAGTTGTAGAGAGGGGAGGCACAGGGAGGGTGTGTGTGTGTGTGTGTGTGTGTGTGTGTGTGTGAGTCCATATGATAGACATGGCATGGGCTTCTGGAGCAAGAAGCTGAGCAATTGCATCGTCGCCCCTAAAACACAGAGTAGGGAGAGCAAACTGGAACTGGAGCGAAGCAGCCAACTCCCCAGGCCTGTTCCCGGTGCTTTTTCCCTTCAGCAAGGACATAACCCCAAATCTTCCCAGGCCAAGTGATCACATACAGGAACTTGTAGAGGGACATTTCTCATTCAAAATACCACAAATATATCCCCGTAATCTCAGCACTTTGGAGACTGAGGTAGAAGCTTCATCAGCCTGGGCTACAGCGAGGGGGTGCAGGGACAAGAATTATGTATTTTTGCCTAGTAATATCAAATTTTCCATTCTGATGACATTCACAATTTCTTTAGGAAGTTATTTTTTAAACTGATTTTTGAATATAGAGTACTTATATAGGATGCTTACATTCTGGGTTTAGTTCCCGGTACTAGGTGTGGAGTAGGAGGCAATGAAATTGAGTCTTTAGAAATAGTATAGAACTAGCAGGTGGCTCAGTAGATAAAAGTGTTTGCCAGCAGGTCTAGTGAGCTTATTTTAATCCCTGAATTCATGTAATGTCAAGAGAGAACCAAGTCCTGCTGCTTGTCCTTTGATCTCCACATGTGCAACTTGGCATAAGTGCCCACACACATAAACATACATGCATACAGAATAAATAAATTAAAATGTAATAAAAATTTTTAAAAGAATCTTTTATAAATGTTATGAGCTGTCTGTGGTAGCACAGCTGTGTAATTCCAACTTTTTTTTTAAGGAGGCAGCAACAAGAAGTTTGTGAATTTAAGGCTGGCCTTGGTTATACTCTGAGACTGTATAAAACAAAACAAAACAAACTATGAGTCCATCTGTTTGACAACTGTTGGTTGGGCACTTGTATATTTGTATACCAAGTTCCAAGTCCTCTCTTTCATCCCCTGTGCATCTCGAGACATCATGCTTGGAAACAGGAGCTTGACTCTGTTTTCTACCTGCTAGAATAATCAGTGGTTGCTTCAATATATATATTTTCCCTTTAGAAAAAATGGTCTTAATTATTCTTAAAATTAGGTGTTTGTTTTGAAATTAAAGATACATCTTAGAAACACAGCTCTGACATAAATATAACTGTATGATTCTAATTGTATGAGCTATAGAAGAAAACCAAATATTTTATACAAAGGCATTAAAAGTTATTTTATTTATGACATGTGGTCAAGATTCATTATCCCTTCTAATATTCATAGCAGTTTTATAAAGTACAAATGTTACTTTTGCTCACACATGAATGAGAAATTGTGACCCATAGAAATGAAATAACTTGCCCATAATCTAGGAAGCAGTAGGGGATGGGACTGAAACTGGAACTCAGGTTTTTTTCAGTCCACAAGCCTGCTTACTCCTTGTTCTTTTCAGTGTGAAGAATTTTCCTATGTTTTTATTGCTGTTGTTGTTTTACTGTATGTATGTGTGTCTCTTTGAAACCCAAATGTGAACATATGCCTATAGAGGCTAGAAGAGATCACTGGATCTCCTGGAGTTGAAGTTAGAGACAACCGTGGACGCTAGGAACTGAGCTCAGGTCCTCTGCTTGAGTAGCAAGCTCTCTTAACCACTGAGTCATCGCTCAAGCCCCTCGTGAAAGTATTTAGTATACACCTTTATTTTTATATTTTTTTAGTTTTTATTTTATTTTGCTTTTGTATTTGTATGCGAATGGTGTGTGTGCTTATGTATGTGCATGTCCGTATGCATGCAGGTACACAAGTATTCAGGCACACATATATGTGTGTGCATGTAGAGAGCCAAGCAGTCAGGTGTCTTTTTCAGTCACTCTCCCTCCTAATGTACTAAGGCAGGGTCTCTTGCTGAACCAGAAACTCACTGATTCAGCTGGTCTGGCTAGCCACTTTGTTCTGGAAATTCCTTATATCTACCTTCTGTACACTGGGACTACAAGCTGCTACACCTTTCTGGTTTCTATGTGGGTTTAGGGAATCAGGTTCCTTTCACTTGCATGGTGAGTACTTTACGGGCCAAGCCATCTATACTCAGCCTCTCTCTGTAGCTCTTACAATAAGCCTTTATATTGATTTTTCCTTTGTTACAAATTAGATATTTCATTTTTAAACAAAGTCTGCTATAATTTATATGCTTCACTTGTAGTATAATTTCAGACTGTTGCTCTGTGCTTTAATAAAGCAACTTGAATACTTTATTGAAGCCAGATACTGCCTAGAAAAATGGCCTACAATGACATTTTATGGTTGCAGATTTGATGCTTCAGTTTTTTTTCCTTGCCAATAATCCAAGGAGTGTTAATGTTTGTAAAACATGTAACCTTGATCTAAGTGTGTACAACTTTTCCCTGCAACATTTGATACACAAGCCTAAGGATATTGCTATACTGATCTATAGAAATATTAGTACCTTGATTCACTGACACTGAATTTCCTAATTCATTTTTATTTTGTATGTGTAAATGCCTGCTTAAATATCTGCACCCTGTGCTTGCAGTGCTTGTGGAGGACAGAAAGGGTAGCCAACCCCTGGAACTAGAGGTATTGGTAGTTTACACTGAATCTCATGCTGAGTAAGTATGAGTGAACCACTGTTTCCTTTTGTTTTCTTTTCTGTTTGTTTTGGGTTTTTTTCTTGGTGTTTAAGATGGAAATCAAAAAATTCATATATATATTTCTCTGTGTAGCCCTGGCTGTCCTGGAACTCATTCCAGACTGGCCTTGAACTCCGAAATCCACCTGCCTCTGCCTCCCAAGTGCTGGGTGGGATTAAAGGTGTATACCACCACTGCCCAGCATATTATATTTTTCTACATAAACTGAGTATAGAATAACTCAGAAAATATTAGGAAAACACACAGCAAGCTTTGATATACCCAATATTTTACCAAATTTTATAGAGATTATTTACTGTATTTCAGAATGCACATCTTTAAAATGAGTAGTATCTAGGTATGACAGTGCCAGCCTTTAATCTCAGCACTCAAGAGTAGAGGTAAGAAAATAAGTAATTCAAGGCCAGTCTGGGTTATATGAGATCCTGTCTTAAAATCATCACCACAAATGGACAATTTCCTTGACAGATACCAAATACCAAAATTAAATCAAATAGACCATCTAAACCGTCCTATAACCCCTGAAGAAATAGAAGTCGTCATTGGAAGTCTTCCAACCAAAAAAAGCACAGGTCCAGATGGTTTTAGTGCAGAATTCTATCAGACCTTCAAAGAAGACCTAACACCAATACTCTTCAAACTATTCCACAAAATAGAAACAGAAGGAACACTACCCAACTCGTTCTATAAAGTCACAATTACGCTAATACCAAAAGCACACAAAGATCTGACAAAGAAAGAGAATCTCAGGCCAATCTCTCTTATGAATATCGATGCAAAAATACTCAATAAAATTCTTGCCAACCGAATCCAAGAACACATCAAAACGATCATTCACCACGATCAAGTAGGCTTGATCCCAGGGATGCAGGGATGGTTCAATATAAGGAAATCCATCAATGTAATCCACTACATAAACAGTCTCAAAGAAAAAAACCACATGGTCATCTCATTAGATGCTGAGAAAGCATTTGACAAAATTCAGCATCCTTTCATGCTAAAGGTCTTGGAAAGATCAGGAATTCGAGGCCCATATCTAAACATAGTAAAAGCAATTTACAGCCAACATCAATCTAAATGGAGAGAAACTTGAAGCAATCCCACTAAAATCAGGAACTAGACAAGGCTGCCCTCTCTCTCCATATCTTTTCAATATAGTACTTGAAGTTCTAGTTAGAGCAATTAGACAACAAAAGGAGGTCAAAGAGATACAAATTGGAAAGGAAGAAGTCAAACTATCACTATTTGCAGACGATATGATAGTATACTTAAGCGACCCAAAGAACTCCACCAGAGAACTCCTATAGCTGATAAACAACTTCAGCAAAGTGGCCGGATATAAAATCAACTCAAGCAAGTCAGTAGCCTTCCTACACTCAAAGGATAAGCAGGCTGAGAAAGAAGTAAGAGAAATGATACCCTTCACGATACCCACAAACCATATAAAGTATCTTGGTTTGACTCTAACCAAAGAAGTGAAAGATCTGTATGAAAAGAACTTCAAGTCTCTGAAGAAAGAAATTGAAGAAGACCTCAGAAGATGGAAAAATCTGCCATGCTCATGGATTGGCAGGATTAATATAGTAAAAATGGCCATCTTGCCAAAAGGAATATACAGAATCAATGCTATCCCCATCAAAATCCCAACTGGATTCTTCATAGAGTTAGAGCAATTCAAAAATTCATCTGGAATAACAGAAAACCCAGGATAGCTAAAACTATTCTCAAGAGTAAAAGAACTTCTGGGGGAATCAGTATCCCGGACCTCAAGCTGTACTACAGAGCAATAGTGTTAAAAACTGCATGGTATTGGTACAGTAACAGACATGTAGATCAATGGAACAGAATTGAAGACCCAGAAATGAATCCACACTCCTATGGTCACTTGATCTTTGACAAAGGAGCTAAAACCATCCAGTGGAAAAAAGATAGCCTTTTCAACAAATGGTGCTGGCTCAGCTGGAAGTCAACATGCAGAAGAATGCAAATTGACCCATTCTTATCTCCTTGCACTAAGCTCAATTCCAAGTGGATCAAGGACCTCCACATAAAACCAGACACACTGAAACTAATAGAAAGGAAACTAGGGAAGAACCTTGAACATATGGGCACAGGGGAGAATTTCCTGAATAGAACTCCAATAGCTTATGCTCTAAGATCAAGAATTGACAAATGGGACCTCATTAAATTACAAAGTTTTTACAAGGCAAAAGACACTGTCAAAAAGACAAAGCGGCAACCAACTAACTGGGAAATGATCTTTACCAACCCTACATCCGACAGAGGGCTAATATCCAATATATACCAAGAACTCAAGAAGTTAAACTCCAGAGAGGCAAGTAACCCTATTAAAAAATGGGGTACAGAGCTAAACAAAGAGTTCTCACCTGAAGAATATCTAATGGCTGAGAAGCACCTAAAGAGATGTTCATCATCCTTAGTCATTAGGGAAATGCAAATCAAAACAACCCTGAGATTCCATCTCACACCAGTCAGAATGGCTAAGATCCAAAAACACAGGAGACAGCAGTTGTTGGTGAGGATGTGGAGAAAGAGGAACACTCCTCCACTGCTGGTGGAATTGCAAGCTGGTACAACCACTCTGGAAAGCAGTCTGGCGGTTCCTCAGAAAACTGGGCATGACACTCCCGGAGGATCCGGCTATACCACTCCTGGGCATATACCCAGAGGCATTACCTGCATGCAATAAGGACACATGCTCCACTATGTTCATAGCAGCCTTATTTATAATAACCAGAAGCTGGAAAGAACCCAGATGTCCCTCAAGGGAGGAATGGATTCAGAAGATGTGGTATATTTACACAATGGAATACTACTCTGCAATTAAAAACAATGAATTCATGAAATTCCTAGGCAAATGGTCAGAACTTGAAAATATCATCCTTAGTGAGGTAGCCCAATCACAAAAAACACACATGGTATGCAGTCACTGATAAGGGGATATTAACCCAGAATCTCGGAATACCCTAGACACAATCCGCATATCAATAGATTTCTAAAAAGATGGAAGGAGAGACCCCTGGTCCTGGAAAGACTGGATGTAGGGGAACGCCAGGACAGAGTAACGAGAGGGGGTTGAATGGAGAAAAGAGGGAGGGAAGGGGGCTTATGGGACTTTCGGGAGGGAGGAAATGGGAAAGGGGAAATGATTTTGAATGTAAATAAAAAAACTTAGAAAATAAAATAAAATTAAAAAAAATCATCACCACAACAGCAGTCAAATAAAAGGTGCAGACAAAAAGTTGCAAAAACATGGACTAACATAATATTTCTACGGGTTGATGTCCAGTGCACACTTACTTTAAAAAAAAAATTAACTAGCCGGGCAGTGATGGCGCACGCCTTTAATCCCAGCACTTGGGAGGCAGAGGCAGGCGGATTTCTGAGTTCGAGGCCAGCCTGGTCTACAAAGTGAGTTCCAGGACAGCCAGGGCTACACAGAGAAACCCTGTCTCGAAAAACAAAAAAACAAAACAAAACAAAAAAAATAACTGATTCTGGATTTTAATATAATTTGGTTTACTCTAGAGTTTTTTATATTCTCTTCCTCAAACTCTCTCAGTAATTGACAAAGGTCAGAAAGATACTATAAAGTTGCCCTTCAGGTCTGTGTTCTGCATCCGGATCTGTGGAATGCTGGAAGTTGCTCAGAACCGGGTGAAGGTTTGCTCATTTCCTTGTTCGGTTGGTTTTTGTACGTGCTTAGGAGGGAGGATGTGGACCCATGTGTGGAGGTCGGAGGAATTGGTCCTCTCCTTCCACCATGTGGGTTTGAGGGATGGAACTCAGGTAGTCAGACTTTGTGGAAAGTACCTTCACCCACTGAACAATCTTCACAACTGCTAAAATGAGTTTTTTATTAAACCAAAACCTAGTTACTTTTCTATTGCTGTGGAGAAATACTATAACCAAGGCAACTTATAAAAGAAAGCATGTAATTGAGAGCTTGCTTAAAGCTTCAGATGCTGAATCCAGGACCAACATGGATGCAGACAGGTGGGAATGGCTGTGGAGCAGCATCTGGTACCTTACATTTGGTCCGCAAGAAGTTGGGAGGGTGACTGGGCCTGACTTAAGGCATGCCATCCCCGGTGACATGCCTCGTCCTTCAAGAGTGCTACACCTTTAAATCCTTACCCATAGGGACCACACATTCATATAGATGATCCTATAAGGATCATTCTTATTCAAACCACCACAAAATTCAAAACAGTTTATTTATGATTACAGTAGCAGTCTTGTTTTCTTTGTTCATCTGTAGTCTAAATGTACTAAATAAAAATTTCCAGAGTAACTTTCAAATAGTAAAGTATGCTGTAGCAATTATCTTGCCGTTGTTATGGCTAATTACTTTATATATTTAATTTATGAATTATACATTATAATAATGCTATAGTTTGTATCTTGTGTATTTCTTGATCTTAACCTGTGATGCCAGTGGAAGATTCTAAACTTTTAAGAGGTAGAGATTAGTGGGAGGGAGTTAAGTCATGCCCTTGAAAGGATACTGGGATTCAACCCTCCTGCCTTTCCTTTTCACCTTCCCTGAAGTAAACAGGCTTTTCATTGTTGTATTCTCTGACCATAATGTTGCACTACCACAGACCCAAAGTAAAGCCAAATGATCACAGACTGAAATCTCTAAGACCATGAACTAAAGCAAATTCTCTTCCTGATTTTCTCAGATGTATTGTTATAATATTAGGAAGGTATTTTCTAGGACTCTTAGAACATCCTCCATAGATATAGAGAAACTGTAATATACTGGGATTTATTTATTGACACATAGTAAGAATTTACATTTGACTTAAGGATTTATGAAGCAAAAATGAGTAGGTCAAATAAATATAAACGTGTTGACAGTTCTGTTCAGATAACAGAACCAGTGCTAAAAACCACACGTCATAAATTTATAAATAATAATAATAAATAATTTAAAATTATATGGATAGGGACTTTGCATTATTGGGGAGGAAAATATCTTTGGGACTTGGAATACAATTCAGTTTAGTATAGTAAAATAATATCACAAAACCTTGGGTTCAGTCTCCAAACACTGCATAAATCAGGCTTGATGGTATACACCTATAGTAGTCCAGAAGTTGGAAGGTGGATGGGACAATTTGAAAACCTAGGTCATCTTCGACTACATAAGCTTAAGGCCAACTTGGGTTACATGAAAATTGCCATTAAAGCTGGAAGTGGGAAGCCAAGATTGAAGCCTTTTATAATTAGATAACTAGCTCTTGAATTATAATCGTTTGGCCTGATGGTAATATCTTCTTCTCTGGAGAAGCTTGATATAGTTTGCCAAACATCTACGTATTAGCAATAATAAGTTAGAATTATTCTAAAAGCGGTATCCATATGCCACATAGTTCAGAATTAAATCTAATTAAATGTATAAGAAGTTGTAACCAAATTGGCTTTTCTAAAAGAACAATGTTGACTAAAAGGTACTTGAGCATGTGTTAATCAAATACAACTTTTAAGTAAAGTTCTAATTTAGCCCTTTCTACTTTGTCAAGAGGTCAAGTATCACAGATAACCTTGACCACTATCCATCCATCCATCCATCCATCCATCCATCCATCCATCCATCCATCCATCCATCCATCCATCCAGGGTTGTATGTAGTCTAGGCTGTCCTTATACTCTTTATGTGGAACCAAGGATGACCTTTAAAAGGATCTTCCTGCCTTCCCATTCTGAATGATGGAATTAAGGCTTGTACTACCACTCCTGGTTTAATACAGTGCTGGGGATCAAACCTGGGGCTTTGTGCATGCCTACTTAGCTATACCCCAGACCTAAAATTTGTCTCTTTCTGACAAAAATACACTCTGCTCCCCTGATACTTAACTTGTACATTCTGGCAGTGGAAGCTTCTTTGAGTCATCAGAATTAGTCAGGTAGTTATATAATAGTAGGAGCTGAAGAAGTATTTATTATATAAATATTTGATCTCTGTCTTCTAAAAAGAATATGCCCCAATTTCTGAAACATGGAAGATTGAATCATTTTCAGATAAAAGAATACTTAGTAGAAATATCTAGTAATGAACCTTACAGATATGCCCATTAAAAATAATCACCTATATCCAAATAATCAGATCAAAGCATGTGCTATAAAGTTTGATATAGAGGAGAAGGCTACATGACTCATACTCTCAAAGATGAGGGTTCTTAAAAAAAAAGATGAGGGTTATTTATTTATTATTTTATGTGTATGAGTACACTGTAGCTGTCTTCAGACGCACCAGAGGAGGGTGTCAGATCTCATTATGGATGGTTGTGAGCCACCGTGTGGTTGCTGGGATTTGAACTTGGAACCTTCGGAAGAGCAGCCAGTGCTCTTAACTGCTGAGCCGTCTGTCTCTCCAGCCCCAAAGATTCTCGAGTCTCATTTTCTGATTGCACAGGCAGTTGTCTTATATTCTATTCATTAAAGCACTGAAATATGTTCATATTTCTAGTCTCTGGAATGGCTGAAAAATGAAAACAATTTCTGTTCTTGTGACATTCTTACTTGCAAGGATTTATTCACCTAAAATTTGGGATTATTTTCATCTAGATATCAACCATGTGCTTTCTAAAAGCTCTGGCTTTGGTATCATAGTCACATACTTATAAACACACATAGGAACACCCAACATGCTCCCTACTCCATCTGCAAATAGAAAATCATACACATGAGTCAGTGCCCCTGAGTATTTATCTCCTGTTACTTTAGACATTTTATACATTCTGGATGAAAATAGAAAGGTGGGAAGAATGATTTCAGAAACCACTATTCAAGTTTGGCTTTAGTCCCCTAACTACAATCGTAGTTAGGCATGCATGTGTAACCTCCACACCTGAGGAGCTGAGGTAGAGGATCAGGAATTCTAGGCTAGCCTGAACTACACAACAAAACCTTGTCTCAGCAGAACACAACAAAAAGCATACATCTGTACTCACTTGGCTAACACTGTTCTCTGTTATGAAGGTGTGAGAACCATTGGCTGGCTCTGATAGCACAGCATCTCTAGTCTTCCCAGAGAGCCAAGGTGGAGTGATTGCCCTGAGTCTAAATAGACTGGGCAGTCTAGTGAGGCTTTTGTCAATCAGAATTTTGATAGGTATCGCAGTAAGTCTGTAGATTATTTTGGTACTGTAGCTTTTACTTATTTTGCCAATTCAGAAGCATAGAAGGTCTTTCCATCATCTAGTATCTTGGGAGATTTTCTTTTTCAATGTTTGACTTTTTCATTGTAGAGGTCTTTCTTATCTTTGGCTCTACATACACACACATTTAACTTTTTGTCGATTCTTTTGGAATCATGCACACCAATCCCATTTCTCCTTCTCCTTCCATATCCACCCTCCACCATTGTAACCTCCCTCCTCCCAAAGAAAACAAAAACCAAAACAAAACCAAATTTTCACTGTGAAAGCTGTGTCTGTGGCTGTGTCATGGTGTGTCCCACAGTATATACCCTTTTGCCCAAACAGCTTTACTTGCAAATGTTTACTGCCTTGAGTCACTGGTCTGGTTTGAGGCCATTCTCAATACTGGATCCTCACCAGGTCTCCTCTCAGATGTTCTGTTGTTCCCCTGAATCAGAGATTCTGCAGCTTTGGATCCTCACGCACACATGAATGCACGCATGCCCAGTGGGTCAACTCAAAGTCCTGAATGTGGGTGGTAGCTGGGCCTGGATAGTAGCTGAGTTGGTCAGCCAGCCAGCTTTCTTGGGTCTGTCCCACCAGGGTCAACTCTCCTGCTTTGTCCAGGCCATGGGTAGGGACGGCTCTCCTGCACTCAGGCCGCCAGGGCCAGCTCTACTGTGTTGTCCAGGCAACAGCTAGACCAGGGAAGTCCACACAGCCTTTGTTGGTAATATGGGCCACAGACATGGACGCAGACCCCTGTTGCTGCAGGGCTACTGACCCAGACATGACCCTTTCTGACAGCCCAGACAGACATTACCATGGCAGAACAGGCTCCTCCTCGCATCAGGTTGTTCCTCACCAGCCTGTGTCTCTAGTTCTGCTTCTCTTCATAATGCACAGCCATTATTCTGCTCCTCATGTGTATAAGTGTTTGGCCTGCATGTATGCCTGTGTACCATATGTGTGAAGTGTCTTCACAGGCCAGGAGAGTGTTGCATATTCTGGGACTGAGCTTACAGACAGTTGTGAGCCTCTGTGTGAATGCTGACAGTCAAATGCAGGTCTTTTGGAAGAACAACCTGGTCTCTTAACACTTGAGCCGTCTCTTCAGCTCCTGGATTTATTTTGAATGGGTATCTCTCTTTATTTCTCTGGAAGTAGATTGTTGATGTGTATCAAGGCTAATATAGTATATATGCATGTGTATATATAATATCCTGCAACTTTAATGTATTTATTAAGTCCTGTTTTCTAGTAGATTGTATAGTGATTTTAAGACAAAGGATCATATCATCACCAAATAGGGATACTTTAACTTTTCTTACTTTTATCCCTTCCATCCATTTCTCTTGTCTAGTTCTTATAACTAAGACTTTGAACACTAACTATATCACAAAAGAGAGAGCATAGTGGGCATCCTTCTGTCACTCCTGATCTTAGGATAAATGCTCTATTATTTTGCCTCTATTTAATATAATATTGGCTACAGGTTTGTTGTATATAGCTTTTATTATTTTGATGTGTAACATCAACAGAACTTTTATAATAAAGGCTTATTGAGCTTTACCAGATAACCTTTTCAGCATCAATCAAAATGAGTATATTGTTTATGTCCTTAAGTTTATTCATAAGGTGTATTAAATGTATTGCATTACATATGTTGAACCAACATTGCTTTCGGGGATGGAGCTTACTTGGTCATAATGTGTAATCTTAAAGTATTCTGAATTTAGTTTGCAAAAATTTTGTTGAAAATTTGTGCATCTATATGTATCAATGAATTGATCTGTAGTTTTCTTTTTTTTTCTTTTTTTGTAGAGTTTTACTATAAGAATAATACTGGGTTCACAGAATGAATTTGGTAGTATTTCTTTATTTTCTGTTTTGTAAAACAATATAGGAAGAATTGGGATAAATTCTTCCTTGGAAAGTTGATGGAACTCACCAGTTAATCATCTGGTTTTGGGTTTTTCTCTGAGGGGAGGCTTTTGATTACAGCTTTGATGCCATTACTTATAATAGGTCTGTGTGAGTTATTTCTATCTTCTGGGTTTAATTTTAGTAGATGATAATGCATTTAGGAATTCTTCTATTTCTTCTGGGTTATCCAGCCTTATAGAATTTAATTTTTCATAGTAAGCCCTAATAATATTCTGTATTTCATGAAGTCTGTTTTGAGTACACTCCTTTGATTCCTAATATTGATCTCACATAGAGCAGTAGTTCTCAACCTTCCCAATGCTGCAGTCCATTAGTACAGTTCTTCATGTTATAGTAGCCTCCAACCATAAAATTACTTCATTGCTACTTCATAATTGTAATTTTGCTGCTGTTTTGAATTGTAATGCAAATAACTGATTTGTGGCCCCCTAAGGGATCATGACTCACAGGTTAAGAACTGCTGACTTAGAGTTTTAGGCCAGCCAAGGCTACGTAGTGAAACCCTGTCTTTAAACAAAACAAAACAAAATAGAACAAGAGAGAGTGGGGAATGGGTAGGGAGGAGAGTATGGAATATTAAAGTCTTTCATCATTATGTGTGAGCATCTCTGATCTTTTATACCTTTTAATGCTTGTTATATGAAATTTGGAGCTCCAAACATATGGTACTTAAAAGTCTAAAGTTGTTTTATTTTTCTAGGTGAATTGTTCCTTTTATTAATGTGTATTCTCTTCTAGTTACTTTTAACTTGAAATTTACTTTGTCTGATGTAAGGATGGTTCTGCCTGCTTGCTTATATTTTTCATTTGGTAGTTTTCCATCCTCTGTAACTATATTTTTTGGTATCTTTGTTAGCCAAGGGTGTTTCTTGAAAACAATAGATAGTTGGTTTTTGGTTTGTTTTTTTTTAATCCAGATATTTATCTGTATCTTTTTATGGTATGTTGAGACCATTTACCTTTAAGGTCAATTACAGAAATGGGTTTGCTATTTTCTGTTACTTTATTTGGTGAAGTTCTGCTTTGCTGGATTATTGTGTCCCCCCCCCCCCTTATATTAGTTTCGAGGGTTTGTTGAGTTCTTGTATTAGAACTGGTTGTTTCTTTCTCAAGTCTAGCTTGTTTATTTGTTGTTTAATGATCCAAAATGATCTTTGGGGCCATAGTAGTGTGGACTATGGATTCTACAATGGTTACACAACTTGGGAAATCTAAACCTCTTACCCACAGTGACTGTAAAAACTACTAGGACCAAAGTCCCAGTCCCTCAGGGGACCCTGATCAGACTGAAACAGAAGCTCAGGCCCTGCACTGACTCCTTAGGCCATTGGGCCCTTCTCTTTTCAGATTTTGTAGGATTATGATGGAAATATTTTTTGTTATTGGAAATTATTTTGAGAAGTAATACAGATTTATTTTAGCATAAGCATAGTAAGGCAGAAACATTTTCAATTCATTCTTGTTACATAATATCTTTTTCTTTTTTCTTGTGATAAAATACTCTGTCCAAAGCAACTTAGGGGAGAAAGACTTTTATTTAGTTCATAATACCAGGTTGTAGCTCATCTTTGCAGGGAAGTCACAGTGGCAGGAACTTGAAACAGCTGGTTCTGTTGCATCTGTAGTCAGGAAGCAGACAAGGATGAATGGGTCTATGCTTAGCTGCACTCAGCTGGCTGTCTCCAGTCTTACACAGTCCAGGATACTCTGCTTAGGGAATGGTCCACCCACTATAGGCTGGCTTTTCCTACCTTGGTTAACTTAACAACAGTAATTTCTCACACACATGCCCACAGGCTAATATATAGTTTCTCTTGGAGACTTCTTTTCCCAAGTGAGTCAACATTGTACCAAGTTGACAACTAAAACCATCACACATGAATCTAAAGTTTATGGTTTAAAATAGAAATTGTGTAAAGACTAGCACATATTGATGGAAAGATTGGTATTTATAAAACTTTAAAATTCCTATCGGGTATACTTTTCAAATCTGTTTCTTATTTTGCATTTCTCCCATCTGGATCTGTGATAAAAGGAGAATGATACAGTTTTATTTATTATTTTTCTTATCTTTGCGTTTTCCTATTGTAAACACTATCGATAAAAGTTGATGATTCGGTCCTTACCCTTTGTTCTTTAGGAAGGAGACAGACCTTGTTCCTCTCAATCATGATGCATTTGGACGCCCTAATTATGTTGCTCACTTCCCAGGTGATGAAGATAACATAGCTGACTATTTTCTTGTGTGTCCTTTCTTGTTTCTTTCATCTCTAGCCATGGCAAACAGTCTTAAGGATTTGTACTGAGAAAACGTAACTACACAGAGACTAGATCATTAGCTTGAGTTTGCTCTGTTTGAATTGGTTTGGGATTGTTTTGTTTGATTTTTGTTCTTTTAATAGGGCCTTTGCCTTCAAACCCAAAGAAGGTCATCCTGCCCTGGTCTCCCAAGTGCTGGGATTATAGGTGTCTATCACCAAACTCTGCTTCATTTTGGTTGTGAACCAAAATATGTAATTTGCTATTTATATATGCAAACAAAAAATTTAATTGAACACATACTATGATGCTCTGCTAGGAAGGGTTTTGTTGTTTCGACATAGGGACTTCAGCCCATTCTTAGATTGCAAGCATGAGTTCAATATCCACCACAAGCAGTTTTGAAGGAGGCTACAGTTAAGAGAGAGAACTCAGCATATTATATTTTGAAAAAAAGACCAATAAGGCTTGTTGTTAGTGAAGCACAAAAGCCGGTGCAGGTGAATAGAGACTTCCAGGAAAGGTGGCTGTGGTAAAAGGGATGTGGCTAGCACAGGGAAGAAGAGGCTGATGCAGCAGTGAGACTACTGAGAACCCGTTCTGTGTTCAGGAGATGTGGCAACAAGCAAAGTTTAGTGGTTGTTGGGGGAAAGAGTAGCCGTTGATAACAGCTTCTGCCCAGGACATGGTTGCCTCACCTGCTGGTGACCAAAGTGAGGAGAGTACGAGCCTTTTGGACAGCACTGGGTTTCTGGAGCTGATCTCCGTTCCTTTGTGCCATATTGTGATTATAAAGTGCCAAGGCACTTTCTGCATTTTGATTGGAAGGCTGCCTAAAAAGAAGATCCTGCCATTCCATAAGTAACAACTAGTTCTTTGAATACTTGGATCTGTTTTCTGTGCAGGTAGCAAATAAATGAAACTAAGTTAGCAAATTAGTACATGCTATAAAGTGAAAATTCTCCAAGAGCTCTCACTGTCTGTGGCCATAGGAGAGCTGCTGACAGCCCCATTTGGGGCATTGTTAGGCAGCTCTGTTGACACATGAATACATTGCATGTGATTACCATAAACTTGTGGCCTGGAAATTGAAGAGCCATGGTGCTGCATTTCAGACTTAACATTTCTAATAAGCTGTAATAAGGAGACATTTTAAATGGATGTAAGAATAGGCATTACTTGCAGTCCCAGATGTATGGTCAATTGAAGTGCTTTTGAATCTCAATTTAACAACACAAACAAATTCCCTATCATTATTAACATAATTGCTCCCACTGTTGGATCTTGATTTTGAAAAAAAATAAAGTAATTTCAGATAAAGAACAAGTTGCTAAAAGAACAAAACAAGCAAAAAGAAATGTAACTTGAGTTATTGTCTTGATGAGAGAGGAGGAGGTGGGGAGAAAGATTGCAACTGCTCTGTCAGTTCCTGAATAACCAGGCCCTTGCTCTCTGTTGGATAAGGCAGTTTTCCGTCATGATTGATTGCGTAGTAAGTGGGATTTAGCTTTTTGCTGCCATAACAGGCTGTCAAGTCCGGCTGAATATCTTTCATATGCTAGGGCAACATGAGGTTGTAGGTCCTATAAGATCTTCCTACTGCCTTTTTATGCTAAGATAATTTAGTCTGTGTTGGGAATGTGTGTGTCTGGGGGGGGGTGATTAAGACAGACATAATTCCACCACAGAACTATTAGATTTCTTAAGAAATCTATGTCAGTAATATATGGTTTTTTAAGGTTTATCTTTGTTTCAGTGTATGAATATGTGTGTGATGCCCATGAGGCCAGATAAAGGCATTAAATCACTTGGAGCTAGAGTTACAGGAGGATGGGAGCCCCCTGATGTGAGTGCTGCAGAGTAGACTTGGGTACTCAGAAGAACAGTAGCTGAATGGCCATCATTTTGAAACAGATTTCAATATTCAGTGCTTTGTAAATTTTTTTATAATGCATAACAAAATTTTCTTCTAAAAGATAAAATAATACATAGTAAAAATAGCAAATTGTTAAATGAGATGGGAAGTTAAAACTAGTATTAAATCTGGGCAGTTCTGTAACATTAGGTAGAAAATTCACAAGTTTAAGGCCTACCTGGCACATTATTGATACCCTGCCCCAAAATAAGAGATACAAAACAGAGCTGAGAATGGTACCATGTGGTAGGTTCTGGGCTTGAGTACTGAACTAAACCAATAAACATTAAAATGTTAGAGGGAAGAGTAGTCCTTTATAAAACTTTCCAAAATCTTACTGCTAACTCATTATTTTAAAAAGTTCTTTTTTTTTATTTTATTTTTGTGAAACTACAATAACACTACAATGAAAACATGAATGGGCATAATGTTCCAGTGAATGCCAATGCGATCGCTGTATTAAAGGATTATTGCTCCTGGATTATTCTGAAGGAAACAAAAGACAGCTGGGAATGACTGTGACTTAAGGGCTCACTCTCTAGCTTGCTCTCCGCTAGCTTTCTTACACAGTTCAGGCCCATGTGCTAGGATGGTACTGCCCATGGTGAACTGGACCCTCCTGCACCAACTGTCCATCAAGATAGTCTCTCACAGGCAGGGCCACCGGGGAGCCAGATGGAGGCAGGTCTTCAGTTGCAGTTCCCTCTTTTCTGGTGACCCTGGTGTGTCAAGTTGGCAGTAAAAGCTGACTAGAACAAAGCACATGGAAGAGTCATAAGCAGAGCAGCCGAGCCATGGAGGTTTTGTTTGGACAAACTTCCACACTGATTTCCACAGTGTTCGTCGTCAGTAGTGAACAAGGATTTCCCTTTCTGTACATCCTCGCTAGCATTTCTTGTCATTTGTTTGTTTTTTCTCTTTCACAGTAATCATTCTGCTGGGGTGGCATGGGATCTTTTTTTTTTTTTTAGATTTATTTATTGTTACATGTAAATACACTGTAACTGTTTTCAGACACACCAGAAGAGGGCGTCAGATCTCGTTACAAATGGTTGTGAGCCACCATGTGGTTGCTGGGATTTGAACTCAGGACCTTTGGAAGAGCAGTCAGTGCTCTTAACCGCTGAGCCAGCTCTCCAGCCCGGTGGCATGGGATCTTAAAAGTAGTTTCAATTTGCATTTCTTTGATAGTGAAGGATATTGAACCCTTTTTAAAAAAATAAAAGACCTGTTTATTTACTTCTTTGGCCAGTTGTTATATATGGTGTTTGGGTGTTTAATATTTGCAATTCTCTGGATATTCTACATCTCAACCCCTGTGTGAACAGTTGACAAAGATTTCCTCCCATGTAGGCTGTCTACTCTGTTGTGCAATAGCTTTTAAATTTCATGTTGTTATTTCATGATCTGATAAGATATAGGGTATTATATTATTATATTTATTAAGACTTGGTTTGTATACCACTAAAGGGTATGTCTATCTATTGAGTGGAAGGTGCTGGAAGTAGCTGTTAACTCCAGTTGAGCTATGATTTTGGTGTCCATAGCTCATTGTGCTCATATCCTTCTCCAGGGTTGCTGAGTCCAGCCTGTTTTCTTTTCTAGTGAGTATTAACCACTTCCTAGTGGATAGCATTCTTTTCAAGCATATCATTTACCCGATACATTATTTTTTAATAAGTATTAAGATGGAGTTAGATATTTTTAGTGGGAATGTAAAAGGCTACATCCACCTTAGTTGTACTCAGACTAAATTTTATGAAAGTAACATAACTAGCAAAATATAGGAACCTGGAAATGGTTCAAGGAAAAGGCACTTTTCACCAAGCCTGACTACCTGAGTTCAATTCCTAGTACCCATATGCTGGAAGAAGGAAACAGACTCCAAGTTGTTTTCTGAACTTCATATTATGGCATTTGACTCACACACACACACACACACACACACACACACACACACACAAGAATACATAATAAACTTTTAAAATATAATAATGAAATTTAGCATAGCTCCCTGATTTGCAGTAGATTCTTGAAGATTTTGAAAGTTTGAACATAACATGACTTCATGACTTAGACTCTAGTCCGTATGTCTCCTAAAGTTTGAAGTGGGGAATAATACCTATTGGCTCATCCCTTTACCTCTTAGGTTTAACTGTTTACTCGTTTTCTTTGTTGTTGTTTTAGAGTTGAAGATTGAGTTCAGGGCCTTATGTACACACTTGTACTCTTAACTGCATCCCTAACTAATACAGTTTCTTTTATTTATTTGGGGTGGTGGTACATATACCAGTGCATACTTGTGGAGGTCAGAGGACAACTTTTCAGGAGTTGGTGGGTTCTGACAATCAAATAAGTGGTTAGGCTTGTTAGCAAGTATCTTTACCCACCAAACCACCTCACTGGTGCCAGGATGATATTGTGATCTTCTCACCTGTACTTCTTGAGACTGTCCTACTAACATGTGCCACCAAATTTGGTTATTCTTGATAATAGGATTTTTACTATGCTGAATATCTCAGTTATTTCCAAGAGGTAATGCAGTTTACAGCTCTTAAGTCTATACATAATCCTTTACTTCATTATTATCAAAGTAATAGGGATAGGAAACATAGCTCAGTGATAGAGCTCTTGCTTGACATGCATAAGAGCCTGGTCCATTCCTAGCAGTCTCAGGGCAGAAAAAGAGTTCAAAAGACTGAGGATGGGCGTAAAGTATTCTCCTACCTTACAGACATTAATAAGAGCAATTTCTCCTTTCTTCCCATGAAGGAAAAAATCCTAACCAGTAATTTAGATTAAGTCCTTAAAAAAAGCTTAAAGTACAAATTACTAAAATAAATTGCTTTTTCCTTTTTTTTAAAAATTACCTTAATATGTGAGTGCTAATTATATACAACAAATAATAGAGATAGATAGTGGGGGGGCATTTTAGACACTTTAGTACTTACATGTTGTAGAATTAGAATCTCTGGTTGGTGATTGTTGGGTTTCTGTTTGAAGTTCTCGTTCTAAAACACTTGATCTTATGAGATTATTGAGATATGCTTCAATTTTAGGAATGTATTTCATGAATATGATGTTGGTAGCTAATTTATTGTAATCACTTCAAATTTTAAACCTCTTTTGACTGTGTCATCAAAGTTCTAGTGTCTTAGGAGGATGAGATAGGTTTCTGAAACAGAACCGGAATCTGGACACCATTTTCTCCCTCTTTGTATACCTTATCTGTAACTTTTCAGTTTCCTTTCTTGAAGAGGGAACATGATCCATACACATGAAAGAGTTAGAAATCCCTCTGGGTGGCTGACTATACCAAAGTCAGGCTACAGCTGCTCTAGACAGAAGACTCAGTGTCTGTAGTTTCAGATTCAAACACAGACTTGTAAGAAAGCAGTCCCCATAGAAGCCTGCTTGTTTTCCAAAGAAAGACAGAAACAGGGTAGGTCGTGATAGGAGGGGAAAACTGCAGTTAGGACTCTGCCAGTCTTCATGTGTCACGAGTTAATTGGGCTAAGAGAAGGCCAGCATGCTACAGATTTACAAGTTAGGAATATATTCCTTTAGGCTGTAAAACTATTAACTAAAGGTTTTAAGTGGAAATGAATGATTTATTGTAGGTGCAAGGACAGAAGATAAAATATTGAATGGATTTATCTATACAAAACTTTAATGAGATACTATGTAGATACTTTGACTCTTGGCATACCATGTTAACTTAGACATAAGAATTACAGTTTTTCTAGCTGGGCTGTGTTGTCTGTCCTCAGCGGGAGAGAAAGATCCTAACCTCACAGAGACTTGAAGTGCCAGAGTGGGAGGATACGAAGATCCCCCCCCCCCCCCGCTCAGAGTAGAAGGGGAGTGGGGAAGGATTGTGGGAGAGAATGACTGGGGGGGGGCAGTGAGCAGGATGTAAAGTGAATAAGTAAAAAAAATGAGATTAAATTTTAAAAAAGAATTATAGTTTTTAACTTTAAATGAACCTGTGGAGCTATTGGCAGATAATGTTTAGTTAACTGGTCTTAGTGAAAGCACATGTAAACATCTCTGTTGCAATTTTTTGCTCAATTTATGATTTGAATTTACATTTAAACTTGTGAACTTTTGAGGGGAGATGCTTAGAATACCATGTGATCTCCTAAAAAAGTACAAAAACCTAGAATGATGATAGTAAGTGGTCAGAAAGAGAATAAAAGATAAGGAGAGTAGATGCAAAACATACGCAGAGAGACTACAGAATACAGAAGAATATAGTAGAGCTAAGCAGAGGGAGGCAAGACAGGATAGAACACAGAACAGAGAGAATACAACATCAGGTTTCTTCTCACTGACAAGTACAAGCCTTTTTCATAATCAATAAAAAGATAGAAACTTTTTCTTTCTCTGTGCAATAAAGGTTGGTGCTTATTTTTCATCCAGAGCAAGTGAATTCTTTCAGTGCTCAGGCTTGCCACCAAATTGTGTGTGTGTGTGTGTGTGTGTGCGCGCATATGTATATATATATATATATGCACATGTGTAAGTGCACATGTGTAAGGTGTGAGTATGTAAGTTAAAGAGACCAGTATCTGGGCCTGGCCAAAGTATGTATGTATAATGATGTATACATGAATGTATATGTGTTTCTGTGCATATTTACATGTGTAAACATGCTTCATTCTGCAAGTGTGACTTCCTTTTCTTGGTTCAATAAAAGCTAATTGCTCCAAGCCTTCCTCTTGCTTGGCCAGTGAGAGGTGAGGCTCCCTAGCAAGAGAGAAAGGAGCCCTGGCAATGAATTCTTCACTTATTCCAAGGGCTGTTAAGCAACAGGTGATAATTCTCTAAAGCCATGGAATCAAAGAGAGTAAATATTATTAATATTAAGCAACCTCTGCTTCTGCAGGACCTAGTCTTGCCCCTGCCAAAGTTCACCCCGCCCATAGGCTGCCTTCCAGAGTGGACCCAGCCTGGGTCTTAGCTCCTATTAAAATCTTTCTAGAGATTCAGTGCAGTGCCCATCAAAATTCCAATATAGTTCTTCACAGAAATTGAAAAAAAAAAACTTTAATAGGGAAACACAGATGTGTGTCACACAAAAAGGATAGCTAAAAGAGTCTTGAATAGTAAAAGAACATTTGGAGGTATCTCCAGATACCAAGTTGTGTATCACAAATTTATAATAATAAAAACCAACATAATATTGGAATAAAACCAGACATGTAGTGTAGTGACTATTCCTGGTTGTCAACTTGACTAAATCTGAAATGAACTAATCAAGAATTGGAAGGCTCACTTATAATCCTAATCTGGAGGCTCAAAGATACAAGTTTCTGACCTGGATCTTGGCATGGAGATCTTGAAGCATAGTGACTATGAATTCCAGAAGATTAAGATAAGGAGATCTCTGAGTTCAAGGTCATCTGGGATTAAAGGTGCAGTGGCACGCGCCTTTTATCTGGGCCACACCCTCTGCTGGAGACCTATATAAGGACATTGGAAGAAGGAAGATTCACTCTGGCTTTTCCTGGCCTGCCTCCTGGGACTGAGCAACTGCTAGATCCTTGGACTTCCATCCACAAGTACTGCTGACCATTGTTGGGGAGTTGGAGTACAAGCTGTAAGTCATCAACAAATTCTCTTAACTATATAGAGACTACCCATACGTTCTGTGACTCTAGAGAACCCAGACTAATACATATAGATTAATGTAATCAAATTGAACACCCAGACATCATTTTGTATGCTTATGGATATTTGGGGTTTTTTTTTTCCAAAGAAACCAGAAATATATAAGGGAGAAAATACAGCATCTTCAACAAATAGTGCTGATTTCATGCAGAATGAAAATAGATCTGTATCTATCACCTACAAAAAGTTAAACTTGAAATGGATCAAGAACTTCAACAAGAGATCAAGATAGCATGGATAGAAGAGAAAGTTATTGGGCTGCAGAGATGGCCCAGAGGTTAACTGTTCTTCTAGAGGTCCTGAGTTCAATTCCCAACAACCACATGGTGGCTCTTGTCAACCATCTGTAATGGAATCTGATGCCCTCTTCTGGTGTGTCTGAAGAGAGCAACTGTTTACTTCTCTGAACCTATAAGCCAGCCCTAATGAAATGTTTTCCTTTGTAAGAGTTGCCATGGTCATGACATCTAGTCACAGTGATAAAACCCTAAATAGAAAAAATAGATAATAAAAATGTGGTACATTTACTTAATGGAATATTAGCCACCTTTTCAGAAAAATGAAATTGAGCCAGGCATAGTGACACACAGCTTTAATCTCAGCAATTTGGAGGCAGAGACAGGCAAACATGTGTGAATTTAAGGCGGTCTAGTCTACATTATGAGTTCCAGGACAGCCAGAGCTACATAGTGATATCCTGTCTCAAAAAAGAAAAGAAGAAAGGAATTATAAAGTTTGCAGGTAAATTGATAGAGCTAGAAACAATCATTGTGAGTGAAGTAACCCAGACTCCAAAAGACAAATATTGCAATATTTGTTAGGTAGCTAGTCAGGGGCCAAAGGTAAGAGTGTATTTTTCTAGAAGGGTAGATATAGTATTTAGTAAATAAATATATAAAGGAGGGAATATGGGGAAGGACAACTAACATGAAGGCCTTTGGAAAGTTGTATAGAAACCCAGTACTACTAATATATAATATATATCAGTAATTGGAGTCACTGTTCCAGCTATATATCTTATGTCAGTAGAAACTCTAGTGCCAGGAATGGGTTATATCTTGTTGAATCATATCCCAAAGGGGTCCCATTACCTCAGCCTCCAAACATTACAGGATATTTGTCAAGGCTATTAATTACCCTTCATAACCTGATAGTAAGGCCTGTTGCTGAAGATACCATTTACATATGCCATCAAATATGAAGAAATTGAATTGATATTCAACAAAAAGCTTTACTCCTACTGACTAGCATTTGTGGTACTAGAAGTTACTTTGCATACTACTGGAGGAGGAAAGCAATCATTACTATTACCCAGCTACAAACCCTGGGACTTAAAACAGTAAACTGCCTGCAAAATATAGTGGTGTGAAAGTAGCACAACCAACCATCTTGGAAGTAGCATCCAAGCACATTCTGATTGGACATAAGGCCTGCTCCATGAGATCAACCCTATTGATGACTCTGCTGAAGTGTCTAAGAACATGAGACTACTTCCATCATGAGTCTGTGAGAAAACCCACTACTATTATTCTGCTAAAGTAGTATTAAAATGACCTCCTAATGACGTATTGCTATCCCCATAGGTCAACACATCACACAACCCCCCATCAGAGGTTTTTCATGCAGTTGATAATTAATGTGGAGCCCCACAGCTAAACAGACAGTAAAAGACTTTGGAGCACTCATTTCTTTTTTTTTTTTTGAGAGCATCACATAGCAAAAAAAGTACACTTGATACTTTTAGATATAAGAGATCTGATGTGGTGAGCACAAATGCACGTGAGTGGAAGATGGGGTTTGATAGCAAAGCTGCTTCTGTGACTTCCAGCCGTGCTATCAGCATTCATCCATCTGTGAATGGAAGGCTTCCTCAGAGTCTACTCAGTGTTAAGGTCCCTCCTCTCAGTGTTGTTATAATGTCAACTACATCACAGCATAAGTTAGGGGGAGTTATTAAAACCACAGCAACCCCTTACCTGGCTCCAGGCTCTGTAGTGTATCTCTTTTCATGCCTGATATTGGTGTTTGATGTCTCTTCTCTGTTTTTCTCAGACTTGCTAAAGGTATAGCAATTTTATCAGTTTCTTTTTCTTTTTTTTTTAATTTTATTTTTTTAATTTACATTCCAAATCACTTCCCCTTTCCCGTTTCCTCCCTCCCCGAAAGTCCCATAAGCCCCCTTCCCTCCCTCTTTTCCCCATTCAACCCCCTCTCACTTCTCTGTCCCTACATCCAGTCTTTCCAGGACCAGGGGTCTCTCCTTCCATCTTTTTAGAAATCTATTGATATGCGGATTGTGTCTAGGGTATTCCGAGATTCTGGGTCAATATCCCCTTATCAGTGACTGCATACCATGTGTGTTCTTTTGTGATTGGGTTACCTCACTAAGGATGATATTTTCAAGTTCTGACCATTTGCCTAGGAATTTCGTGAATTCATTGTTTTTAATTGCAGAGTAGTATTCCATCCGGCTATACCACTCCTGGGCATATACCCAGAGACTTTACCTGCATGCAATAAGGACACATGCTCCACTATGTTCATAGCAGCCTTATTTATAATAGCCAGAAGCTGGAAAGAACCCAGATGTCCCTCAACGGAGGAATGGATTCAGGAGCACTCATTTCTAAATGGGGTACCCTTATCAAACTCCCCTCAATGTTCAGAGTGCTATGTGGAAAAGGAGGTGGAAAAATTGTAAGAGCCAGAGATAGTAGATGACTGTTAAGGAAACTGTCAACCAGAAACATGGGATTGATATGCATATGAACTCACAGAGACAGTGACAGCACATAAAACAAACTGCCCTAGTTCAAACTGGACAACACAGAGAAGACTCCAACGGTTCTGTGTTTACTTTTTTCTTGTTTGTTTGTTTTGACTTTTTGTTTTTGAGAGGATGGGGGAGGGAGAATATGAACCTCTTGGTTGGGTAGGGACTGTAGCAGCTCTGGGAAGAGTTAGAGGAGGAGAAAGAATATAATCAAATGTAAAATATATTGTACATAAAATGGATAGACTATTTCTCAAAATCAGTATAGAAAAGAGTATTAAGAATGTCTTTGGAGGTTCTAGCATTGGAGTGTAGCTACTTATTTACCTTTGACCAAAGAACCATCCTTTATTGGGAAGGTCATCCTCCAACCACATACTTAGCTTCAGGCAGATACACATAGAGCAGAGGGAGGATGAGGACACCTGCCTAACCAGCCAGATCAGCCAAATCAATTCTGGCAAACAGTGGGGTGACATGTGACAGCTGGATAGCCTCCATATTCCGTACTTTGTGAATATGAATACATATACATATAGTTTTAAAACACATCTTTAAAAACCAAGTAAGATCAGATAAGCCTGTCAGCATACTTAGAGCTATTTATAAAGAAAAAGGTGTTAGACATGCACGTTGCATTTAGCTTCCTCATGTTAGAAGGTAAAGCTTTCCTTGCTCATTTGTTTTATTATTTTAAGCATGCAGTGAATTCTTCTTGGTCTGTTTGTAATTCTCACCATGCCTATACTAAACAGACAGGGAGCCAGTGTATTGTGTCATAGAATTTGTCACTGTTCTCTGACCCATTGTCATTACCTCACTGACCTCACCTGCCTGTTTCTCTACTGGGATCTTTTCTTTTTAATAGCCATTCCTATGTGAAGGTCATTTGTTCCAGTAATGGCTTCTCATTTGGTCTAAAAATCAAACAAAAGCTTTGCAGCTGTGAGATGCAGCCATTTTAAAATTAACCTATTGTAAATCCTTAGTGACTGAGAAATCTTGTAATTTGGTATGATTTCTGGTAGCGCTGCAAGTAGAATAGCAAACAGTAGAAGTGATCCAGGTCAGAGTAATACAGGCTTGGGAAGAGAAGAAGAAGTTCAGCCAGTGTATATGTCCCCTGCCCTTCGTCAATCACATGGAACTTCAATTCATGCCTACAAACTTTCCCAAGGGAAATGTTATCTTTGGAAGTAACTGATTAACAGAGTTCTCTATGCCAGAAGTAAAATTGCATAAGTGTATTCTGCCTTTGCTCTCCACAGTATCTTTTTTACCTAGAGCTTAGATTCCTGGGAGGAAAAAAAAAGGAGCACAATTTTATTTTAACTCATTTATTGTCAGTGCTACAAATCCAACCCACTCTAAGCACAACTTTACCATTGAGCCACACCCTTAGTTCAAAATTTTGAATTTTGATAATAAAACAAGTTAGCTCTGTCCTTATACAAGTTTTATAAATTCTCTGACTTTGGATTTTGGATCTAGAATTCCTCTGAGTTTTGCCTAAATTAAATATGATTATTAAAGAATCTTATAGATATAGAATGTTTCCTCAATATTATCTATTAAACACTTGTTAAATTACTTAACTCCTTGGTGCCTGTTTTGCTCTATATAAAATGAAGCTAGTAATAATACCTATTTCCTAGAGTTGTGAGGATTCAAAAAATTATTTTATAAATTACTTTGACTAGTACTCAATACTAATGAAGTTACTAGCAATAATTATTGGTCACTCTAGTGGACAGATTAAATCAAGAGTGAACAGCTAATTTACAGATAATGATATACAGTGCAAATGAAAAGTATAAGGCGCACTGTGATAATTTATAGAAGTTAGGATGGTGTAGCGACTGTTTCCCTTAGTACTTTGAAGGGAGAAATCATTGCGCAAGGACATGATTAAATTTACATGATTTTTAATCAATAAAAAGTTTGTTTTCTAATTCACATTAGAGTTTATTTATGCTAGAGTAACTTCTTGGTGTACAGTTCTGTGAGTTTCGATAGATGTGTGTAGGTACACAGCTACCACTGAGTCAATATGGAGAGCAGTTGCCCCTTTCTCAGCTTCTCACAAGATGAGCCCTGTACTTGTTCACTTCCTTCTTTACCCCATTGCCACTAATCTATTTCTATAACTCTTTTCTCTACCGTGCCCTGGGAAGTTGTTTACTTAATGGCTTTTAGAGGATCATTGTTTAGATTTTGCACATTGCATTTGAAATTCACTAATGTTATTGAACTTACCAGTAGATGGTATTTCTTGATAGTATTTCATTGTTCAGTTTTACTGTAGTTTATCTTTTCTCCAGCTGAAGGGCATATATACTCTTTCCTGTGTTGTGCTATGCTAATATTGTATTGTGTTTATGATATGCTTTAAGATGCCATCTTCTAGTCCAGGCCAACCACGATCTCACGATGGGAGCATAGGATGACCCTAAACTCCTGCTTCTTCCGCTTCTTAGAAATACAAGGATTGCAGGCATGTATAGCCATGCCAAGCTTGGTTCCTTAGTTCCTTTGTCTTTTCACATAAAATTCATTTGAAATTAGGTGTCAGTGTCTGATAATAATGATTTTAATTGGGCATGGTGACACATGCCTGAAATGTTACCACTTAGAGACTGAGGCAGGAAAAACATTAAGTTTAAGCCCAACTTGCCTTCGTAGTAAGCCCCTGTATTGGTGGGGGTGGGGAGATTTGTTGAGGTTTTCCTTGTAGCTGTGTTGAATTTGTAGATCATTTTGGGAAGAAAGATAGCAACAATGTTGGATCTTTGAATCTATATCTCTACATTTATGTGCCCCCTACCCTTTTTTCTTTTATTCTTATTTTGCAATTGACAGTATATAGAGGCTACAAATTTCAAGTTTTTTCTTTTTTTGAGATTAGGTCTTAACTATATAGCTCAGGCTAGACTCAAGCTTTCAGAAATCCTCTTGCCTCAGCCTCCTGAATAACTTGGATCACAGGTATTTGCTACTGTGCCCAGCTGAGTTATTATTCTGTGATTCTAGTGTTCAGATAATGACTTCTATGTATGTTATATCCTTGTGTTCTGTAACCTTTTTAAACTTTCAGTTGTTAAGAACCTCTTTATACAGTCCTTTTATGTAAGTGTTGTTATCTAGGAATCATGACAAATCTATTTTCTCCTTTCCAGCCTGGCAAATATTTTCTCTTAAGCAAGGGATTACAATTAGGCTTATATTTTTCTAAAGTAAATCTAGCTTTAGTGTAAAAATTGGAGGGGTGGGGAGACGATTTGCAAGGCAGCAGTGTCTTGGATTGTGAATTTTAAAACCAGGGTAGTAAAATAAATAGAAAAAACAGATTTTTGTATGTGGAATTAGTAAGCCCTCTAATAAATTAAATATAAGAATAAACAAAGAGGAAGAGTCAGGACATCTGGGTTTCTGTCATAAATCGGGTGATAATGTCATTTTTTGGAAAGTGACAAGAAGAAATAGATTAGAAAGAAGATGACAAGTAGAACATGTTAGATTTGAGAAGTCTTTGGAATAGGGGTGGGGCTTGTGTCCCTATGGTAGAATAATTAACAAGCTTGAGGCCCTAGGTTTTAACTTTATCACAAAGGAAGTCAAAATTGTATCACATAGGCAACTAGAATATACAAGCGTATGAACTGGGGTATATAGGCTCTAAGAACTTTGGGAATGTGTCAAATCCATGTGGAACCACCAAGGCTCATGTGGGACCTCTCTCACATACACATACATACCCTGAGGTGTCTTCCATTTAGTTCTTTAGTATGCTAAGCTTGTGAGTTTTTACCATGGGTCTTTGGACCCATTGCTCATTGCTAATTTGAAGCATGCATTTCCTTCTCCTAGTCCATTCCCATGTATCTTAGTTACTTTTCAACTTCCATGACAAAACACTGTGAGCAGGCAACTTATAAAATGATGACATTTAGTTTGGGAGTTAGCTTTTTCATACAGTTATTCTGTCTTAGGGTTTTTATTGCTGTGAAGAGATACCATGATCACAGAAGCTGTTCCAAAAGAAAAAACATTTAATTGAGACCTGTGTACAGGTTCAGAAGTTTAGTCCATTATCATCCTGGTGGGAAGCATGGAGGTGCATAGGCAGACATGATCCTGGAGAAAAGCAAGAGCTCCACATCTGGATCTGTGGGCCACAGGAAGAGAGAGGCCCTGGGCCTATCTTGAGCTTTTGAAGCCCCATAGCCTCACCTCCAGTGACACAGTTCCTCCAATAAGCTCACCCCTACTCCAAGGCCAAACCTCCTAGTGCCACCACTCCCTCAGCATTTAAATACATGAACCTATGGGAGCCACTCTTATGTAAACCATCCCAGAGTTCGTGACTATCGTGGCAGGGGGCAACAGGCAGGCATGGTGATAGAGCAGCAGCGAAGAGCTTCCATCTGATCCGCAGGCTCAAAGCAGAGAGAGCTGATGGAACGGCATGGCCTTGAAGCCTCAGCCCACCAGAGTGACACATCTCGTGTAACCATGCCTGCAAGGTTGAGGCCAGTAGTTACATAGTGACAAGCATGGACCATAGAGGGAGACAAAAATAACCAAAAAAGAAAAAAAGAAAAAAAAGATTATGGTTCACATATTGATTACTGATTTACAATGCTTGACATACACCAAATGCTCAATGGATAAATTGTATAGCAGAAAATAGACAACTTTTCTATGTAGAAGTCCAGTGCGAGTATAAGAGTAGTAAGAAAAGAAGGCAGTTGAAAGTCCCCTGGATACTTCACTAGTAATTACTGTAGGCATTTTTGTGGGTGGATTAGGGAAAGTCATGATTGAAACTTAGAGAAATGGAGTTACTGCATAGTCTTAGAAGATATCCCTCCAAAATTTTAAGTTGTGTTATTAATAAATTCCACATTGGACTGGAGAGTTGGCCCACCTATTAAGAGGACTGGCCGCTCTCCCAGAGAACTTGGACTTGATCCCTAGGACCCACATGCTGGATCACAACCATCTGTGACTCCAGTCCCAGGGGTTTGGCTCCTTTTTCTCCTCTTCTCTGGTATCAAGCACACAAGTGGTACACACTCAGGCAACAACACATCCATGCATGTCAAGTTTAAAATAAATGAACAGCACGTACTCTTTAATAACACTTTCCAGGAAGTGGACTTTATTTCCCTGTCCTTGAAGTCAGACTAGACACATAACTCACACCAACCAATGGAAGAAACCTGGCAAATAACCACCTTGACTAACACAGGGAACTAGTATAGTATGGAAAGACCAGAAGGGTAGTCCTCGCCACACCCAGAAATTCTTTATCATGAGCAAACACCAATTTTAAAAATCCTAATTTTAGCATCATTCTTGAAATATCTGACTGGCACTCTTAAGTATTCAAGAGCCTGGGTGTGGTGGCTCATGCCCGTAATCCCAGAGCTTGAGAGGACTCACATTAGAAAGTTACCATGATAAAAGTCCAACCTGGGTTACAGAGCCTAGATAGATAGATAGATAGATAGATAGATAGATAGATAGATAGGAAAAAAAAACCAAACAAACCCAAGGACTGTCTGATTAATTGCTATAGATTGGAAGAAACTAACATATGGCAATTAAATTCAGTTGGTTTCCTGGATTGGGTCCTATTATAGATAATAAAATAGAAATCTTGATAGTCTTTAGTTTATGTTATGCCAGTGTTAACTGGTATCTGTATGCGGATGAATAAAATATAAATGTTAGCAGAAAAAAATAGGAAATTCCCCCCTATCACCTTTACAACTTTCCTGCCAATCTTAAATCTTTCTAAATTAAATGTGAAAAAAGAAGAAACTCATAATAGCTTTCTTGGTGTGTGTGTGTGTGGGGGTGTATTTTAGGGTTTTTGTTTTGTATTTTTGTTTTATTTTTAATGGCTTCAGAGCAAACTGAACTCTCTAAGATGCTCACTTACAACCACCCAGCAGAGCAGCCCTCTGCAGGCCCCTGCTCTACCATCAGAAGTTGTCTCACCTGCTCTGTGCAGGCTGCCAAGTTAGCATGGCCTTTGTCATTTGATAGTGTGCTCCTATTCAAATTATTAAATAGAAACATAAGCAGTGTTTCTTGTTAAAAGAAATAAAAGAAGATACAAATAAATGGAAAGCTTTTGAGTGGTCATGGATCAGGAGAGAATTCTGATATGGATATCAGAATATCCATAGAACTTAACAGCAGTCTTGAGATGCTGTGTAAACGTAACAAAATTCTATCAGTGTCTTTTGCAGAAGTAGAAAAACTGTGCTAGAATTCACATGGATTCTTAAGGAATTCCAAATAGCTGACAAATAGCAAAGTTGCAGGCCTCACATCCTGGTTTCTATTGCAAAGCTACAGTGCTTTAAATAGCATGCTTCATCGCTGACACAGACCAGTGGATCACAGGAACTAGCAAATAGTGCCTCCCCCCTCACCCCCCGCCCCCAAGACAGAGTTAATAGCATATACCTGTGATGTAATCTCATAGGACTGGAAAAATCATGAATTTTGGGACATGCTGATATACATATATGGATATGTATATATATATATATATATATGTTTGTATGTGTGTATGTGTATATATGCATGTGGATATATGGATATTCTGATTATATATATATATATATATATAAAATCACACACACACACCCCCACCAAGTAGAGCAGGCAGTGCAATAAAGAGCCCAGAAATAAGTCCTTGATATAAGATATTCCACAAAGGTAGCAAGACTACACAGTAGGCAAAGATGATGGAACTTGCCCCTATACTATATAAGAAATTAACTCCAAAATGGATTAAAAACTGAAGCATAAGACCTGAAACTATTGAGCCTTTGTCAAAGGATTAAAAAGACAACACAAACAAAATCAGAAACACTTTAGAAAGAAAACTGGCAATAACCCAGTGAATGACGCCAGAATTACAGTCAGCAAAACAAAAAATAAACAAGGACATTGACCTTAAAAAACTCTGCTTATTATCAAAGCAGAAAGGTGGCCTATAAAATGGAAGAAAAATTTACAAATCATTGTCTGATGAATGGTTAATGCCCAGACATAAAATTCAGCAATATCAAATCCCTGGTTAAAATATAGGCACCCACTTTCAAAAATAAACAAAAAAGAATACAAAATAAGTAAAATATTTTGTCATCTAAATATTAATATCTATTCAATTTGTATTCTTTCAATTGTGCTGTATTATATATCTCCTGTTAAAACAACAAATGGCTCATGAGTGTATGTATGTACGCATATGTGGGTGAATAGACAAAAACCATGATCTATAGGTCGTGGAGTGGAGACACTCATGACAAGAATTTTGTGTGTGGACTCCAGTGGAGAAGACATCAAAGTGAAAGGGAGTCTGATAAGATCTCTGGCTCTCTAGTTCCCTGGGAGGACAGGGAAGAGAATAGGAGAGTAACTGTGGTCAAATATGTCTTATGCACAAAATGAAAACCTCTGGCTGAAATACATTATTTTTTAATAGTTAACATATACTAATGGAAATTTTTTTTTTTTTAAATAGCCAAAACTAGCTGGATATGTGATAAAGGTTTGTGATCCTGGTACTTGGCTAAGGGAGATCACAAGTTTGAGACTGAGGCAGACATGAGAAGTTCAAGGCCAGCTTGGCCACAAAATGGGACCCTCTTTGAGTATCTACTGCACAAAAGGCAAAGGAATTAAGTATATATTTTCCAGGAAAGGAGTACAACCAATAAGCATGCGCAACCAATAAACCATAGTGTTGTTGTAACATTTGGCATCTGTCAGCATGGCCAGAAGTAAAGGATGCACTGTTAGGGATGTGATATGGCTTAACCATTTTGGATAATAGTATGGAAGTTGCTTGGAAATTAAAAAATTGAATTACTGTATGATCTAGCAGTCTCACTTCTGCTAGATTTGGGTATATACCCAAAAGAATTTAAAACAGGATTTCTAGGTAATTTTTATACCCCTATTTTCTTACAGCATTAGTCACAACAGCAAAGATGTAGGAAAAAAATGTCTATCAACAGATGAATGCTGAAGAAAATATAATGGAATATTATGTAACATAAAAGGGAACTCTGTCACATGTTACAGTATGAATTAACCCTGAAGATGTTATGCTAAAGCAAAATAAATTGCTTTAGAAGGATAAATATTATGTGATTCTACTCATCTGAAATGTATTAAGTAAAAGTCACCAACAGAAAACAGGAAGGTCTAGGTATGCAGGAGATGTAAAATTGTAGGATTGCAGGCTACACACATCAGAAAGGTTTGCTGTACAACAGTGGATCTGCCTAATACTGCTAAACTGTGCCCTTAAAATGCTCAAGACAGGACTTTGGGATTTTTTTTTCTGTTTAAATGCACATTTACAGATTTCCTGCTCTGTCTCAGGCACTTTCTTCCCTAACCTAGTATATTAATAAGCCCTTTGACTTAGAGATTAGAAAATGAAGACTTTGAAAGATTTGGAGACTTCCTTCTGTTAAACAACTTCTACTTGGCATAACCCAGACCTGGTTGCCTAGGTTGAATGTGTTGTCCAGCGGCTGCACATGAGTGAGGAGTCAAAGGGGCATGGACTCCTGCTGAATCCTGGGCGTGAGACTGGAAACTCTGGATCATCCGAAGTCGCTAAACAGAGTGTCAAGTTTGTGTGTGTGTGTGGGGGGTTAAGTTTACAGAGCCTGGGTCTCTTATACCTGTTTTTGGACCAGTTATTAGACCTGTTGAAAATGCAAACGATCCATCCAATCAAATGCAATATTCATCTAGAGGGAAGACAGTTTGGAAGTTTTATGAAGACACACCCTGACTAATCTGAATTGAAAGCAGCTTTTAAAAATTTGCATCCCTTCATCTTCCTAGGTTGTAGTCTATATGTGGGCAGAAAATGAGAGCATTTCAAATAATGCTAATGAAGTTTAGTGATTACAATCTACCATATTGTAAGAGAGAATGTATTGTTAGTTCTGAAGGATGAAGACAGAATTCAAATATTACCATGACTGGCATTTGATTGGAAAAGTGCAGAGATAAGCTTAGGTTCCTTTTATGAAAACCATCCTCCTAGCCTGATGGAATATCTTCTCAGATTTACCATAGTTACCATGGATACTTGGTGGCTTTGATAGAGTATGTTGTAATCCATATTCAATCATCTGAGGTAAAGAAGCCAAGAAACACACCAGCTAAAGTCAAAGTAGTTTCCTTTCTAAATCTATACTTTCTGGAAGGGAAAAAAGCCTATGGAGTAAGTTTGGATTTAAAAGCTGCCTAATTTGATCTTAGTATTTATTTGTTTTTTATGTAGTCTTTTACCTATAATAAAGATAATTTGGGGAGGGGGTGACATAAGAATCTACATGGTGAGATCTTTCTGAAAGTTGGTGAACCCTAAGCAGTGAACTCATTGTCTGAAAGTCACAGAAACACAGACAGGATGGAAGGCTTTGTCCCCATGGTAACATATTTGCATTTGGCCCAGAAGTGGCTGCTTTCTGCTTAGCTTCTTTTAATTGCTATATATTGACAGCCATTTTCACAACTCTGAAGTGTCAGATACGTGAGCATGTGTACTGGGAGTGTGCACCATATCTTCAGGCTTGATTAGACACTTCAGATGACAAAGAGCTCTGCTTGAAGAATTACTGAGGTGTTTTTGGCATTTCCTAATGTGTCTGTCACATAGTTGAAGCAAAAAGCCTTTCAAATGATTTAAAATATTTTCACCAATTCTCTTTTAAAACAGGTGACAAAAGAACTAAAACAGTACGACAACAAAATTATAGAATGCAAATTTGAGAACAACAGCTGGGTCTTCATGAGACAGAGAATAGACAAGAGTTTCCCAAACGCCTACAACACAGCCATGGGTGAGTGTGAGTGGCCAGTACAGTAAATGACAGGAAACTGTGGCGCCAGAGCCCACGTGTCCTGTTGGTGCTGTCCTGATTGATGGAGGCAGTCAGGCCTGCGCCTTGTTGCTGAGGAGCTGCCCTGAGTGCCTGAAGGGGCAAACGGAGGCAGGGTGATGGTTGCATACTAGTCTACCTTAATGAATGGTTAAAAAAAGTCATGATAATTTCTGATCTATTCAAAACTATTAAAACAATTGTTTGCCAGATGGTAAGAAACAGAATTAGCAAGGGAAAATGTAATTTCTAGCTCCTAAAATAACTTTACAAACAATGGAGAGAAAGTAAATGAAAACCATTTAAAACATAAAAACTGCCCTGCAATCCTTCAGAATAGCTTTTCTTTGGCTGTAATATGAATGCCTTGGGGAGTTAGCATAGTTCATTATTTTCTTGAAGCACACCACAAATTCATTTCAATGTATAAGATATACTAGCAGTAGCGGTGGTTTTATAAAAAGGTAGATAAGGTGCGGTGGGCGATTGTTCACTTGTCCAGTGCTCCATTGCGGATGGTGATGATGAGTGTGAGAAGCAGGAAGAGGAGAGAGGTGGCCAGTTCACCTTTATCACTTTAAAAGATAATGTTTCACATTCAGGGGCCTTTTTTGGAAGTAGCATCTATGCTCAGACAAGATGAGTTCATTCCATTGCCTTCTCCCTCTTTCCCAAAACAAACAAACAAGCAAACAAAGAAACAAACAAGAACATTGTAAAATGAGAAAATTGGTTCTATTTTTTGATTACCCAAGAAAAGACGTTTTGTGTATTAGACTGTTGTATGTTCTTCAACTAAATCATTAAAATAACATATGGATGGAAGCTACCATGAAAACTTCCTGTTCCCTAGTGGCATTTGGCTATTGCTGTTGTATTTCACAGAATGGACATCTTTCTGACAGAATGACTTAAAAACTGTATATACTTTCCTTCATAGAAGTTTTAGTTAAATATGGATTTTCATGAAGTATGCTGAACTAGATTAAAATCCTTTAACATCATTGCTTAAAATTAATACTCCAGCAAAGAGTAACCACTAAAAAAGCACCTGACCTGGGGCCTGCTTGCCCACCATGAGATGCCATGATTTCACAGAGCTGCGTGGACACCATCCTCAGCCTGTAGTGAGTCAGCTGCCTTAATCACCTGAGATGTTTCCTCCTTTGTCCACAGCTGTGTGCAATAGCATCTCGAACCCTGTCACCAAGGAGATGCTCTTTGAGTTCATTGACAGATGTGCAGCAGCTGCCCAGGGACAGAAGCGAAAGTATCCCCTGGACCCTGACGCGGAGCTCATGCCACCCCCACCGCCCAAAAGACTGCACAGGCCAACCTAGTCCCTGCCTGCCTCTGAGAGGAAGAAGAATGCTGTTGTCTCATTTTCTCAACCAGAGAAATTAGAGACAGTGTGGCTTGGTACTGGTACATGTGTTTTAAGGGAAGACATAGCCAGCCTGTATATATTTGGTACATTTGTTTTCTCGGAACTACAGTACATCATGGACCTAAATATTTTATTTATACCTGATAAATTCAGCCTTACCCTGTGGAGTCTACAGATTGAAATATCCAAAGGTTTAAATCAAATTGAAGCTAATGAGTTGGAGGCCTTGTTTGTATGTGAATAGACACCTTTACATTTGATTCATAACTAGCAATCTGAAGCTGTAAGCATATTGAGTTTTTTAAAAGTTGAATAAGTTTTTCTCTTTAAAATGTGGGCACTGGCATTAGAAATTCTCACTAACGTATCATGGATTTCTTATATTTCTGAATTTTTTTATATTCTGAGCAATGACAAGGTCAAGTATAATGTACATTAAACAGTTTGGTCTGGCTATACCATTTTAAGAAGTTTTTCTGTTTTCTGTGAGGGTGGGGTGTAAGACAGTAATGTAGCTCCATTTTCTTGTGAATTGTATCCTTACTTTAGAAGCTGTTTGGAGCATTTTCTATGTCTCTTGTTTGACGCAGTGTCAGGTGTCTGGGATTCCCATCCTGCCAGTGGTTTTGAGTTCCTTGTGGCACTTACATTAGAACCAGGTCCTTTATGTGCTGCTGTCTGGGAGCATCACTTCTTTCAGACAGCAGGGCTCCTCCTGCTTTACCTACTCACTGTGATCTCTGGGAGCAGCAGCAAACACAGCCGCTGCTGTTATTATTTCCCTCAAACAGTGCATCAGATGCACTGGCAGCTTTACCTAGAAGGTAATGCCAACTGAACAAAGTGTTGTCTCTGGGAAATGCTGGCCTCCCACTGGACAGATACAGAGGCGTTGCAGAGACTGATGATGGAGGACGTGAAGATGTTGCTCCCATTGCTTCAGCTGCGCCTATGCTTGGAGATGGTGTTTCACTCCGAGGCTGCACTTCAGTGTTTACTCTAGACAGTAGGTTTAAAAGACAGCAAATGGTCCCTGCCATTGTAAAAATTGTTCTGATTGGCTTGTGAGGGAATTCAGAATTAGCTACTAGCAAGCAGCTTACTTAATGTATTTATTTTTAGAGACACAGGTTTTAAGTATATGTATTTAAAACAAATGTTCATGATCTGTATTTTATATATGTATAAGCATATCTGAAAGTATATGCAACAGTGTATATTCTTGTACTGATACAGCCAGAAATGAAAACCCAAATGCTTACCTAGCAGGCTGATGATCTGATGGAATTTTTATTTGGCATAGCACAGATTAACCAAAACTGTATTTATATATATGAACCTGCGTCTTAATGTTTTTAAACAAACTTTACATTTGCAGTGCTTTTCTGTATGGAATACTGGGGCTGTGCTTAGGCGTATGCCTCTGCTGTTCCCAAGTTATGTAATGTGTTAGCAAATGTATTCAAAATGCCATATATTAATTTTTTTTCCTAGATTGCTTTTGAACGTTTGGGCACTGAAGGGATTTAAACACCTGACTGCTACAGGATTGTTGAGGGGAAATGTCAAGGTTCCTTCTGTCGTTTACATGGTGGATCCAAAACTGCCTGTTGTCTCCAGACAATCTAGTGCCTGCTCCCCAGGGTCACTGAATCTTTTCTCCATAGATGGTCTGTTCCTGAGCTGGTGCAAAAGTAGATTCCTTTTGAAGACACAGTAACATGCTTTGCCAATGGATTTGTGATAGAATTAAAATGTTTATGGTAACTTTAGCCTTTCAAATGAATTTTGTGAAAAGAGCATTATATATAACTTTTTCAGGTTATCCTTTCCTTTAAATTGTGGTGACATAACCATTGGCCTTAAAAAGCAGATCCCATGTAGTCCCCAAACACACCATCTCCTGAAGTATCCTAACAGTTGTTTAGGCTATTGGATGAAAGGTAGTATTTGGACATCTTGAAGGAAAACTTCCCTTCTCAGCTCATGTTACAACAGCTGTTTTCTTTAGCTGATATTTTCTAGGTAAGAATAAGAAGACTGTTTCCCTGAGTTATCGCATGTAAAGGCTTGCTTTTTGTTTGGAAAAAAAAAATATATGGATGACTACTGTCTAGATGGTTACTTTGCTTTCCATGAAATGCTCAGAAATGCCAGAACATTCCTTCTCTAATTGTGTCAGTGTGTATTGTAATAAAACTACTGATGTAAAATAACTGTGTCTTTCCTGTCTCACTGACAATGATCTGGTGTCCCTTCTGCTGTGCTGGATCTTGCTGCTATCTGCCACACCTAGGATGCTTCATCTGGATAGTTACATTCTAGAGGTTAATCTAAAACACTTGGAAACTTGGTGACTTTGCAGTGCTGTGGGAAGACTTTCCTTCTGGCGTCTAAGGTGGGGTACTTTATCTATCTCTGTGCATCACCCCATCTCAACACTCTACCAAGTAAGCATCCTCCTGCATTATTTTTTGTGGGTTTCTTTTAGAGTAAATGTCCTGAGATAATGAACCATCAAATGCTTGTAATGACTGTGTTATTTTAATATGGAATTTTGCTGTCTTTAAACATACCACCATTTTGAGCAATGTATATAGTTTCTTCAGGCCACTATAATAAAATCTTGAAAATTGGAAACCAAATGGTAAACTCCTATGATGAAAAACAAACAAACAAACAAACAACCTAGGTTGGATCCATAATGACTGCAATGTAAATAAATAAAATAATTTGAATTGAAAAAAAAAAGAAAGAAAGAAATCTAGGCTGAGCCTCCTACTGGGTTGTGTTCTCTCTCCTCTCCTCCTTTTTCCATTCATAACATGTCAAGGTTAAGCCTGATCAAAAGGAAGTTTTTCAGTCCAACTATGATTCCATGTGAAGTCAGGACTGTGGGAGTCTGTTTTCACCCTAACAGCCATATGCCTGTGACTGCATGGTTACCACCAACCTCAGAGTGTGTGAGGTAGGTGCCCTTCCTAACGTTTGGATACAGAATGTATGACTGAGTTTTGAGCTGAGATCCAAGCAGGTCTTGGTACTGCAGTAGAGTTGCTGCCTAAGTGTTTGCTCACAGTCCAGATGTGCATTGTCTTAGTCTGCCCAATTGAATTTTTGCTGCTGTTGACCTCTCACCATGTGAAGAAGATGGAGTTGACAGCAGGAGAGTAAATGTGAAGTGTAATATTTCAGATGTTGGCTTCTCGAGCTGTAATTAGGAAGCGTGGTGATTAAGCGCCGGCCCATCATCTCTCTGCTGTGGCAGTGAGCTGTCATCTCTGGCACTTTGATGGGTTAGTGTCAACCTTGGTTTAACTCTAATCTCTCTCTCCCTCCCCTCCCCTGATACCAGATGACCACTGTATATAGCAAGAGAAGCCAGGGCCAGTGGACTCCCAGGCTTTACATTTCTTAATGTGCATGGATACATGAACTTGCCAGCTATTTTTTTGTGAAAAGGCATTTTTCAAAATTTTTATGGCCATTATTTGGTAATATAAAAAAGAATCTCAATTCTGAAAAGTACTTACTTTGCAAGAAAATACAAGTTTTTACGTAGAACACTTTTATTTTTAATTGTATTGTTCTTTGTACCTGCATCTTACCCTAGGATAGCAAGATTTGTGTTGGCAAATTGTGCTGACTAGTTTTAAGTCAAGTTGACAAAGACTAGAGTCATTAAGGAAGATAGAACCTCAATAGAGACAGAATCTTTACCAGATTGGCTGTGGACAAGCCTGTGGGGTGTTTTCTTGAATGATGAATGGTGTGGGAGGAGGGCCCAGCACATCTTGGACAGTGCCACCCTTGGGCAGGTAGGTGGTCATGATGATATAAGAAAGGCTGAGCAGGACATAGAGAGCAAGCCAGTAAGAAGCACTCCTCCATGGTTTCTGCTTTAGTTCTTGCCTCAACCTTGGATGAGGGACTTATAAGTTATGAAATAAAATAAGTTCTTTGCTCCCCAAGTTTTCGGTTATTGTGTTTTATAACAGCAATAGAAACCCTAAGTAAGACACTTATATAGGTAATCTACCAGCTTGTAACCCAGGCGTTGAACATGGGGATTCTCAGAAGAGCAACCATTCTTGGTTATACAGCTGAAGGACATATTTGGATATGACAATGGTTCATTGAATGGGTGATTCTATTGTATCCTCATGCAAAATGCATATAGGGAAAAACTGGGATTACCTGTATGTTTAAAAAAAAAGTAGAATGAAACTTGTTAATATTTTTCCTAATTGTATTTTATATTATGTGCATGGGGTAGGGTATATATGTTGTGAGTTTAGATGCCTGAGGAGGCCAGAGGTGTAGATGACCCCCTGGAGTTAGAGTTATAGGCAGTTGTGGACTGCCTCACATAGACACTCTTAACCTCTCAGCCATTTCTCTAGCCCTGAAACTCAGCTATGTAAGAGACAGAACTTAATTTGACCAAACACAACAAAGAAAAACAGAATTTAGCTTTGACTAGAAGTGATTTTCAACCTTCCTAGCGCTGTGACCCTTTAACATATTTCCTAATGTTGTGGTGACCTTCAACCATAAAATTATCTCATTGCTACTCATAGCTGTATTTTTGCCACTGTTGTGAATTGTAATTAAATATCTGATGTGCGACTCCCAAGGGGTCATAAACACAGGTTGACAACTGCTGGACTAGACCAACAGGAAGTCATGTGTTTTTCAATTACAATTTTTCTTTAGATCCTTAGATCTGCTTCTCGTAAGTTCCACTAAGAGCATCCTAGCCCTGCAGGAAAGCCCCCTGTGATGTGGCTCCAGCCTGTGCCATCTAAGTTTGTAAACAGCGGTACACCCTCTGTGTTCACAGTGTTCCATTGTGGGGCTGAGCCCAGGAGCCTCAGCTTCCCCTCATCTCCGGTTCAAGGGCTCCACCCTAATACAGATATTAGGAGGCATACATGTGATGCTTTAATTTTTTTCTCCTTCAGAGGTTGGGCTGTAGACATAATACTGCGACTGGGTCACAGAGCTTAGCAGTAGCAGAATTCAAATGTCCCTTTGTGCAGTTGTCTCCCTTGGATTAGCTGTGTGGAAATTTCGTGTCACTCTGGTCCTCTCCTTGGAATAGAAACACTGAACCATAGGTCCAGTAGATTATTCAGAGCCATGTCTGGGGCAGCTCCTATTTAATTCCATCAGCAGCACCATGTCTCTTTTGCACTGTAAACAGGGACCTCTCGGGGGACTTATGAGCAGGTAGTAGTGCCCTGCTCTCTCTTTTGGGGATGTGTTAGCAGAGTTATGTTTTAGTGCAGTTCCATTGAACTTGCTGTATGACAAGTACGAGGCTCAACCCTATCCCTCACCCATTTTATCATGTTTTTACAGGGCAATCCTTTGGTAACTGTTGGGACTTTGCAGTTTTAAAAATAAATTTGGGGGCTGGAGAGATGACTCAGAAGTTAAGAGAACTGGCTGTTCTTCCAGAGGTGCTGAGTTCAATTCCTAGCAACCATGTAGTGGTTCATGACCATCTATAATGAGATCTGGTGCCCTCATCTGGCTTGCAGGCATACACGCAGGCAAAACACTATATATGTGTATAGTGTATATGTATATATAAAATCTAAAAACAAAAACAAAAAATTCTACCACCATCAACAAACATTTCTGGGGATATAGAGATGGCTCAGTAGTTAAGAGCTGTTCTTTCAGAGGACCTGGGTCCAATAACTAACACCCACATGGCAACACACAACTGGCTGTAACTCATGTTCCAGGGAATCATGTAGAGATACACACAGGCAAATCACAAATGTACATAAAATAAAAGTAACTTTTGGTTCCCTTTAGGTAAGTCTGTGCCTCCAGCCTTGTCTTCAAACAGCAAGTGAAGGAGGCTATTCTTGCTGCTACTCTTGAGTGTCTTCCAGGATCTAAAGGAATAAGAAACTGCAGAGTTTCTGTGTAAGTTCTGTTTCCCTCCGTCTTGCATGACTTTGATGTCTGGTATTAACACAGCATGCTCTGATAGACATCAAGGTGTGTCCTGAAGAACCACTATTTGGACATATCACCACTAAAGCCTTCAAAGTTTCTGGACAGTGTCATTTGTAGGTAGAGCTACAATGCCTGAGATATCTTCTGTGGGTGGAATTGAGAGGGGTGATCTAGGCCTTCCTGGGTGGGCAACAGAGCCATATTTATAAGAGTTGTTTACTGTTTTGCCAAGGAGATTGCCTAGAAGTAGAACTGTGATCTCTGTCTGCAGCTAGCCATCCTGTCCTTATCCCCCCATCTCCCTCTAGCTGTTAGCTTCTTTCGCTATTCTGTTTGCTACAAAAGGCCTTGAGAGAGCTGATTGCTCTTGGTCCCTTCACATCCTTGCCTCCACCCAACAAGCTCTAATCTCCATAGAGCCTGTCACCTCACTCTGCACAGGGTCAAATGCCCTTGCATAAACAGCCTGCTGGCGGTATGTTGCACAGGTGTTTATTGCTCAGTGAGAAATTTCAGAGATGCTTAAAGAAGTACAGAGCAAAGTGAAGTCCCATTTTCACCGACTCAATGGTGCTTACTCCACAAACATGAACTTGGCTCCTAGGCCATTATGTCCTCTTGATTTTCTTCCCTCCTACATATAATTGTTCTTTCCCAGTCTTTCTTCACTTCCCACCTATACTAATGGCCCAGGTGCAGTCCAATGGCTTCTGTCCACTCTCTATCAAGGTTTCCAAGTTCATTTAGAGCATGGCTCTCATTCCTGAGTGCTAAATTCAGACATCCCACTGACAGTTTAACATCTTTGCTGGGGTGTTTAATGTCACCTCAACCTAAATACGCCAAAACTGAGCTCTTCCCCCTCCGTGTGTGCTTCCTTCTCTGCCCACAGTCATCTTCCCGATGTAGTTAATAGCAATCACAGTTTTTCAGCTGCTTCTGTATTGGCTTTGACTCTCTTCTCTTACACTTCCATCCTGTCCATCAGCAAATGTTGTCAGCACTACCTTCAAAATATGACAACTCCTCCATCTCCCAGCGCGGTTCCTCTGTCATCCCACGTCTGTCTCCACAGCTTCTGTGATCTCTACTCAGACCTTTAGGATAGCCTCCTGATTACACCCAGCTTCTGCCTGACTCCCTGTGTGCTCTCCATACTATAAATGTACTGCTTTCGGAAGCAGGTCACTTTCCTATTCAAAACATTCTGAAAGGCCCTGACTAATTCAACATGTCCTGTGCTCCCCTTAGTTTGGTAGCAACATGACCTGCTCCCGTTCAACCTCCTTGTCACTCCAGTTCCTGTGCTAGGTCCCACTAGCTAAACAAGATCTCACCTTAGGGTTTTGAACTCTGTGCATCTGGAATGTTCTTCCCGTGAATATGAGAAGTCTCTACATCTCCACTGCTCCTGCAGCGACCATGCTACCTGGAGTGTCATGGCCTCCTTATGGTTCCTTTCTAGTGTGTGTGTTAGCTCTCTGCCTGTTGTTTAAGTCACCTCCTCTCTAGAATACAACTCCTGTGTGAAGTATCTCTTCAGCGGCTTTATTTCCAGCACCTAAACTATATAGGCACAACGTATGGGCGTGATTATTTTTAGAATCTCAGAGTAAAATCTGGCTTACACAGACTGCAGGGTTTTGAATGTCTGACCAAGAAGTTAAGAGTATAAGCCAGAATTTTCTTTGTGAGAATCATCTGATAATCTGAGCAGCAGATTGAAGAAAAGCAAGCTGGGAGTCTATTGTATTAAGTGGATGCAGGTCAAAGCTTAGAACACGGAAACTGTATAAATCGGGGGTGGATGTGATGGGCATCCAGGCCCCACCGTTGGAGGGTACGAGTCTAGGTGGGACAGCAATGGCACCATTAGCAGAAATGGGGCACGAGGACAAGCCACATGGGCCTGGATGAAAAGAGGTTTTCTGAGTCCAGTGGGCTGGCTAGAGAGAGCGATGGGGGTTATGCTAAGGGTGATAAGGGATCAGGGAAAGCAGGATCCAGATGCAGTCAGTAAAAGACCTGGGGACCCAGGATGATTAGCTAATGGGAGAGAAAACTAACAAGCTGAGTAACGCAGCAAGAAAAGAGAGCAAGGAAGTTAAGTGAAAAAACAAAGATGCAGGCAGAAAGGGCTTGGAGGCTGGTTCCTGGGGATCCTGCAGAAGTGTCGGATGAGACCAAGAAAATCAAAACATGAAGAAAGGTACATGATGGGGTTTGAGTTACAGTAGATGGCCCAGATAACCCCACAGTGGTAGGCCTACTTGAGTGTGCTGACTGAGGAAAAAACCCATCTGCCCAACCTCTCTTTCAGGAAACTAGCAGTTTGTCACCAGTGATGACAAGGTGTTTACCCTCTCTACCCACAGGCCTGGTTCTTTCCAGTCCTGGAATGTACTAGGCTTCTGTGAGGAAGCAGCCTGTGGTCCCTGTGGATGAAAGCTTGACAACCAAATTCCCAAGGCCCGGTGGGCTCCACCCTGGAGATGGCCTGGCCAACCAGAGTGCTGACTGGGCAGCTAGGAAGCACATGGCTCTGGTACAGATGAGCCAAAGGGGGTATCTAAGAGGCTGTGGTGGGCCCAGGAGTGAGGCTGACACAGATGATGGTCTGTTTCGGAGGCTTTCCTTTCGGTACTGGGTAGCGGCATGCTCTGTACATTTGGGCCTCATCACTGATTGAAAGAACTGATGTGAAATGTCCATTGAATTAGAAGTCCACTTGAGTCACCCAAGAAATGTCAGCAAGAAATCACAAGGAATTTATGAAAATGAGAAAAGATGATTCTTTAAATATAGTTTCAACTGTTGGCATTTTTGAAAGATTGCAAAAATAGTTTTAAATTCTTATTCCAACATGCAAAGTTTCTCATCGTTAGTGACTACTAAATATTGGAAGAGACTGAGGATTGAGGGCAGCTTCTCTAGCATTAAGCTATATTAAAAATGCAGACTCAGGTTTTCAGACATTCTGGAAAGGTTTTATTTCAAAGCATCTAATAATGCTCCCTCCTCCACACATTCTGACCAACAGAGAACAGTATTTTTGTTGTTATTGGTGGTGGTGGCTTAATTTAGTTTTTGTGTGTGGCTGTTTTGCCTGCATGTTTGTATGTGTACCATGTAGTGCCTATGGAAACCAGAGGAGGGCATCACGTGCCCTAGAACTGGAGTTACAGATGGTTGTGAATTGTCATTTGGGTGCTGGGAATTGAACCCAGATCCTCCTAACTTTTCTTTATTATTTGTAAGTACACTGTACCTGTCTCCAGGCACTACAGAAGAGGGAATCTTGTTACAGATGGTTGTGAGCCACCATGTGGTTGCTGGGATCTGAACTCAGGACCTTTGGAAGAGTAGCCAATGTTCTTAACCGCTGAGCCATCTCTCCAGCCGATCCCAGATCCTCTGGAAGAAGAGCCAGTGCTCTTAAACACTGAGCTATTTCTCTAGACTCAAGAAAATAATATAAACCACAGAATAAAACTAAAGAATTGGGATTTTTATCCAGGTCTTGGAGAAGGGTTTATTGTTTGTTTTGGTTATTTTTTTTTTATATATATATATGTAAGAATGGACCCCATTAGTCATCAGGGAGTGGAACTCTTTGATAGGATTAGAAGGATTAGGGGGTGTGGCCTTGTTGGAGGAAGCGTGTCACTGGGGATGGGCTTGAGGTTTCAAAAGCACACACCCACTGACCCAGTGGGTTTCATTCTCTTGGCCTGTGAATCAGGATGTAGCTCTCACCTACTGCCCCAGCACCGCGTGTGCTGCCATGCTCCCCACCACCACCATGATGATAATGGGCTAAGCCTCTGAGACTGTAAGTAAGCCCCAATTAAATTCTTTGTTTTGTAAGACTTACTATAGTCATGGTTTCTCTTCATAGCAATAGAACAGTGACTAAGACCATTACATAATTTAATTGAGAAGAGGTGAGGTGTAGCTTGGGGTGGTGTATACCTGCAGTGGAGGAGGTTTCAGTGTGGGAGCTTACTTTCTGACCCCTTATGACCTCCTGGGATCTTCCAAGAGAAAACAAAAGCCTGCTGTTCATCTGGAGCCTTGATACAATGGTCCCATTTTACATATGAACTGACTGAGGAATAAGTGACTTTCTCACTTAGCTTTGTGACTTTTCAGCTTGTTTGCTATAGGTCCTTCCTTAAAGGGATGAGAATGGGGGAGGGCAGGTGGAATTCCTTCAGTTAAGCAAATTGCTCTTTGAGAAAGCCAGGCTATCTGCTGCTCTTTAGAAGCCTTGAGGGAGTTGATTGCTCTTACATAGGGATTGATGTGCTTCTTACATAGGGACTGTTGACCTTCATCCACTCCATCCAAGTTTCCAAGTGCATTTGGAGCATGGCTCTCATTCTTGAGTGCTGAACTCAGATAACCCACTGACAGCTTGTCATCGTTGCTGGGGTGTCTAATAGTCACCTCAACCTGAATACGCCAAAACTGAGCTCTACGCCTTCCTGTGTGCTTCCTTCTCTGCCCACAGTCTTCTAGGTGTAGTTAATAGCAGTCACATGGTCCCCTTCCCCAGGAGCTTGAGCAACCCAGCCTTTCTAGAATGCTGGTGCTAGCCCACACCCTTGCGGGGCACAAGTTTGTCTGGGGGTGAGGCAAAGACCACAACCAATGTTGATGTATTCAAGTTTTGTAACCCGTAGGCACATGCCTACGTAGAAAAGTTGGATTTTGATTGCCAAAGAAGGCAAAACATCTCAAAATGAAGTTGAGCTATCTTTGGGCAGGATGCAAACCGCCCATGCGCATCTCACATCTGAAGCGACGTGTGATTTCTTCCAGTCTTTCAACTCAAAAAAGATGAACAGATTTAACTGATGTGTTCTAAAAATAAATAAATAAATAAATAAATAAAATCCACTTGAGCTGGAAACTAAGTATAGAAGTGGGTGGGGGTTAGAGGAGGGGGGGTGAAATAAAGGGTAGTGGGGATACACATACACACACATATATATATACATATATGTATGTATATACACACATATGTTTCAGCTAAGAGCATCTTCTGCTGGGAGAGGAGTTGGGGGTGGGGTGGGAAGAGAACCAAGTTCACAGCAACAAGAGTTGGAAATGTGTGTGGAAGGTGATTAGAGATCTTCCTCGGAGTTGAGAGCCATGCTTGGAAGTCCGAGCTCCTTTTTAAAAAATCTGTAATTTCCAGAATAAAGCCAGATGCGGGGATACAGCCACCCCTGATCTGGAGTGTGAGTTCATATGGACACAGGCTGGCAGCTGGCCTCCTCCCAGCCTTACCACACCGGGCCAGTGAAGGAGGTGTCCCTGAAGCCTGTCACACAGGCACAGCTCATATCTAGGAATATGAGATCCCCTCCTCTCTGAGCATGCTCAGTCTTTAGCTTGTTAAGTAGCAGATGCAGATGTCCTTCCCAGGCCCTCCAGACGCCGGTGTGGACTCTATTGAATAATGTGGTTGTGCTTTGGAGTGATGCTTTGAGGTCTCTTTTGTCTTTTTTCAGGAAAGAGACTTAATGTGTTGCTGTGGGGTAGAAAATCAATGTGTCGAAATCAATGGTGATTTTGTAGGCTGTTTAAAATGACTCACGTGGCTGCCGCGCCTACTGCTGGTAGAAAGTGCTGCAGAGGAGATGGTCAAGGTTGGCACCCTCTGCCATTCCACCCTGTGGCTGCAGTTTTCTTCAGGGACTTGGACATTTACTCAATGCTTTGGCCCAGGCAGGGCCAATTTGATGCCCAATCATGCTAGAGACTCAGAAGCTCTGTGTTGGGGACCAGGGTCGGCCGTAAATGGCCAGCGTGACTGCGTTGCTGACTAGTAGGAAGGAAAATACTGATGCTGTGGGTCAAGAGAAGCTGGGTGGTCTTTGGTTGGCTCCAGGAACCACTTCCTGGAGGAAGGACTGTGGTCACCGGTGAGAACTGGGTATTGAGCAGCCTTAAGGTTCTCATGGATAGTCACCATCTGTGCTTCTGCAGGAGACCTGTGCTCACATGTCTTTGGTAACTTGCCCAGGATTGCACAGCTGGGGAGCTGGGACTCAGCCCTTGTTTTCTTTCTCCACATGGCCCTAAGGTGGCATTTGTCCTGAGTTTTAAGAGATGGTACTTCTCAGGTCATTTCAGATCTGAACTTCTGACATTCATGCCCGAAGAGCAGAAGCCAGAGCCCAAAGCCACCAGATGCTGCAAGGTTGCAGCGGCGTGATGCCTTTGCAGCCCTTGGTGGGCACTAGCTGTACAGGGTGACCCGGTCATCCCTCTCCGTTCTCTCTGGGTGTGCCAGCACCCTACAGGCATCTTGCTCTGTTTTGACCATCCCTAGGAAAACATTTTTTCTAAGACATAGCATTGACTTGATCTAACTCACGAATGCAGACTAAAACACCATGTTTCGGTGACTGATCCAGACAGTACATTTCGGATGCTGAGGGTGGGTGACCTCAAAATAGAGGGTGAACCTGAGGGCTGACTCCTGACATTCACCATATAGTCAGCCCATCGAACCAGCTGTAAATTGGCGGCGACCTCCACTGAAGGCCATCACTAGCATTCACTGGCCACAGCCTGGACTAACTGCTCTTTAAAGGGACAGAAAGCAGTAAACTGTTTGGGAAGAGTCCAGGAGGGGCCAACTCTGACTCTTCCTTAGACCTGGGGGTACAGCTGATACTAATTCTGGAGAAAGCCCATTTCCTTCAGCCTCACCACTTGGAAACCACCTGCTCCTTCAAGGCCTTCCCCTTGGAGAGAATTTTAGTTAAGCCCTCAGACAGGCTCTTACCTGAAGGTTGTGAGTGAGCTCTACGGGCCTTGCTTTTGAGAGAAGTCCTTGGCAGAATCTTTCTGAAATAAGGTGTAGTTTTTTTCTGGTACCCCAAAGATTCTCCATCCTGGAAGTTCCAGACTTGGCAAGCAATTCTTTGGGCAGATAAAGTTGGAATGTTTTTGCACACCTGTTCGCAGAAGTGCAGAACTGGTCCTTTCACGGGCCACTGCTGGTACGGTTTTGATTGGCAGTCTCTGTTATTCTTGTCACCCCGCAAATCTCCAAACCTTTCCATGTGCACCTGTGAAAGTGACAGAGAAGGACTGGAGTCCCAGAGCTAATCTACTTCCTGTTTCAGAATGGGCCAGCCCACACGAGTGACCCAGGTCCCAGTGCTTGGCCTCAGTTAATGTAAAGTGGAACACCGTGTGCTGGTACTGCCCGTTGTGAGGGGCTTCCTGAAAGAGCCACACTGGGCTGAGGAAGTTGCTTCAGGCTTGAGCTGAAGGGCCCATTCTCTGAGGTTAGTAATCACAAAACCCAGGCCTCTTTCCTTTCCTCCCTTTCTTTTGCCTGTATAAAGGAAGAATAGTATTTGCAGCTCAGAGACAGAGTCCCTGTCATGGGCATCTTTTCTGGAAGTTGTCCCCACGTGCACACTAGAGCCTAGCAGATGTTTGGTCAGGGAGGACTGTGGAGGGGAGAGCAGTCAGGCATCTCAGGTGGAGAGTAGAATGTGGGGTGCCATATTCTAGGTGGCCCCATGTTTGGAGGGATAGAGCCAACTTGTTTCTGCCTTCTGGGACAAATGCTTGGTCCAGAGTTTCCCCATAAAGCCCAGCCCCTCTCAAAGCTGAGAGACAGAACAGGTGTGAAGACTTGAGGACCCTCAGGGACTGTGGAGGGAGGGTATCTGATTCTCCCAAAACCCTAAGCCCATTGTGCCCACAGTCGCCCAGTGCCTGCTGTGAGGATCAGTTAAATTCAGCAACCATTTTTACTCTCTGGTGCATCCATAATACCTCATTCCTGTCCTTCCACTCTGTCACCAGAGAGTAGAGACACACATGTACAGCTAGTTGTAAATGAGCCATCGGCCCTCTTCCCCAGCTTCTACATGAAGTCAAAGCTGCCTCGAAAACTGACAAGTGCTTCCCTTCCGTTATGCAAAACCCAGACAACAAACCTGACTGAAGCAAGCAGGCCCTAGGGTTGCCTTCCAAATCAGCCCCATTCCAGAAGCATCTCCCTTGCCAGCGCACATGGTACTCGCACTTCCAGTTTTGATGATTTCAGAGATTTTTTTTAAAATGTCAAAGAAATTCTGGCTGTAAATGTCCCCACAGTGATTTTGTCATTTTGCAGAGAAAGAAAGCAAGCTTCCTGGCTGGCCAGCCCTTTCAGAATGGTCCAAGCTGTGGGCCCAGCCCCGCCTTCCCAGTCCCTTCCTACCACTCCCCTGTCCTATTCATATTCCGATCTACACACTTGAAAAGATGTTATTCCAAATGTTCCTGCCAAAGAGAAAATCTTCCTCCTGTTTTTAGAGCTGCTGTCAGAAGACTTAATATGCTTGTGAGGCCAGTGGCTGCAGATGTGGGCAACAGAACAGAGACTCAACTGGCTAGACTTCAGGGAGTCGACCAACTGACGGTTCACACCCTAGAGGTAGGAAGGGCTCAGATGCCTGAAAGCTTCTAGCTCTGTTGCTGGACACTCCAGGAGTGAACTGTGCTGGCTGACCCATGGGCAGGGAAGACTACGTGACCCAACCCCCACACCAGGGTGGGGGCTTCCTGATTCAGAATTCCCCAATCATTTGGTGGAAGGTGTGGTAGGTGGAAGTCATTTGCCAAGCTAACTCTGTAAATAACAAAAATGGACGCAGAACTTTAAAATTAAAACAACAAGGTATTTTGAACTCTCTTCACAAACATGTACTGATGCTCTACTGTGTGACAGTTGATAAAAGACAGCAGCACACACTCTGTGCTTAGGAGTGGAAAGAGACAGCAGGCAAGCACGGTTGAGTGCTTCAGTGGTTAAAGGGGAGGTTCACTTGAACGGTGGCCAGTATGCTTTTATGGCAAGTATGGAGAACCAGGACTTTGGACATGTTTTCAGAGGAAATCTTGTTGAAATTAACAACTGAAAGATGGCAAGACAAAAGGCCCTTTGCAAAAAGGTGGTGTTTCCCACACAGGTATTCTAGAAAAGGGTGGTGTGGCACAGTAGGTAGACACCAGATACCCCAGCCACAGCCTAGGAAACTAGTGGGATTTAGGGCTGAGGAAGTACAGAGAGGTTTTAAGCATCCCTGAATTCGGAGTCCAGTAGCTGCAGAGGGATGGTGGTATGTCCACTCATGAGCAGCAGGCACATGGTGGAAGGAAAAGAGAGAGGTCAGCTTCCAGGGAGGGTGTCCACAGGAGTGCAGCTGGAGGAGGTCCAGGGCCTCCATGCCTTGGGGACCTGAGTAAGGACCACAGTAGCATCCTTAGCAATCAAGTATTTGGTGCTAATTACAGATAACAGCAGGCTTCATTTGCATATTAACGACCAAGTATACTAATTATAAATTAGCTTTATCTATTCATTAAAACAAGACTGGGATGCTTTTTTACTTGGGAAGGATTTGACAGTATTGCGTTAAATTACTGTGCACCTGGAAGGAACAAGTTCCAGCTGCAGTTTCTCGTGGGTATTGTATAAATCAGTCTGGTAAAAATGCAGGCGGTAGCGAATTTGAAACCGAAGATGGGATTCGATTTTGTGCCCTCAGAAATCCAAAACAAACATGCAGATAAGAGTAATTTCCCACGAACTTGTCAGGAAAGTTCAAAAATTATTACGCTATAAAGAAGAAAAATTTTTCTTGCGTTCTTTATGCCAGAGGAAACAGGGCCCCTGAAAATTCCCACTGAGGCTGGTTGGGTTCCCAGAATGAGCCAGGAGGGAGCTGTGCAGTGTAGATGAGGTGGAGAGGATGGAGAAGAAAAAGCGATCATACCACAGAAAGCCAAGCCTGTGCTAGCACTAGGAAGGAGAGCAAAGGGCAGCGGAGATGCTAGCAGCTCTCTTGTCAGGAGAAGCTTGGCTCTGTGAAGTCACTGAATAAAGTACATGCTGCCTTCCCTGGAACCGAGACGGTAACACTAGACAGGTGAAGAGGATGCCGAAGGGATTTCCTAAGTAGGTATCCCAGGTAAGGAGGTAGATAATATAAGGTCCCAAGTCTTGAGGGTTGGAACAAGGAGTGGACTCAGGCACAGCTCTCCTCTCTTGTGTGCCTGTAGTCCGCTGACTTCTTAAACCCATGTATAAGTGATACTTTGATACGGGATAAAGATCAGGTCGTGAGGACATGGAAGACAGCTTTGTTTAGCTCTGATTCCTAAGCCAGGACATGAAGAAATAGCACTCCATTAATTCACCGGAACAGAAGCAGAGCAACCATTCCTGACTGCATGCGGCTGGGACAAGCTTAGTCCTTTGTGGTCTGTCTTAGGTCTCCAAGGCTTCTCATCCCCTGCCTGAGAACATTCGTGTCCTTCAGGCCTTCGATGCCTGGGCCCCATCTGGGCCTCTTCTTGGTCCTCTTCAACCCACTGCTTGTCAATTGACACACAAACAGATCGCTGTTAAGTCGTAACCTTCCCTTCCTTATTTATCCCCAAGATCTCATGATATAAAACATAGCTAGTGCAACTCTTAAAAGTTTCATAGTCTTTAAATTTTTCCATGTTTTAAAAGTTCGATGTCAGTCGGTGGTGGCGGCGCACACCTTTAATCCCAGCACTTGGGAGGCAGAGGCAGGCAAATCTTTGTGATTTCAAGGCTAGCCTGATCTACACAGTGAGTACTAGGATAGCCAGAGCTACAAAAGAAAAACCCTGCCTTGGAAAACAGAAATAAAAACAGAAACAGAAACAAAACCAAAAGGTTAGATGTCTTTTTTAAAGGTCCGAAGTCTCTTAACTGTAGGCCCCTGTAAAAATTTAAAAAAAAAAAAATTACATACTTTCTTATTTTGAAAGGGAAGAATAAGGGCATAAAAACAATCATATTTAAGCAAACCCAAATCCAGCAGTGAAGATAGTTCAGTGTCCAACATCTGGTCCACTAATGATCCAGAGGGCTTAGTCATTCCAGTGCTACAGTTCTGCCGTCCTCAGCACACACAGTTTGTTTCATAGGCTCAGGCAACTCCGCTCCACACCTGCTGATGTCCTTGGCCGACATCCCATGGTCCTGAAATCTCCATGTGTCTCCTGCATCTGAGACTATACCTTCACCAATGGCCTTTCCTGGCAACTCTTCAGGACTCTCCCTGTCACAGGCTGGCAAGCATCAGTTTCCCTCCATGGCCACTTCGTGTCTTCAAAACCAGTGCCCTACAGAGGATCCTTACACATCAACAAGTTTGGCTTCTAGCTCCATGTATAGTTTTGTGCCTCTGCCCCTCCTCCAACTACTTCAATGTGCCGACCCAGGGGAAATATTTCTCAGAAGATTTCACTTCAGTGGCTTGGATCTTGAATGTATCATGGCTGATTCTTCAGCCCCAGACGACAAGCAACCATCTTGAATGTATCATGGCTGATTCTTTAGCCCCAGACGACAAGCATCCACATATTCTTAATTTGAAATGTCACACAAATGGTCCTCAAAGAGTCTTTGCTTCCCTCCGAAAGTTTGTAGGTAAGGAGACCTCCACTGTCAATATTTCTGTCAATACTCTTAGCTCCCAAGCTTCCACAGAACAGCCTACTAAGCTTTAAGTACTCAAAGACTTTTCTAGCCCAAAGTTTCAAATGCTTCCACAATCCCTCAACCCCCAACCCCCAAACTACAATGGTCAGGTCATCACAGCAACACTCAATTCTGGTACCAAGTTTCTGTCCTATTTTTGCTTTGGATAAAGCATTCTGACCAAAACAAAAAGGTTTGTTTCAGCTTTTACTTCCGGGTCACCATTCATCAGTAAGGGAAGTCAAGGAAGAAACTCAAGCAGAAACTAGAGCAGAAGCCAGGAAGGAACGCTGCTCCCTCTAGCTTGGTCCAGAGCTTTCTTATACAGCCCAGGCCCACCTGCTCAAGGATAGCACTGCCCACAGTGAACCAGACCTTCCCTTACCAATATCAAGACAATTTCCCCACAGACATTCCCACAGCCTATGCAATGAAGACAATTCTTCAGTTGAAGGTCCCTCTTCCCAAGTAATTAGTTTGTGTCAAGTTGACAATAAATACTAACCTGGAACTCTCTTCCTTGAAATAAGGAGAAAAGCAATCCTCTTTCTTCTTTCTCTCCGGGTCCCATTCTCCAGCAAGGCTTCTAACTCAGTCTCTGCTCCCCTCTCTCACTGTGGGACAAAGGAAACCCAGGGGTGATGAGAAAGACAGTCAGGTTTCAAAAGGCAGAAGGTGCACTAGTGACTTGAGCGCTGGCAGCCTAACAAGCTAGCTGGCACCATAGAGGGTAGGGCTAGGATGCTGCTTGTGGTCTCTTGCTGAACACTCCCCACACGCTGTCCATGCCCCTGCTCCTCATCCTTCATGAAGAAGTGAGTCTCAAGTTGATCTCTCAGATAGCTCCCGACCCTGGCTGAAAAGGCTGGGGATTTGAGGTCTGGAGTGGCTGTGTGTAGGTCAGTGATAAAGCACTGGCCTGGTAGCTGTGAGCCCTGGCTTTGATCTCCAGCATGGCCAACAACAACCCATAAATAAATAATAGAGTTCTCTGTGTTCTCTTCTCTGGCTGCTGTGGCGCCAACCCCACCATCTTTCATAACAGCTAAAGGGCACCAGGCAAGAAGGAGGTGCTGAGCCTCACAACTCTTGCAGTAAGAACACAGCACCCAGCTCTGTTTTTGCTGTGTTCCCTCAGAATTTTACCCAAAACAGAGAGGAGAGAGAGAGAGAGAGAGAGAGAGAGAGAGAGAGAGAGAGAGAGAGAGAGCAACAGCAGTCAGCATGTGCCTAGAGCAATGGTTCTCAAACTGTGGGTCGCAACCCCTTTGGGGTCAAACAACCCTTGTAGAGGAGTCACATATCAGATATCCTGCATATTGGATATTTACATTATGATTCATAACAGTAGCAAAATTACAGTTATGAAGTAGCAGCAAAACTGATTTTATGGTGAGGGGGGTCACCACAATATGAGAAACTGTATTAAAAGTTCTCGCTCAGCCGGGCTGTGGTGGCGCACGCCTTTAATCCCAGCACTTGGGAGGCAGAGGCAGGCGGATTTCTGAGTTCGAGGCCAGCCTGGTCTACAGAGCGAGTTCCAGGACAGCCAGGGCTATACAGAGAAACCCTGTCTCGAAAAAAAAACCAAAAAAAAAAAAAAAGTTCTCGCTCACCTTTAAGAAGTTTGAGAACCAGTGACCTAGAGAAAGGTTGGAAGGATGCTGAGCAAAAGCTCATTGCCTTCCAACAATAAAATCTACTGTGGCACAAGTTTTCTCAAGACAAACAAAACAAACAAACAAACAGATTGTGAGGTTGACGGGCAAAGGACACAGAAGAACTCAAATCTTCTTCCCCAGTCAGTATGAGGGTGGACTGTCCCTCAGACCCTGGGGTGGGGAGAGCTGCTCATGGAGTGATCCATCAATTGGGCAGTTGTAGATGGCCACCATGCCTCTTTGCAGGTTGCATGCATCTTTTCACAGGTTGCATGCGTCTTTTCAGAGGAAATTATGTTCTGCCTAAAGTCATTGGTTAAATAAATTGGCTGTGTCATTGTGCGACGGTTCTTTAGGAGCCAGTTTCATGCTGCTAGAGTAGATTCTGGAAGCTTTTCCTGAAAAGCAACATAAGCATTCGTTATGGGGGGAAACTCATGCCCAGGCCTTTGCTGAGTAAGGGTACTAAGTAAGGGTAGGAGTCGCACAGGCAGGCTGAGCTTCGGCTGTGGGTTCATAGCCCATCTGCAGCCCAGGAGGGTGCCACTGTGATGGCCTGTGGCGCTTAGTGGGTACCAATCCCAAAGCTCAGAGCAGAAGCTCCGTTTGTCCAGATCACCTGGCCTTGGCCCTGCTGCAGGTCCATCTGGCCTCTCGTTGTGGACCGGATTGGCAAAGGACAGAGATTTGGAGAAGAGGGAAGCTCAGTGTCCACATGCACCATAGCTTCCTAGCCTTCGCCCTGTCCCTTTTGCTTCAGGCTTACTGACTAGGTAGCAAATGAACAGACAGCTTTCAGCCTAGAAACTGCAAGAAGAGAAGTCAGCTCTTAGGATGCTTGCTGTGCTCCTTATCGCTTGCAAGCCTTCTAAGTCCAAAGCTGGGTCAACTGTACACTAGGAAATACCATAAGGAACACTCCTTGGGTGTGTTGTTAATCTGCATCTCATCTAGACTTCCTAGTTCCCTGGAGGAGCATGGGTCTTATCAGTCTTCATTTCTGACAAGCAATAAGTTCACACTTATCTAGGCTGATGGCTCTGTAGCTTCCTTCTCTGAGCTGGTAATTTCAGATGTCGTGAGAGGGAGTTCTCTGTAGAAAAATCACACTTGAAGCCCCAAATTAAAGCTCAGTTTGCCCTAATTGTCTTTGATTTTTACCAGTTGCATAAAATGGCTAGTTTCGGATGCAAAAAAATAAATGGTTGTGCAGCTCTGAAATCCCTTCTCCTTGGAGACAGATCCCATCAAGTTCTTTGCTGCTTCTTGACGATTTCCATCTGCCACAGCGCTGATCTCTCTTTATTCTTTTCTATTTTCTGTCCCTCTGCTGCGCTTCCCCCAGCCCTTACCAAAAAAAGAAAGGCATAGTGTCTCTCCCTGTGTCTGTCTCCTCTGTCTGAGTCGTGCACAATTTTAGCATGGATGTCCCTTAACAGTAAGAATAGTTCCTTCAGGAGATGACACTCGGAAATCTAGACACGCATATTTAAATAAGTTAGAAGCAAGAAAATAACGAAAGTTGCCATTCGATTCTCCAGTAACAATTTCTTTGCAAAGCCCAGCATTCAGATGTAGAATGAAAAGCTTAAGAGACCATCTCAGGCCTCTGGAGAGAGAATGCCTTCCACAAACAATCAAAAGATCCTCCACCCTCTTCCCCATCCTTCCCCCTCCCCGCACCCTCCCTATCCCATCATTATCTTGTCTTGGGACTACAGAAGAGACTAGTAGAAGACCTGTGTTCCAGCAACCCTCGAGGGAGACAGGCAGGCTTCAGGCTCCAGTCAGGAGAGTGCAGGAGCATGGATGGTTTGAGTGTATCCCAGAGATGGGTGGGAACACTGCATAGGAGGACGGTGACCCAGAGGAGACAATGACAGCCAACTGTAGCAGCTGGTGAGGTGTTGGAGGCATTCGAGGGGTTGGAGTCTCTTGGAAAGGAGTCTGTAGAGTTGTTTTCTTCTGTGGTGTAGATCAGGACTGGTCACAGGCGGATCTACAGTAGTCAATGCTACTCATTCCCACAGGAGTCTAGGTTTTCCCTTCTGGAAGCTGAATGGACTTAATGCGCTGCATCTGATGAGCACAGTTCAACAGAAGGAGCACAGCAGGACCTTTCAGTACGTGCTCCCAGAAGACGACCTCACTTCTACACTGGCCTCTCCCGAGGCTCCTGCCTGAGCAGCTGAGGCTCTGGCTCATAGCCACATGGGAAAGCCATAGGTGGGTGGGTACCCTGTGAAGAACCCAAAGGACGGGTGACCTCTGAGTGAGGACGCCTCTGAAGCTCATAGCCGATGCCTATCTACAGCCTATGAATGAGAGCAGAGAAGCTGAGTCAATGTCAGGCCGTGAAAACTAATAGGTGACTGCTGTGCTGGGCACCGTGTTTGGTGGCTTCTGATGCAGTGGTGGGTGAGTGGGACACAGGGTGGGAAGCGCATAGCACATACTAAGAGCTCCCACAATGAAGGGAGCCAGAAGAGAGTTGCAACGGCAGGCTGATGGAAATGCGTTACCTGGCGACATCAAGCCATTGATGGGCCATTCCAAGGACAGGACACCAGGTGACTGGCAGCCTGGCAGCAGCTGTGACATGAAAGACTAAGGAAGGCGAGGATCCACCAGCAAGACCAAGAAGGAATGAGCAAAGGTCCTAAGTGCCCGAATCTCTTCTACCTCATTAACTGCCAGTGTCTCCCATTGGCTAAGCCCAGCCACAGTCCAGACGCCAGGATGGTGGCAATGCGGAGGTGTCCCTGAATGAGTGAAAAGAGGCGTCATGGTAGAGGTGGGACATTCAGTTGGAGGGCAGAGTGAGGCAGTAGTATCTTCATGCAAGAAGAGGGTAAGGTTGTTGAGACAGGAGGGGAGCCGGGCGGTATAATGTACATACATTATCATGTGCTTTTTGAACTCACTGAGAAACTAACTATGGAAGTCTGATGCTCCGCCTCCCCCACCCAACCTCCAGACTTCAGACTCAAGCATGGTTATGTAAAGTGCTCTCTCTAGCAGACCTTTCTTCTGGGGATGGGCTGACCCCTAACTCTGTGGCTGAAAAGAGAGAACAAGGAAACAGCCCTGAGAAACTTTCCCTACACCCAACAGAGGCTCCTCTCGTTTACCCTCCGGTATGAAATTTCCTGAAGTGGGGAGAGAAGGTAGAAGGAAGGTCACTCATAGAGAGAAGACTCAATCCAGAACTCTAGCTGACTGCCTCAGCTTCCCTGGTCAGTTTTTGCTGGATGTCGTGAGCACACATCTGGGGTTCAATTCCCAGTATACACATGGCAAGTGCCTGGGATCTCTTTCTCTGTCTCTGTCTCTGTCTCTGTCTGTCTCTGTCTCTCTCTGTCTCTGTCTCTGTCTCTGTCTCTGTCTCTGTCTCTCTCTCTCTCTCTCTCTCTCTCTCTCTCACACACACACACACACACACGAATGTAGACAAAAACACCAATGCACATAAAATTAAATTATTTTTAAAAGTTTGGAGACTGTTGTACCTCTCCCAGGAATGTCTTTTCTGGACTCAGTGGCTTCTCCTCCAGAAGGAACAGCTGATTTCATCTGCCAGCTTGGAGCATGTTCCTTATGATGTTGCCAATGATGCATTGGTCACTGAAGAAAGATAGTCTAGTCCCTGAAGAACTTGCTATGAGCCACGCGGACTCTGAGTCCTGCAGTCTAGTTCCTTTGGTACGAGTCCCAGAACCAATGACCTCAGGCTCAGGGCCAGGAAATATATGTTGGCTCCCAGCCATCCCCTGCCCACTGCCAGGCTGGGACTCTTGGCTATGCTGCCTGACAGCTGGGAAAGGAGGGGCTTGGCTTGGCATTCATTCTTAACACTGGTGTTCCCATTGCTGCTGGGGTTCACGGGGAGAAAGACTAAGTTCCAGCACAACAGATTTGTTTCCCTCTTCCTTTTGATGACTCATTTTTTACCTAGAGAACAGGGCAGTGGTAACGGGTTGGTCTTGGCTTTGGCATAGAGTAGCTCCATGCTTTGGTGCATGGCCAAGGGCCTTTTCCAATGAGGTTCTTCCTTTTCCAGGAGAGGCCATATTCTTGTATGAGCCAAAGGAGAGGCACAGATGTCAGCGTGGGCGAGAGAGCTCCAAGTCCAGCTCATTACATCTACATCTACCATTCAGGGCCAGAGCTGTGGGGGAGCTGGGCTTTCCTACCGGACACTGATGTTAGCAAGGCTGAAGTTTGCGTTGCAGACTGAGCTTCGAGGTACCACGGAGCAGCATACCCCATGGTCTTGCCATTCATCTCCTTGTCTACCCACAATCCACCTAGCCATTTATCCACCCACCTATCTACCCATTCTCCCACTCATTCATCCATCTACCCAGCTATCTTGCCTCTCAAGCGTTTACCCATCCATCTACTCCATCATTTGATGACTCTTCAGGAGTCTCATGTTGGCCCATGGCTCAGAGGGCAAGGGTAATGTCTTAGTTAGGGTTTCTATTGCTGTGAACAGACACCATGACCACTGCAACTCTTACAAGGGAAAACATTTAATTGGGGCTGGCTTACAGTTCAGAGGTTTAGTCTGTTATCATCACGGCAGGAAGCATGTGGGCAAATGTGGTGCTGGAGAGGTAACTGAGAGTTCTACATCTGGATTGGCAGACAGAGGGGAAAGGGAGTAAAGGAGGCCTGGCTTGAGCATCTGAAACCTCAAAGCCCACCTCCAGTGGCACATATCCTCCAACAAGGCCACACCTCCTAATAGTACCACTCCCTATTGAATGAAGGAAGCTACCTTCATTCAAACCACCACAAGTAGTTTCCATGTGCTTGATGTAATGGGTCTGAGGTATTTGTGTGGCTCCATTAGTGTGGAGTGGCATTGAGGCAGAGGGAGTGGATGATGAGGCCCATCTCAACTTGAAGGGCTGTGGTGTTGGCCAGTCCCACAGAACATCCATCTGCATTTGATAGGAACATGTCTTGATAGGAACATGACTTCATGGGGAGCTTCAGAGAGTTAGCAGAATCACAGGGATGCCTCCTGGAGTTGAAGTTTGGGTAAACAACAACAACAACAAAAAAAACAAAACCCAAACAACAAAACAAAACCCAATAGTACCTGGAGGTAAGTCTGCCTCTCAGGGCACCGTTACCAAACACCACCCAACAGAATCATTTCTTGTCATATCCTTCGTGGATGTGTGTGTCTGTATTTTAAAACCCCATGCTTATTCCAGCTGTGTTCCTCAGAAGCACCATCCAAGCCCACGGAGAATGAAAATGAGAAGTCAATAGGCCAGAATGTGAGGGCTCCGAGCACCGCCCCTCCCTGCCCCCCCCCCCCCCAGGAGTTAGAGAGAAAGCTAGCTCACATTTTTTGCTCAGACCCTGCATTCCTCTGGAAGGAATGCCTCTTCAGGGCTTTTCAGGAGGCAAGAGTGAAGGGCGGGCAGGTGACCTTGGGGCCCGGCATGAAACTGATAGCTGCTTGAGTCGAGGGAGGTGCTCCCTGCCTGTGCTCCTTGATGCCAGTGTGTTCTCTCTCTGTGAGACCTGAGAACGGCCTCTCACACTCCTGAACAACGTTTGTCTGCCTCCTTGGTTCTGTTTCCTGAGCAGCCTGGCAATGTGTCGTCTCAAAAAACACAACAGTACAAATGGCAGTTTAGTCTCAAAGGAAATACCTCGACGAAGGAAGAATCTCACCGTGCCAATTGTGGGATGATCGGTTTTTTTTTTTCCACACCAAAAACACACATTAAAATGTTGGCTGTCAAGATACAGCAGCAGCAGAAATGTAAATTCACTTAACACCAAGAGAGAAGAGAAATCGTGCTCTGTGAGGGTGGCAAGCCAAGGAGACTCGGCTCAGCCGTGCCATTCCCTCTACAGGCTTTGTCACAGCTGCTTGGGAAAAGAGACTTGTGCTCTTCAGCAGAGGACATCCCCAGCACTGCCTAGCAGGTGGCATTCCTGATGCTCACAAAGGCTGGGTCCCTTTGCCAGGCTTCCCCAGCAGGTTAATGCTGAAGTGATGATTAGATGTGGGTGACAGACTGAAGTTCACACCCCTCACGGCCTTCCTTACAAACCCACAGGGACCCGGGCTGGCTTCCTCCCACAGAGCTTTCTGCCTTTGCGTGTTTGCTGTTGCTACTGCCTGAAGTGGGCTGCTGGATCCAATTTGTATTCCAATTCCAAGCCAAGCTGGCCTTGCTTAATAAAGAGTTAGGAAGTGTGTGTGCAGTTTGTGACAGTGACATAGCCTCTCTCTAGAGAAGGTGTGGTCCTGGCACACATGGTGCTCGTCCCTCAAAGAAAATGATCTCATTGCTCAGCCTCTTTCTGACATTCCGTTTGCAAGTGGAGGCACTGCAAATGTCTCTCACGTGACCTCTGAGTGTGGGGAGACTCCTGACTGCTCATTGCTTTGTCTAGCCACTCCCAAACTCACCAGTGCTAGTATCTAATGAATTAGCTGCCTGACAAAAAAGAATTAACTTTCCTCTTATGTGACATAAATATAATAATAAATAAAAACAAAACTGATCAACTTTCTATGTTTACTACAGAGAAAAAGGTGTTGCCTGGATACCCAAAGCATAGCCTAAGACACAGGTATTCTGTATGACAGGGAAACAGTCAAGCTCCAATCCTAGCATCAGGGAGCTTTCATTTGGAAGAGTGAGTTTACTTTGACACTCAACTTTCTGGTGGATACATAAAAAACAGGACTTATAATCCCAGACAAATGGAATAAGGGTACCTCACTACTTCTGCTAGTTACAATGGAAAATCCTGTACAAAATACATAAAAAGCGGGCTGGAGAGATGGCTCAGTGGTTAAGAGCACCGACTGCTTTTCTGAAGGTCGTGAGTTCAAATCCCAGCAACCACATGATGGCTGAAAACCATCTGTAATGAGATCTGATGCTCTTTTCTTGGGTGTCTGAAGACAGCTACAGTGTACTTACATATAATAAATAAATAAATCATAAAAAGCTAACTACCAGAAAATTCTGTATTATAGAGGAAAGACAATGTGCATCCATAGAGGGATGTGTGTGTGTGTGTGTGTGTGTGTGTGTGTGTGTATGAGAGAGAGACAGAGACGAGAGACAGAGACAGAGAGAGACAGAGACAGAGAGGGAGACAGAGAGCGAGAGACAGAGAGAGACAGAGACAGAGAGGGAGACAGAGAGCGAGAGACAGAGAGAGACAGAGACAGAGAGGGAGACAGAGAGAGAGACTCCTGTGTATCCTAGCTTATGCACTAGAGAAGCTCAAAATGTGGAAATGTCAATGGGCTCAATGGGCTCAGACAAAAATGACTTCCTAAACATGACTTCTCTAGATGAAGCCCTGGGAAAGGGAGGTAGGTACTGCAGGACACAGCTCTCTGAAATTCCTACCATATACCAAGAAAATACTGAGCCACACCCTTCTCCCTGGCGTTGTGCTGGTGGATGTGACTCAAGGGTCTGGGCTATTCTTTCCTCAACTGTGATGGCGGGCTATAAATAATGACTGGACTGACTTAGGATCACCTGGGAAGAGAGGTTTAATGAGGAATTATGTGTATCAGACTGGCCTTGTTTGTTGCCAATGTAGGAAGACTCAGGCCCACTGTGTGGCACTATTTTATAGTAAATAGAGCCTTTCTTCATGTAAGTGTCAGGAGAGGGTAAGTGTCAGCTGCCTAGAGGCCCAACCTCTGCATTCCTTTCTTCCTTCTCCTGACCTGATGTTATGTAGCCCACTGCTTTGGTTTTCTGCCTCGACTTCCTCGATGACTGAGGAGAATAAGCTAAAATTGTATTCGTCAAAGCAACAGAAATGAAATTAGAACACAGGAAGCCAAAGAGGCATCAACATCCACCCCCTGCTTGTCGTTGTGAACACAGTGTATTCTTCTCTGAATCAGGAGCTTGCTCAGATCTGTGAAAGCACTCATGGGCAGGCCCCACGTGCCTCGTGAGTGAACATGGTCAGAATCAACAGAGCAATAAGTTTGAGAACCAAAATCAGACTACACAGGTTTCAGACTGAGCCCTGAGTGGTACCCAGATGTAGAAGGCATTTAGGTGTGTGGGCTCACAGATAAGTGCCAGGGAAAACAGGAATGCTAGACAGGTGGGACAGTCTCTTCAAAGAAGACATGTATGACCTGTCCCACCCAGAAGGCAGGTCATGAATGTGGGTAATGGCCTGGTGGCCTTTGTGATATTAGTATGGTCAGGCCACAGTGCCACACCCCCAGACCCTTACCTTGAGCTGGTTTGTCTTAGTCAATCTAGAGCTATTCTTCTCCAAGACCCTTTTCACGACTATTGTTTACGTTGAGCATACTTTATTTTTAAGATAATCTAGAGAATATCTTTATGGATGATGTTCAAGGGTTTCAATGCAACCATGTAGTAAGTTTTGTTGTGCACATAGGGACTGAGTTAATTATCACCAGGAAACTTTTTTTCCCAAATGCCTAAATTTCAGTGTTTGAACCAACACCAGCTACTGAATTGTGTTGAATTAAATTCCCTTCTTGTCTTCCCTGGATTGATACTCTGCTTTCTATCCATGGCATCCCCCACACCCAAAGAGGGCAGAGGAGAAAAGCAATATAAAGAACTTGAAATGGAAACCGCCTCACACCCGCAAAAGAAAATTTGTGCTCAGAACCTAGAAGATTGAGTTTGTATGAATGTGGAATATTTAAGTAAGTGCCAGAGTCTCATGACATAACACCCCCAACTCTTCAAGACAAACCTTTTATAGAAAGAATAGGAAGAAGGATAAGAGAACCTACTTAAAGGGTTTATTTATAATGATCATAATGGTGACACAACTATCAAGTATGAATGTTCACAAAGCAAACTCTCAGTTAAAATTTCAGATGATATAAAGGAAAAGTAAGTAGACATTATAGAAATAGAAAATAAAAATGAATTCTAAAACTCAAACAGTGGGCTCACCTTAGGAAGGGAGGTGACAAGGTAAAGAATTAGTAAACTAAGGTGTAGGTCAATAGAAATGAAAAGATATCAAGGAAAAAAAAGATAGTTTGTAAATTGAGTCTCAAGGATCTGTGGAACCGTGACAGAGCATCCTTCAGAGACTAAGAGGCTGAGCAGATACTATATGGAATAACGTCAGCGACTCCCAAAACTCAACGAGATACATTGATGAGCAGGTTCAAGCAGCCAAGAGAAACAGAAACAGGATAAACTTCAAGCTATCCATACACACATAGTCAAGTTCCTAATCATTGAAGAGAGGATGTCTTACAGACAGGCACAGGGAAGCGTGCAGCATGGGGCAGGGAGTGATGTCAAGCGCAGATTATTTCTCATCAGAAGCCAGGGGCGAGGAAGAAGGGCGGGATGCTTTGCAGGGATTGGAAGAACAGCACCGTGAGCCGTCAGCTCTGTATCTAGCAAACTTTCTTCAGAAACAAAAGGTAAAATAAAACGAAAAATCCTCCAATGAAGGGAAACTGAGATTGTTGTCCATAAAGAATTACTGTGTAAAATTTTAAAGTCAGAAAGCAAGTAATAACAGAGAAACCTGGGAGCATTAGTCGTGAAGGAAGGTGTTATGGGAGAGCCTAGGCCTAGCTGACCATGAGCATGTGCCTCTCCTTGCATAGTTCCCAGGGCTGGGAACCGGCTGCTGTACTTAGCAGCGTATTTAGAAACAAAAGTGAAGATAATTCCATTGCACCCATCATGAAAAGGATGGATATATTCTAAAGACACCCCTGTCCCCCCAAAGCAGATTTAAATCTTAAAATGCCAACAAAACCGAAAAGGGTAAAGTCTAAACACTCCAAGTAACAAATAGAGATTAACAGCATGGATTAAAAACCATGACTTTACTCTCATGTTTTTCATGGATAATCACTTGAAAGTACTGATAGAAGATTTTTTTTTAAGTGTAAAAGCATGAGGAAAAAAAAAAAACCCCTGCAAATGAATCAAAGGGAATACAGAATGTGCTTATACCAAGCAGTGTAGACTGGTGTGCATAAGAGATTGCCAGAGGAAAAGAAGAATATTATATAATGGCAAGAAGACATATTTGTCCTACTGTACACACCACGTAATTTCAAGTGTCTGAAGTATACACTCTCTCTCTTTTGAGCTGAGGGTCTTGTGAGGCTCAAGCTATGTAGCAAGATCCTGTCTCACTAAATACAAACCTAGGCCTAGGAATATCACGCAGTTGGTAAAGTGCTTGCCGTGAAACCTTGTTTTTTTAAAAAATGCACCACCAGGGAGGTGCAGACAGATACAGCCTTGGTGCTTACTGGCCTGCCGTGTTTGCTGAACAGGTAAGCTCCATGTTGGTAAGAGACTCTTGTCTCAAAAGACAAGGGGAAGGCTCCGGGAGGATACCTGCTGTTGACATTTGGCCTCTGCGTGTGTGTTCCACTCTTTCCAAAAGCCACCTAAGACCAACCACACAGACAAACCTCCATCTCCTCCTAGACAAAAACATAAAGCACCAAACAACAATGGTACTATTGCTCTTTCAGTATTCTTGAGAACTATAGATATGACCGCAGGGAGGATGCAGGCAATCCAACCATACCACCAGCCAACACTCTATTTAATACTGCAAAGCCATCATCCAACGTGCCAGCATCTTCCTCTGCAAGATGCGTCTCAAGAGATGCTTAAAATACATTGGATGCAGTGAGGCTGATGGGATTTATCTGCCTGGCCAAAGCAATGCTCAAGAGGATCTGCGGCACCAAAGAGCTCATAATGGAAACGAGGAAAGGGCTGTAACCAGCTCTCTAAGCTTCCACCTCAAGACATGAGAGAATGAAGAGAAAACAAGCAAAAAGAAGATAAGAACAGAGCAGAAACCAATGAGACCGAACATGAGACCAGGGAGCATTTATAAAGCTACAGGCTCATTCTGGGAAAGGATCAATAATATTGAATAATTTCTAGCAAGTCTGACAAAAATGCTCGAAGACACAAATCACCAATATCCAGGATGAAAATGGGGATGCATTACACAGATTGTTCGGATTCTGAGATAGCAAGGCACAGTACAAACAATGCTATGCCAGTAGCTCTGAAGGCTCTGAGGAAATGGACCAGTTCCCCAAAGCCACAGGCTGCACATACTCCTAGAGATGGAGCAGCCCACATGCTATTCACAGGGCGTCCTGAGCACGAATGTCTTCAGGCTTCTGATCATCTCTGCCAACTGTTAAAGGAAGAAATTACTCTGGTTTTGCAGCTTCAGAAAGTAGAAAGTAGAAGGGGGACACTTTGTAATTAATAAAGATGGGGGTGGGTGGGGTGGGGTGGGATCAGAGGGGAAGATATCACATACACTAAATCCTCAGTAAAATACTTCCAGTTTAAATCTATATGAAAATAATAGTATACCGCCACCAACAAAAATATTTTCCTCATTTACAAAGGATACAGTGTATGTGGAAAACCCCACAATCTAGGCAAGAGCTCTTAAAACTAAATGTTTTAAGGCCTCTTAAAACATTTAATGTTTGGGCCACACTATGACCCAAGATACAAAATTAACACACACACACAAAATCTCATCAACCTGGGAAACAAAATAACAACCAAAATTTTATTTATGATCGCTTAAAAAGAAATCCTTAGGAAGAAAATCATTGAATCAAAGAGCTGACATGGAATGGCTGGCCATCCATCGAAGGCGCCAGCTCCCTGCAAGTCCGACCTGCGGGCTCGGTGTAGTCCCTATGCAAATCTCAGCTGGACTGTTTTGTAGACAGAGTGATGGTTTGAATGAAAATGGCCCCCACAGGCTCATAGGGAGTGGCACTGTTAGGAAGTGTGGCCTTGTTGGAGGAAGTGTGTCAGTAGGGGCAGACTTAGAGGTCTCAGAAGCTCAAGCCAGGCCTAGTGGCTTACTTCCTCTTCCTGTTGCTGCTGGACCAGATGCAGATCTCTCAGCTACCTTACTAGCACCGTGTCTGCCTGCACCCTGCCATTCTTCCTGCTCTGATGACAATGGACTAAACCTCTGTAAACTGTAAGCCTGCGCCAATTAATTGTTTTCCTTTATAAGAGTTGTCATGGTTGTGGTGTCTCTTCACAGCAACAGAAACCCAAACTAAGACACATAGACAAAGTGATTCCACTCTTCTACGAAAGACAGAAAGGTCTGGGACAGATGAAAGAACTTTGAAAAGGGAAAGTGATGTTGGTGCAGTCATACCGCATGACCTTAAGACTTTCTGTGTGGCCACAGTGACTGGGAAGAACAGTCACACGGGTCAGAGCAGAGCAGAGTCTGGAAGTAGACCTGGGAAAGCATAAAACAGCTGGTTTTTAGAAATAAAGTTGCAAGATGCGAAGAGAATGGGGCATCTCTGCAACAGATGTTAATGGGGAAACTGGCCGTCTACAGCCAAAGCTAAAACAGACTATGGCTCAGACTGTGTATAACAATTATCTCAGAGCCAGGGTGGGGATTTGGGGGTGTGGGCACATGCCTTTAATCCTAGCTCTCCAGAGGCAGAGGACTGGATGGCCGCTGAGTTGGTCAGACCACCCTGGGCAGCGGACTCTTCTGGGCAGCAGGTTTTTCAAGGACAGCCTTTTCATTTTTTTGAGTGTCCTGTGATTTTTGTTTTTTGTTTTTTTTTTAAATTAAGAGATAATAATGACATCATTCTTACTTTCCTTCCTCCAAACCTTCCCATCTATCTCTCCTTGCTCTCTTTCAAATTTCAAATTAATTGTTATCATATGCATATATGTATGTAAATATATTCCTAAATATAACCTGTTCAGTCAGTATGAAGTTGCTTGTATGTATTTTCAGGAATGACTACTTTGTATTAGAATACTGACTCGTGTGTTCTTCCCTGGGGGAGACGATTTCTCCCACTCTCAGCATTTCCTAGCTGCCCATAGTTCTTTGTTTAAAACTGAAGTCTCCTAGGCTTTTGCTTGTCCAGTTTGGCAATGTCTATTTTTCTAAATGTGTGTGTGTGTGTGTGTGTGTGTGTGTGTGTGTTTACCTTCTTTCTCTTATTGAAAATTAACTTTTCTTATACAATATATTCTGATTATAATTATCTCTCTTCCTACTCCTCCTACTTCCTCCCGCCCCTCCAGATCTACATCTTGTCTCTTATTAGAACAGAACAGGCTGGCTGGGTGGTGATGGTGATGCACACCTTTAATTTCAGCATTCGAGAATCAGAGGTGGGTTGATCTGTGAGTTTGAGGCCAGCCTGGTCTACAGAGTGAGTTATAGTACAGCTAGGGCTACACAGAGAAATCCTGTTGTGGGGGAGGGGGCAGAGAGGGGTGGAGAAAAGAAAAGAAGAAAAGAAAAGAAAAGGAAAAGAAAAGAAGAGGCCTCTAAGAGATAACAATCAAACATGACAAAAGAATATATAAGCTGGGCAGTGGTAGTACATGCCTTTAATCCCAGCACTTGGGAGGCAGAGGCAGAGGCAGAGAGGCAGAGAGGCAGAGGCAGAGGCACGCAAATTTCTGAGTTTGAGGCCAGCCTGGTCTAAAAACAAAGAAATCCTGTCTCGAAAAACCAAAAACATCATGTCAATGTTGGCAATCCAACAGGAGGAAAAGAATCCCTAGAACAGGCATAGGAAGAACAACAGTATCAACCAACCAGATCCCCCAGAGCTTCTAGGGACTAAACCACCAACAGAATAATACACATGGACCCACGGCTCCAGCTGCATATGTAGCAGAGGATGGCCTTGTCTGGCATCAATGGGAGGGGAGCCTCTTGGTCCTTTGAAGGCTCGATGCCCCAGTAGGGGAATGCCAGGGCAGTGAGGCAAGAGTGGGTGGGTGGGTGGGTGAGCACCCTCATAGAAGCGGGGGAGGGGAGATGGGATAGGGGGTTTTCGGGGGGGGGAACCAGGAAAGGAGATAACACTTGAAATGTAAATAAAGAAAATAACCAGTAAAAAATAGAAAAAAAAGATCAAAGGGAAAAAAAGAGTCAGAGACCCACTGGTTCTCACCATCCCATAAAAAATACTAAGCTCATAATTATAATATATAGTCAGAAGACATGGTGTACACCCATGTAGGTCATCTGCATGCTGTTTCAGTCCCTGAGTTCATCTGTGCCTTTCTCAGCTGATACAGAGAGCCTTGCTCTCCTGGTGTCCTCTATCCTCTCTGGTCCTTAATACTCTTTGCCTTTTCTTCTGCAGGATTCCCTGAGCTCTAAGGGGAGGGATTTGATGGAGGCCTACAAAACTCACACACTCTTTCCATAATGTGTGGCTGTAGTTCTCTGCTTCTGTTCCATCAGCTGCTGGAGGAAGCCTCTCTGATGATGACTGGATAAGGCACTGATCTATGAGGATACTAGAAAATCATTAGAAATCATTTATTAATTTCTTTTAGACCAGTAGTGTTTAGTTTTACCCCAGACCTCTGGGATATCTTATCTCTGGCTCTTGGTTACCCAAGCAATGTTGGATGTGGGTTCTTTCTCATGGAGTGGGCCTTAAATACAATCAGACATTGGTTGGCTACTTCTACAAGTTCTATCCCATCTTTGCCCTTGTATATTATGCAGTCAGGATAGATTGTGAGCCATAGGTTTTGTGGCTGGTGTTCATATTTCTATCTTGTTAGCTTACAGAGCACCTTTCTACACTGAAGAGACTAGAACATAGAACATAGGTCTGTTGTTCGCTGAAGAATGATACCCCAGATGCAAATAGTATGCAAAAGCAAAGAGCATTTTATTCTGCAGAGGTCCAGCATATGGGGGTCTCTCAGTCCAAGATGGTGACAACCAAGTGAGCTTGTAGGCATGATTTAAAATAAATTAGGGGAATTCTGGGATAGATGACCTTTATCTTGCTTTTTGTCTAGGAACATTTCAGAATAATTACCGGGGTGTGGGGAACATAGGAATGAGGGCTTAACTTCTCCATGTTTAATGAGTTGTATTGGTGTTGTTCTTAGCAATGGGCCCTGCTGTTAGCTTGTGGAAAGCAACTGTGGTGATTTGAATATGCTTGGTCCATGGGAAATGGCGCTATTCAGAGGTATGGCCTTATCAGAGGAGGTCTAGCCTTGTTAGAGGAACCGTGTCACTGTGGGGGGTGGATTTTGAAGTTTGCTAGTACTTAAGCTCTGCCCAGTGTGGAAGAGAGCCTCCTCCTGGGTGCCTGCAAAATACAGTCTCCTTTGGGCAGTCTTTGGATCAAGATGTAGAATTCTCAACTCAATCTCTAGCACCATGTCTGCCTTTGTGTTACTATGCTTCCTGCCATGATGATAATGAACTGAACTTCTGAAACTGTAAGCCAGCCCTAATTAAATGTTTTCCTTTATAAGAGTTGCCTTGGTCATGGTGTTTCTCCATAGCAATAAAACCCAAACTAAGGCAGAAGTTGGTACCAGGGACTGGGGTATTGCTGTGATAGGCCTGACCATGCTTTTGTTTGGAGTAATCTGGATTTTGAGACTTTGGAACGTGTTAAGGGTCTGTTGTTCGCTGAAGAATGATACCCCAGATGCAAATAGTATGCAAAAGCAAAGAGCATTTTATTCTGCAGAAGTCCAGCATATGGGGGTCTCTCAGTCCAAGATGGTGACAACCAAGTGAGCTTGTAGGCATGATTTAAAATAAATTAGGGGAATTCTGGGATAGATGACCTTTATCTTGCTTTTTGTCTAGGAACATTTCAGAATAATTACCGGGGTGTGGGGGCTGGAAGCTGTTGCTGGGAAGCTGGAAATTGTTGCTAACCCATTGCTTTTGCTTGAGTCCAGGTGTTGGGGCAGCTTCTGATGGCAGGGCAGTTTCTGATTGGCTGCCTGAAGCCTGTATATTTTTCTAGTAATCTGACTTGCCTGAGCTTGCCTGAACTTGCCCAGTTCTTAGGTCTAGTCTCTTGAACTGCAAATTTGAAGCCTGTCATGGAATCAGCCTGTCTCAGAAAGCAGCAGAATGCTTTTAAGTGTGTCTTAATGGGCCATTCTAGTAGAAGCATGGAAGATAGTTGTGCTGAGGGGTGATTTGAACTCTGGGGGTCTAGCTCAAGTGGTTTCAAGGAGAACAATTTTAATATGTTGCCTAGAGGTATTTCTTGTGATTTTTTTTTTTTGTGAAGACTGTTTTGTCCTTGTTCAAAGAGTCTGCTTGAAGCTAATGTAGATTTAGATTACCTGCATTGACAAGGAAATCTCAAAAAAAAAAAAAAAAGCCTAGCATAGACTTTGTCCAGTGGTTTACTCTCATGAGGAGTGTTTTAATCAAGCATAGCAAGCTTAGAAAGGAAAAACACAAAATGTATTCTTCAAAGATTAGAAGGGGCACCAGGAGCTAAATCTTGTGTTCAAGAATATTAAATAGAATTAAGGGAGTGGTGAACTTGGGGCAAGAGTCCACCCATCTAAGCCTATTGTTTATACATTTGCAGTTAAACCATGGATAGTTATATCATGTTAGGCATTATCATGATCTGGTTATTGTTTTTATTTGGATATAAGGAGATATGCTTATATATCAAATTGACAAGGAATGTATTGTGATAAGTATTCTTGGGTGTCAACTTGACTATATCTGGAATGAGCTACAATTCAGAATTTATAAAGATCTGATGAAAAAAAGCGTAAGTCCAGGCATCTTTAATCCCAGTACTCAGGAGACATATATTCAGATCTCTTGAGTTGAAGGTAGGTCTACAGAGCAAGTTCCAGGACAGCCAAACTTAGTCAGTAAAGGAGTAGGAAAACAGAAAAGTGGTGATAATATAATAGAACAAGGGAGGCCAATTCCAGGCCCAGCAAGCAGCAGAACTCAGCAGCTTTGGCCATGTGGCTCTGACTTTAGAGTCATGAGTGGAAGGGGTTACTGAGATGATAAATGCTGGTTATCTGGAGCTAAGAAATTAGTGGTGATTGAGAAGAGATCAACGTCACTGAGGTGAAATCTCAGTAGTGTTTTCTGAGAGCACAAAGAACTGTACTCCAGAGATACACATTGTGCTGGCACCTGGACTTGATATTATGTAAGAATCACCCGGGTGGTACTGGTTTTGAAGGCATTAAGAGGTCATAGATTGCAGCTGAGCCTTGGCATTGTGAGAATCCAGAAAAGTCCACTGGTGAAGGTGTAGCCTCAGTGGCACTTGACAACCCAGGACTGAAGGGGTCAAAGTTGTTGAGGCTTGGCACCATGAAGATAGCCTATGAAAGGCTATTGGTGAAGCCTATTTGCACTGGAAGACCCCAGTGTATGGGAGATACCAGTATCATGGGATGACCCCCAAGAGCAGCAGTAGCAGTGGAGTGGAGTCAACCAGAGCCTAGAGTGCTACAGAGGGCAGAGCTGGAGAAGCCTTTTGGAGGAGCCCAGAAGATCATGTGTGGATTCCAACATTGGAACAAGTAACTGTAAAGTTAAAGTTGCTTTGAATACTCCAACATGTTAGAGATGCCAGAGCTGTGGGATACCTGCTGAAGAAAGTTACAAACAGGAAGTGGAACCAGCCCATGTGGAAGTTTGTTGTAGTCAACAAAGATGAAAAGAGTTAGAGATCTGAAGAGTGCTTTGACATCAGACATGGAGGTGCAAAGTTTGGAGTTTGCCCAGCTGGGTTTCCATCTTGCTTTGGTCTTATATTTCCTCACTAAGATGTTTTGGAATGGAAATATATATCCTGTGATGTTAGAAGTATGTGATCTGCTTTTTGATTTTGATTTCATAAGGGATTACAGTTGAAGAGATTGCGTGAATCTCAGAAGAGACTTTGAACTTTGGACTTTTAACATTGTTGAGACTGTTATAGACTATAGGAACTTTTGAAGTTGAAATAAATGTATTTTGCATTATTCTATGGCTAGGTATGGCCCCCATAGAATCATGTGTTTGAACAAGCCTATGGGTGCCAGGTAGTGGAATGTGGTGGTTCGAGTATGCTTGGCCCATGGGAATTGGCACTATTAGGAGTTGTAACCTTATTGGAGTAGATCTGGCCTTGTTAGAAGAAGTGTGTCTCTGTGGGGGTGGGCTTTGAGGTCTGCTAGTGCTCAAGCTCGGCCTAGTGTGGAAGAGACCCTCCTCCTGGCTACGTTCTGATCTGTAAGCACACACACACACACACACACACACACACACACACACAGAGAGAGAGAGAGAGAGAGAGAGAGAGAGAGAGAGAGACTGTTGGGCTTGGCATGAGCTTTTCAAAGCTCACTCTCAGTGACACACTTCCTCCAAGAAGGCCACACCTCCTAATCCTTCTCAAATATTACCACTCCCTGATGACTAAGCATTCAAATCTATAAGCCTACGGGGGTCGTTCTTATTCAAACCACCACACTTACTGTTTTAACTATGACATGCTGTAGGTATTTTCTTTTCTGGTCTTGTCTATTTGTTGTTCTATGTGCTGCTTATACTTGTATTAGTGTGTGTTTCCTTAGTTTGGGAATGCTTTCTTCTATGATCTTGTTGACTTGGGGTTCCCTCATCTATACCTGTAATTCAAAAGGTTTTTTTTTCATGGTATCCTTAATTTTCTGAGTATTCCTTTCCCGTGTGTGTGTGTGTGTGTGTGTGTGTGTGTGTGTGTGTCCAAATTTTTCATACTTGTTGCAATATTTGGTTTAGATCTTTTTCTTTAACTTCTGCTTGCTTCATTCTACTTTAAGGCTTCTCTTTGAGTTTTCTAGGTGAAGTGTTTGGTTTTTCAATTCCATCTTTATTTCTACTTGAGTCCTCGTCATTGTTTCTATCTCATTATTGAATTCTGTTTGAGTTCTGATTGTCTTTGTCATTTCCATCAGCCTTATCTTTGGGCTTTATTGGGCTTCAGTCTGGACTTTATTCTCCTTAAGTTCTTTCTCCTCAAATTCTTTGAGCTGTTTCTTTGTGTCTTCTTTAAACCCCTTGGATTATTTGACGAAGTTTACTTCTTCTTTTAAATTTTGTGTTCTTGGGTTCATAAACAGGAATTCTCATTGACTGTCATTTCAATATGACTGGTATGTTTTGGAGGGAAGGTACAGGCTTGATCTGTCATATTGCTGGTATTTTTGCCATGAGGGTGGACATGTGGACTCCTTTTGTTAGTTCTGAGTCTGATATGGACAAAATAAGGATGGGACAGAAGAGAGGTTATGTGGATATGTTGGGCCTAGAAGTTGGAAATAGTTTGGGTGGGATGAAGTCAGATGGACAGAAGAGATGTGTTTCTTGGTTTAAGCCTGGAGTGTGGGTTTAGTTCTGGCCCAGGTGAAAAGTTGAATATGTTGTAGGAGGGTCCTGTTGGTGAATAGGGAGGGCAGATCCTGGTTGAAGCCTAGTAATTGTTTTCAGTGCAAGCAGAGGAGGCCAACCTAGACTATTACACTGCATGTGGGATCCAGGCTTGCTGTAGCATGTTGCAGAGAAGACAAAGAAAAGTCAGGGAGTCTCTTCTGCCTAGGTCCTGGAAAAGTAAGTTGACAGTCTGGCTAGGTGTGGTGGTTGGCAGTGTTGCTAGGCAGGCCACTGGGCCTCTCCTCTCTGACTCTCTTGGAAACCAAAGGATGGAGCTCAGTGGCTAATATTGACCTATCACTTAGCATAGACATAATGTGTGAGGAAAAGAAACATAATTTACTTCGCTGTGCTGGTATCTGCGTATGTTTAAGCTCCCAAAGGCATCAGAGCCAACACCCTACAGCTAGAAGTAGACCAAGTTATTCCTTGTGTTTCCCATTTCCCTGAATCCTGTCCTCTGGAGACTCCCACAGGGCTGTCAGATTGTGTTCTGTTTGCTTGCTTCTTATTGTTTGTCCCTTGGTTCAGGAAGAAAGATTCTGTCTTCTTTCTGGTTTTAGGAAACAGTTATGGAGGCCGCTGACGTCATTTGTCATCAGGGTGCAGGTCTTTGTCAGCCACTCTGTATTTCTGTCCCAGTTGGTGTAATCACAATACCTTTTTTTTTTATTGGATATATTCTTTATTTACATTTCAAATGTTATCCCCTTTCCCAGTTTCCACTCCCTCCCAGAAACCCCCTATCCTATCCTCCATCCCCCTACTTCTATGACAGTGTCCCTCCACTTCACCCCCCCCCCAGTCTCTATTCTCCCACACTTGGGCATCTATCGAGTCTTCATAGGACCAAGGACCTCTCTTCCCATTGATGCCTGACAAGGCCATCCTCTGCTACATATGCAGCTGGAGCCATGTGTACTCCTTGTGGTTGTTGTAGGTGATGGCTTAGTCCCTGGAAGCTCTGAGGGATCTGGTTGGTTGATATTGTTGATCTTCCTATGGGGTTGCAAACCTCTTCAGCTCCTTTAGTCCTTTCTCTAACTCCTCCATTGGGGACCCCACGCTCAGTCCAGTGGTTGGCTGTGAGCCCAATACCTTCTGACCGATCCTCAACTGAATGTCTGTGAGCTTCCAGATTTACTTCTGGTGTCAGCTGGTATGGGACTCTCCCCTCTCAAATCCCCAACACCACGGGTGGGCAGCTTTCTGAGGCAGACCCCTTGTCTAGTGGGTCCTAGGAGCTGGGCTACCTGTTAACTCTTGGGAACTTGCCCATGCTGTGACTACTGCTGGTCCCAGTGAGATGGGAACTGGGAAAAGGGAGGCTGGGACGGCTTGATGAAGGACTCACCTGAAGTGACAGCTGCTCTACTTCCTGTGCCACCCTCTGCCAGTCAGTTGTGCATCTGCCCTGGGGATGAGTCAGCTCAGGCTCATCCCTGATGAAAGTCCGGGAGCCCTGATTTAAAGGCAGAATGTGGCAGATCCACTCAGGACCAGTGTTTGCATATGAAAATACCAGCTGTTGGCAGGGCAGCCTGGGAGGAAGGCTGTATTTTAGCCCTTGGCTCGTATGTGGGTGGTGAAGTCTGCCCAGTTTCCTGTGAAGAAAACAGCTCTGTGTTCCTAGGGTGTCACCACAGCAGGCTGACTGGTGACATTTCCACAGGGTCACCTGCATACTGGCCTTGGCCCTTTGCAGCACCCTTGGGTGTTCTGGGGATATAAAGGAGCTCACGGCATCCACATGAACCCTTTTGTTTTTTTTATTATCTTGAGAAGACATGACATCTTATCTCCTCCTGTCCTTCCTCTGCCTCCGCCCAGCAGGATGGCTAGGTTTGATGGCTCATTCCTGGGGGCACTGCATGGGGAGAGGAGGCTGGGTGGGGGTCAGCGTGGAGGCCAGGTTGTGAGGTCTTGCTGGTGCTAATACAACCAGGAGGCACAATACGCTCTTCTCCAAGCTCGAGATTGGAATTTAAATTAAACCTCATTTAGCTAGACGCTCCCTTTTGATTTATCGGCAGATGCCTCTTGCCGCTTGAGCCTTGTTAAATTGCTGGCAAACACTTCACAGCCGAAAGCACGCTGAGGAGCAGGGTCAATCCCCTTGCACTTTGGATGGTTCTTATATGTCGTCCCTGTGGAGCAGCCACTGGGACGAGATTATCCCCTGCACCCTGGGAGATGGCTGGTTAATGGGAATGAGGGATTCTTATGCCTATGGGTGGGAGTGGATAGGCACAGAGTAGCACATTGGGACTTGGGATGTCACTCTGTTCTGTCTTCAGGGTTCCTGCCTGTCACTTGAGTCTTTGAGTGAAGGCAAAGACCCGATGCCCAGTCTTTGAGTTGATATTAGGAGGTGCTTGCCCTGTGGGTTAAGGAGTTCAGCACTTGTATAATGCTCTCCCCAACGCATCAGATATGGCTGTGGTTTTTCTGAGCCAGAGTTGGTACTAAGCCCAGACCTAGGTGTACTTCATCATCCCGTGGTGTTGCAAGAATTCATTTTCATCAAGCATCTCAATCATGCAGGTGTCCCTGCGGGAGCCTCTGAGCTGTCTACCAGTGCATGCTGTATTGATATATGAATAGAAGAGTCTCTATCCATGGGCTGGAGACCACCTGGTGCTAGGATCAAGGGCTCTAGATAAGCATTCCTCACATACATCTTCTTCCTTCACTCCTGGCCTGTGTGGGCTCTGCTGAGCAGCCCAGCAACTGCAAACTTGAGGGCTTCAATCACCGCTTGAACTACAGGAAGCTGACAGGCTGCAGTGTCTCTGCCCTGCAGTATGCTTTCCCCAGTCCTGAGTGCCTTGCTCCGCTCTCTATTCATTTCCTGAGATTCCCCAAACTGAAGCTCTATGAGGTCAAAAGTGACCCACTTGTGGGGGGGAATAAATACAGGTCAGAGCGGCCCTAGGAGTCTCTTAGGGAGGCCATCTACAATTGAGCCAATCACTTGGCCACTGGATTGGGGCTGTGGAGGGCTTGTGTACCAGTTCTGGGACGGGAGAACGGACGTTTGGAGTCAGGGATGGCAGTGCTACTTGTATGTGGATTGCAGTGGGAGAGACTTGGTTTTGTTCAATAGAAACTATTCAGTCACAAATATTCAGGGATAGCAGCAGAAGATGGCTTAAAACATCTTCCACCCCTGTTTATTCATCCACCCGTTTATTTACTTGGCAAATAAATATTGGTAGTCCGGAACTGATTCTGTGACTCAGAAATATTAATATCAGAGGTCTTCCAAGACAGGGAATCTATCAGTACAGACTGCCCAGTGAGATGGCAAATGCAGAAATGTTAGCAGGGCGGGCTTCCTGATTGAACTAGGGGTGAGTGGTGGCATGAGGCTCAGAGGAAAATGGCCTGTGGAAAACCTGAAGCCTCAGCTTGCTATTGAGCTTGCAAGATGGGCAAAGACAAAGTGGAGGGTGATGGGCACCCTACTCAGAAACAACAGCGTGGCAGGCATAGCTGTGTCAAGCAGCACACACAAATCTGCTGCATATGTTTTGTCTGGAGCGTGGAATGCATTTGGCCAGCCCCTTGGGCTGTAGGAACTGACACATAAGGGCTCTTGGGTCCTGAGTACAGTGGTTTGAATTTGCTCCAGAGACACTTGGGATCCACAGCGGGTTTTAAGCAAGCCCCGAAGAATGTTCAGCAATGTTCTATTCTGCACACAGCTGACCTGTTAGTCTTGATTATCTGTGTGCCCCCTGGACTATAAGCCTCCTGGGCAGAGTATTGCTTGTTTTGTTCACTGTGACATCCCTAGAACATTTCTGGTATGAAGGTAGGGGCTTCATGTATATGTATAGATTTGTGTTTAGTAGACTCAGCCTGAGAGCTACTGGGTGGAGCTGAGAAGTAGTGTTGGAAGATATTACTAGAGAAACAGAAGAGGCGTGGTAAGAGGAGGGACAACAGAATGTGAGCCAGCCAGGAAGTAGAGGAAGCTTCTGGAAGTCTAGACTGTCTGGAGAGGGCGTGCTCTTTTGTTCCTAGGACAGGCTCCTGCCTCCTGCTCCTCCTCTGCCCGGAGACCTGCTACACACCCAGGGTTCTCTCTTCCTGGCTTGCCTTCCAACTGGGGAGCCCTGAGTTCAAGTGGGTGCCAAGGAAGGTGTGTGGTATGTTTGTGGGGAGCTTCCTGTTGGATGTGTGCTCACCCTGGACTGGGCTACAAGGTCATTTTTATTTTACTTTTCTGGGGTGGTTTCTTATTTGTATGAATTTCACTTGCCCTTTACATGTAAGGTGGAAAAGGAGTGGCCCAGTTCATACAGACAAATGTCTGAGCAGCTTTTCTTTCATCTTTCTTTTTGAAATTTAATTAAATTTGTTCTTTAAGCTTTTATACATGTACGTATTGTATGCTGACTATATTCTTCAGACCTCCCTACCCTCCCTTCCTCCTCTCCTTCTATTGACTCCTTTTGTCTACCTTGACAGTTTTAATTCCACATATATATGTATACATGATTTTACATATCCCTATAAAATCTAAAAACCACTAATGAAACATATTATTTACCTTTTTGTAATTGACTTGGTTTGCTTAATATGATTCTTAAAAATGCATCCATTTTCTGCATAGCTCTGTTCTTTTTGTTGCTGGAAAATTTTGCGCATGCACACACCACACACACACACACACACACACACACACACACACACACAAACACACACACAAACACACACACAAACACACACACAAACACACACACACACAAACACACACACACACACAAACACACACACACACACACAAACACACACACACACAAACACACACACCACACACACACACACACACACACACACAAACACACACACACACACACTTATTCGGGTCTCCATTGGCAGGCACTTACTTGGATTGGTTTCATAACTTACCTATTATGGATAGTGCTTTAATAAACATTAATGTACAACTCTCTTGGTGATTTTGTTGACTTGAACTTCTTTGGATACATACCCTGAAGTGATACACAGCTGTGTCATATGGTGTAGGTCTATTTTTTTTTTTATTGAGAACCCCCATCCTGGGTGGACCAGTTTACATCCCCATCAGGCTCCTTTGCCCACATCCTCGCCAGCATTTGTTGTTATTTGTTTTCTTAACATTTCTGACTGAGGTGAGGAGGAATCTCTGAGAACTTTTGATTTGCATTTCTCTGATGGCTAGTGTGGCTGGACATTTTTTTTTAATGTCTTCATTAGCCATTTGTATTTCATCTTTTGAGAACTGTCTGCTCATTTTGTTAGACCACTTATTGAAGAAAAGGGAAAAAAAAGCTAGCAGTCAGATCTGGTCTCCTGGATTGACAGGGGATATTACGTAAGGGAGGAACAGATGTGGAGGAGGGAGGGAGAGCAGGTGATAAAATGGGACGTGGGAAGTGGCCTGATAGCTGGGTGCATTGCTTCCCAGGCCCCCAAGAGTCTCACTCAGAGAGTTCCTCTGCAGGGGTTGCCTGCTCTTTCTCCTCTGGGTCTGATTTTCAGTGATCTGATTATAGATGCTAGTCTGTGGATGGAGTCTCAGATGCTACTCACAGTTTCCTGTTTTCCTTCAGGGTACAGACTGCAAACTCTGGCTACTCCCTGTGATCCTTTCTACTGTCAAAGGCACTGTTGTCAATGTGCAAGTCCCCTGCAGATACAAAATAGTATGGGCAAATCCCTTGTAGATACAAAGTAGATATGGGCAAGTCCCCTGTAAATACAAACATGCGGATCTCCTGTAGATACAAAGTACCTTGTGTGTGTAAGTCTCTTATACAAAGTGCCATGTGCAAGTCCCTGTAGATACAAAGTACCATGTGCAAGTCCCTTATAGATACCTAGTGCCACATCTTCCCCTCTGTCTAGCTGTGCTCTGTTGGCTGGACAGCACACAGTCCCATGGTACTTGAGTTTCTTGAGATGTCGCAGAGTGCTACCAAGATGTCCATGAAGGCACTTTTCTGCTCCGTAGAGTACTAAGTATCCAGTCTGTGGGCAGCAGCAGCCCTCTGCCCCACCCCTGCCCTTCTTCCCTAGCACTTCCTTCTGCTAATGCAGCTGCCACTCGGGCTGCAGCCTTTGTTCCAGTTAGAGCGCCTGTTGTTGTAAGTGCAGTGTGGATTGTGGAAGCTCCTGACTCCTGCAGTCTGTTGTGGGTGCTCCCTCTCCCTGGGAGTGGGAGCTTCTCAAAGCGAACCAACCACCTTGGAACAGGCTCCTAGGTGTTCTCTTCTGCTTTGTAACGGTCTCAACTTTACTTTCCTAAGTAAGGTAGAAAAACCGCAGGCTTCATCCTCCTTCCTGATTTTCTTGGGCAGACCATGTCATGTACCATCTTCCCAACTATTTCTATTACAAAGACCCGAGGGCCATGGCTATGATCTGACAGAGCTGCAACTGTAGTTCTTCCGAGTCTAACGGCCGGAGAAGCATTGTTATCAGCTGCAGCCCCAGAGTTAAGGAGAGAGCCAGGAGGAGTGCCGGGTCTTCCTTGCTACCTGCTGGCCTCATTGGACCTCCAGTGGTGAGGCTCTCCCACACTGACATCAGCCTGCTTTACTTTGTCCTTATAGACACATTCAGACGAGGGTGCAGCCAAGTACCTAGGACTCTGTGCCTCCGTTGATACCAAGTTGTTGGGGAAATGGCTGATGAATGGGGGAGATCACAGAGCAGGGTAAGGGATCAGAGGTGTGGGTGTGAGGTAGGGTGCGGTGACAGCAGAGCATATAGTGCTCAGGCTGGGCCTCGGTGACCAGGTGGCTTTTAGCTAAAATCTGAAGCAGGTGGAGTAGTTAGCTCAGGGTACTTTAGGGAAGGAGAGTCCCAGGCAGAAGGGAGAGCTAGAGGTGGGAGCTAGATGGAAGGGCTTAGCATGTGGCGGGAGCTAGCTAGGTGGGAAGGAATAGGGAAATGTTGCTATTGTACGTATGTGTGCTTGTGTGTATGCACACAACACGTGTGTGAGTATGTGCATGTGTGCCAGTATGTGAGTATGTCCATGTTCACATGTGGGAGTATGTGCATGCGTGTCCATTTGTGTGTGTGTCAGCGGAGCTATGCAGATTTTGAAGACTAGTCTATGGACGTCTTTTATTGTGAATGAAACCAAACTGCTGTAAGTCGAATCCGCACTAGTCCTGGATCTTTTTGAACTCACAAAACCTTAAATCTCAGTGAATGAACTCTTAAAGGGTGAGCCAGTTTTAGGTGTCTAGTATGTGACTCCAAAATCGGGAACGATGCCCTAAATGCCTGTGTGTAGATTCTCGGGTGCAGGTTGTGGGAGATGGGATCTACATCACTCATGAGACTGAATCAGGAGGTCAGTGAGTTCAAGAACAGCCTGGGCTATGGAGTGAGGCTCTGCTTTTAAAAGTCAAACAAGAAGTTCCAATGCTGGAGCTGGAGCTGGGGAGATGGTTCGGTGGCTAAGAGTAATTAGTGCTTGAGCAGGTCAGCTCCCAGCACCACATGAGTTAGCTCAAAAACCTCTGTAACTCCAGCTCCAAAGGATCTGATGTCCTCTTCTGGCCTCTGCAGGCATCTCACTCACCTGTGCATACCCCCTCCCCCACATACACACAATAAAAATGAAAATAAATCTTAAAAAACAACCAAAACCCTCCAACGTGGATTGTAACAGTGTGACATAATGTCACAGCTCAAGCTGGGACTTGTTCTTTGTCACCGTTTCTTCTCAATTTTTGAGAATTAACAAGAACAATACAGTTGCGATCCCTGGAAGGAGGGGAGCCACTCACTCATCAGTGCCAGTGGTTTACAGAGCGAGGCATGTGGCTTCAGGGCTCTCAGGCCCATTTGGTGGTGGTGGTGTGGCAAACACAGTGTGGGGTCACCCAGAATCAAGGAGAAGGCATTGTAAGAGAAATAGGCTGCACGCACCAACTCTCTCTCTCTCTCTCTCTCTCTCTCTCTCTCTCTCTCTCTCTCTCTCTCTGTATGTGTGTGACAGGCAGTGTCCTACTATCGGGGCTGCTAAAGCCCTCGGAGCCACTTTGACTGACACTGCTGACAGTATGGAGAGGTTCCCATTTATCTAATGTTTTAAAAGACAAGTTTATACCGAGAGATGATTATCAACTCTGTCCTGTAGAAGTTATCGATGCCCTGACTTCAGGGGTGACAAATGCAGTTTGTGGCATCTGTCAGGCAGACAAAGAGAGAGCCATTTCTTTCCATTAAGTAGATGGAAAGGACTCTGGGAGATTAGAGGCAGCAAGAACATCACTCCTGGATGAGGGACGTCAGTCAGGGGATTATCTTGTTAAGAAGGGACAAAGGCATTATAGCTTGTGACTGCAGAGCTGACTGAGTCCAACTGTAAATACATGTGCTATTGAGATTTCCCCAAGCGCCTGCGAGGTGGGAGAATGGAATATCCTTCACCTTCAAGCCATAAGTTTCAATTCCGATCAAAACATTTCATCTCTCTGGAGATTCCTTCTAAAGACCCCAGTGTGTGGGCTCTAGCTGTTCTCTTTAGTGGCACCCACAAATCAAGGTTTTGAACTTTTAAATGACATCTTAAATAGACACACTTATTATTGGAAACATTGCATAAGTTCAGCTCAGGTCTTAAATGTCGTTGGTTGACGTTTATGATCTAATTCAATTTCTAATTATTCACAGAAAGGTTAATAATTAAGGCACTGCTAGAAACTGCTTAAAAAAATAAGCCTGGGCTTTGCGCTTTCCTTTGCTTGAAGTGGAGAAAAACATACTCTTCTGAGATGTGCAGGTCACTGGTTAAGTACGATCATCTCCGGACCCAGGAAGCTGGAGGCGAAAGAGAAACAGCATTTGCTGCTCAGAACTGATGTCTCCAGGTCCTCGGCTGCACCAGCACCTGTTGAGAAAAGTCCTGGCAGGAAACAGGGACTGGGCTCACGGCCAGATGTTGGATTCTTTTCCTTTTGTTTTTACTTGGAAACCAGTGAAGGTTAAGCCCCAGGCAGATTGCTGGCCTCTCCTCGAGTCAATTACTATGAAGAGAAACACTATTAGTTATGAGAAGTAGACTTGGAAAGGTATAGTTTGGGGATGCAGATCGGTGGTTTATGGACGGCTCTCATTTCTCACTCGGAGGAAAGCATTCTGTAGTCTAAAAATCTATGATCAATCTAACAGACTTACAAATTAAGATGTTCTGTTAAACCACGCAGGTCGCTGTTGTTCTACACTAGTTAGGGAGAAGGCATACTTGCATTCTGGCTTCACAGTCAGACTCTGAGAAGGGAACAGGCGGCCAGCAGGTATCAGCGGGCCAGTGGGCTTTGCTGACTTCAGGAGGAATAAGACCCTGACCCAAATAGCCAGCCAGGGAAACACACAGGCCATTGGATAGTGGCCCTTGCACAGCCTCCTGGCCTTCACAAGGATTTTGATATTAGGATTTGTGTCATTTTTTTCCTGATTATTATTCGTGGCAATCCTACCGACCGTATTAAAATGAACACCTAAGACTTTTTTTTTTAATTTTGTTTTTGTTTAGCAAACAAATGCAACAACAAACTAGTGGCCACATTTAATTATTGCAAAGCCCAATGGCCTCTGAGAACTTGTTTTAAAACAATAAAAAATGTTTATGTACATAGTGAAGACATCACTATTCTGTGGTATATGGAGATGGGCCTAATCAGAGGAGAATGAGGACTCGAGGCAGTAACATGTGTCGAGCTTCCTCTGCTCATCTGATGGCCTTGTGTAGCTCAAGGAAGATTAGCAGCCAGCACTAAGGTGAGGTAACGCACTGGATGGAACCCTGCTGGCTATATACATCTGATGTGTTGTGCTGCATGTTACTTTTTTGACAGACACGTGATCATGAGCTCGGCTATCTAGCACTCTTGTGAAACTGCAAATGTATTTAGGGACCTCCGAGTGAATCTGGAAGAAACCATGCTGGATAAAGGCCCACGACTATGTTTTTACAATCACATCTGATTTAGAAGTCAGAATTCAAGAGCGATCACACATACCCTGAATGACGGTAGGAGCCTCATGGGTATATATTCGGGGATAGGAGGAGAGCGCGTCTGCTCTGCTCTGTTTTGACACTGATTGAGGGCATGCGTAAGTCCACGACATCTTCAACCCTGCAACAGCCGTGATACAGGGGCAACGTTACCCGCGGGCCGTGTCTCCAGAGGGCATCCTTTTCTGGCCATGTGCTCTTGGGCAACATTTTTAGCCCAGCATCAGCTTCCACAACTGTAGGTGAACGGCTCCTGTGGCACTGGTGAACTGCATTAGCCAGCACTCACCCTGCCCCTGGCCAGTGCCCATCACCCAGCCCAATAAATGTTCGCTCTTCTCGCCACTATTACCTGTCGACTTGGCCCCCCAGTTGCACCCCCCCACCCCAGTTTAAATTTAGTAGCCTTGGCATCAGACAGGCAGACAGGAAGTGGTGGATTGCTCAAGCCTTCCAGAGAGCACCGTACTGCCGGGAAGCATGAGCCTTGGCCACTGGTCTGGGGCAGATCAATAGACTATGTTTTTGGTCTCATTTTCTGTTATTAGTAAGAAGCGCATTTCCTTTGGGGGTGAACATTAGGGACAAAATAAGGCTCTTCAGATCAGCACCCTCTTATTAGCTCCATTGGTGCACTTGCTCTCGCTCTGTGGCAGACTTGCAAATGTGTCTTCACAAAAGCAAACATGGCACATTTGGGATCCCACTCATTTGAGCAGGAAGAGGATTCTGGCACAATTCTCAATTTCCTGTGGAGCTTGGGTCCTAGCTCTTAGGGCCAAAGGGAGGAACAGCTGGTATTATTTTGAGACTTCCAGGAAGATCACAGGGGTGTGTGTGTGTGTGTGTGTGTATGTGTGTGTGTGTATGCTTGTGTGTGCATGTGTGTGTGTGTTGCATGTGCGTGCCTGTTATTTGCTGCCTGCATCTGACTGGAATCACTTCTCGACTTCATCAGGTACAGATTGTATCTTCCAGTGACTTTCATTTTTCTTTGAGGCCAGTGAAAGAACAAAGGAGAGAAAAAAAGAAAATCAAAGTGTTGCTTAATGGTATGATTCCCCCCAAATCCTCCAAATCAATTTTGCTTTTCCAAGCATTACCAAGCTCTGTGACTTCTCCTGTTGAAGAGAGCTCACAGAGCTGAAAGCTTTTTCCTGAGCATTCCAAGTTTTCTTCTGAAGAGAGGCCTGCCGCACCGCGGGCGGGCGGGCGTCAGTGAGCCTGTTGGTCTTGCCAGGCTCTGGAGGAAGAGAGCAGTGAGATGCCCTTTGGTACAAGGAGTTCTCAAGCAGCTTTGCAAATTAGGTGGAGGCAGCTGCCCTGTGCTCCCTCAGAGCCCTGCCGAGTGTCTGCTCTGAGTTCAGGGTGGGAGAGAAAGACAAGCGTGCGTCCATTTTGCCAAATGTTTCCTGAGAAACATCAGCTGCTTCAAAAACCATTTATCTGCTTTACTAAAGGCAATTAGTTTGCCTGTAGGTAACTGCTGGCTAGAGACAAGTTCCACCACTAAAAACTGACTTCCTGACACCACCCCAGTTCCAGAAGCCTGGAATGAATGAGTTCTAGAACACTCAGTATTCTATAGCAGAACTGCCAAGGAAGAAGGCTGACACCCTCCACCCCCATCTTCCAAGAAGAGCACAGGCTACTGGGGAGAGCAGAGGGAGTGGAGCAGAGGGCATGTTCCCAGCTTCCGTCCTTTCCAGCCAGCAGCTCGCATTCGTAAATACTCCAATTACTTTTAACAAAACCCCACATAACTAGAGGGCTGATTCAGGATTCAAATTATTCTGGGGAACTTTTTCAAAAATTGCTTTTGCATTTATACTTTATGCTCTGTTCTATACTATTATAGAATAGAGAAAGACAATCATGGAAAAACACAACCAACTGTGGCAGAGATGAGTGGAAAAACCCTGAGCCTGAGAAAAGAAGCCTTGGGGTGGAAGGTACGACGCCTGCCGAGCCTCCCCATCCGCCTGTGCAATTATGTGTGGATGAAAAATGACAGGGGCTAATAATCACAGCCGCAATTGTCCACTTGCAGAACAATTAGCCCTTTGCTCCGTATTATGAGGAAGTGACTAATTGTACCCACAGCAGCCGATTACTGGTGCATTCGTTTGGAATGAAATCTCATGCTTGCCCTACCCACATAAGTGAGAGAGCTAGGGTGCCATCAGACCTGGGGCTTTGAAGTACCCACCTTGCAGGCTAGAACAGAACTTGAGGTATGTGTGGAAGAGGGAAAAAATGCAAATTCTGCAGCTCTCTGGACCAGGCATAGCATCTATACATTAAAAAAAACAGAGGAAAGTAAAAATAGAACCCAGATAATGATCACAATTATACTTAATGAGCACCTTTCATCAGAATCATAAATGTCTTCCAGTTAAATTTCATAGCCTCTGCTGAGATGTAAGGGGAAAATATTTGTAAGCTAAAGTTCATCTTTTAAGCCTAAGAATCTGAAGGTGTTTAAGTAGCAGTGAACAGTTACATCTGGAATGGGCAGAGGAGAAAGCTCACGAACTTCCCACTTCTGACTCCAGAAATCCGGTTCCCTATTTGCAGCTAAGGTAAACACATTCCCAAGGTCACATATAGCTTGTGCCAGTGGATCAGCATGAGGGCTTTTTGGAACCCCCCCTCCCCATAGAACATTCACAACTACACTGAGGAAATGTTGCCTGTCACAAATATACATATATATATATATATATATATATATATTTGGTTTTTTGAGACAGGGTTTCTCTGTATAGCCCTGGCTGTCCTAGAACTCACTCTGTAGATCAGGCTGGCCTCAAACTTAGAAATCCACCTGCCTCTGCCTCCCAAGTGCTGGGATTAAAGATGTGCGCCACCACTGCCCGGCTTAATCACGAATATTTTTATGGGACACAATACTCAGCTCAGAAAGAAAAGGTCTTTCTTGGAGAAGCTTTCTGTGCAAGGCCCCGGATTTCTCACGGAGCTTGTGTGGATTGCTGTACATGCTTCCTGCCAGTTTTTGGTTTTCTGTTGACCTCCTGAGCAGAGATGAGCTTGTGAGGGGCATACACAGCCGTCCTTTAGTTGAGCTGTTTGAACACTTAGGTCTGAGGACTTTTGTATGGCTGCTCATAGTTCATGTCCTGTTTAGTATTTGCTGTTAATAGAAGCAAGTGAATGAGCATGCAGGGTCCTGTGATGGGGTGTGGCAGGGGCAGGGCCCTGTGATGGGGCGTGGCAGGCCGGGGGCTGGGCAGGGGCAGGGCTCTGTGATGAGGTGTGGCAGGCGGGGACGGGGCAGCTCCTCTCAGCAAGTAGAGGGTAAAGCTTTCAAAGCCCATTGTCCTCTCCTCCTCATTCTCTCTTCTCTTTCAAATTATTTTATTTATTTCTTACAGTTTAATAGACGTGCACAATGCATCTTGAACATATTTTGCCCCACCTCCTCCCATCCACTCCCCCGAACACACCTCCCATTCTCACGATCCCTTTTTCATATAACCCATTGTGTCTGTTAGTGCTACCTGTATGGGCATGGGCATGGTGCCATCCACAGGACCATGGGCGAGCTATCAGGGGCCACAACCCCCAAATGACCTCCCCTTCCCCACAACAACAGATTACCACTGCTTCGTGGGTGGTGGAACGTTGAGTGGCTTGATTTCCCACAAGTCATGTGGGCTCAGTCATGGCTTCTGGGAGGTCAGGAGCCCGATGACCACGCCATGTCCATAGGACAGCATGTCACAGCACTCCTTGACATCTCCTGGTTTTTACATTCTTCCTGCTCCCTCTTCTATAATATTGCCTGAGCCGTGAGCAGGGATCACTTATTCTCAGCAATCTGACCAGTGTTGAACTTCTGCCCACTGCCAATAGAAGCTCTCTGACCAAGTTCTCTGAGTGGTGCTAATCTATGGATAGAAACATAAATATTTAGCAAAACAACAGTAGTAGGTTTCCTCTACTGTGGAGATCTTGACCTTCCCAGTGATGGACTTTTGACCAAGTTTATACTAGCAGGCAAGAATTACCACCACCTGTGGAGCAGGCCTCAGATTCAATCAGGAATCCGATTACACCCATTATCAGTCCTGCCACCATCGTGCCCACTGGCATACCTTGCCTGACAGGTCAGGATTGTAGTGTGCAAAGCCCATCCCTGAGTAAGTCCATCAGTGACCTTTCCCATCCCCCAAAGCCTGCATGGCAACTCCAGGCACTGTAAAAGATATTTATCAGGAGGAAATTCCATTTTCCCCCCCATACATCCTTAATTTTGGTTATGTTACCCCACCACTCTCTCACCCTCTTTTTTTTGAAAGTTGTTCAGTTATTTTTCCTCTCTGCCCCACTGTGGAAGTTGTTCAGTTTTTTCTCTCTGTCTCACTGTGTTCAGGACCCAGCAAGCCTCACAGCTGGTGAGGAGATGAAACTCAGTAGCACCTTTGCAGGCACTGGGTTGATATCTTCCAGAGACTGACCTCGTGGTTTACTTTTCTTACACATTTAAACAGAGTAGAACTTTGGGTAAAAAAAAAAAAAGAAAATCTCCATTCGATAATTTTTGTAACAAAGCTTTAGGGCAGGCTATGTCATTTGCAAATTAGCAAAGCACCAATGACCTTTGCCATAAGAACGAATTCTATTGGCTGATGAGCAGAGCTCGGGGCTAGGGCTTAGAGAGGATTTGTAATAAGCAGAAAGACAGATTCTATTGGTGGAAGATACACAATACGCGGGGTTTCTTACAGAGGGATGCGTTCTATTCAGTGAGAGGCAAGGCTCAGAATATCGGGGGTTTTCAGGTGGAGACTGGTTCCTAACGGCAAAGGATCGCCAGGTTGTTTGACCACACCGCTCCCAAGCATCATTCATTTCCTTTCGTTGAAGAGAGCAGGCCCATGTGATTGACAGTCGCAGCTTCCCCAATGCTTACTCTAAGAGTGCTTCCTGTACCATTGCCTGTTTCCCTTGGCATGGGTGGGCCACAGCTGGCCCTGGGCGGCTGGCTCAGTTTTTCTTCATAGGCGGTTTAATGGATGTGAGGCCCTGCTCCCCTCTGCCGCTGCACCCGTCCCCGCTCTGCTTCCTGTGATAGTAGCTGCAACATTCTCTTCCGTGGGTCTTGGCTACCTCCCTTTCTCCATTTTTCTCTCTGTAAGTGTCTAAGTGTGCTCTGTGAAGCCAGAACAGACTATGGGAGCCTGGGTAATTTATAAAGATTTCCCATCTTAGTTAGGTTTCCACTGATGGCAAAAAACAAAAACAAAAACAAAAACCCCATGGCCAAAGGCATCTCGGGGAAGAAAGGGCTGAGTCGCCTGACATTTCCACATCACAGTCCATCAGTGAAGGAAGTCGGGGCAGGAAATCGACGTGGAAACCCGGAGGCAGGATCTGAAGCAGAGGCCATGGGAGAACGGTACTTATTGACTTGTTCTTCATAGTTTGTTCAGCTGGCTTTCTTATGTATCCCAGGACCACCTGCTCAGGAGTGGCACCGCCCACAATTGAGTGCGCCCTTTGGGTCCGCCAACATCAATAATTAGTAAAAGGAAATGCCATGTAGACCTTGCTATGGGCCAAGCTGATGCCGGCATTTTTTTTTTCCGGTTCTTCCCAGTTTTATCTAGGTGTGTGTCAAGCTGACCGAAACCTATCCCACATATTCTAGAGAAAGTAAAGATGGTATTGTAACTCTCTAGGCTCTATTTACATCCCTGGTTTAGTAGGAATTGAGTGGGTGGGTACCTCTCCTGTGTTTGCGGGCTGCTTTGTACTTCTAACCACAGCAGCTCTGGGTCGTGGGACTCAAGGGGCTCCTATTTGTGAGAGGCTGCAGTGACTCTTTCTCGCTCCCAATCTTCTCTTCCCTTCGGAGACTTTCAGTGGCCCCTGACATCATGAAGGATGTTACGGCTTGACTCTGAAATATCCCTAGCATGCGTATATGCTCTCTAGAGCTGTTGTCGAGGAAGGTGTTGGAAACTTTGGGACAAAAGGCCTTGCTGGAGGACTCTGGCCTCTAGGGGCAGGTCTGTGGGGTTTCAGTCTCTCCCTCCTCCTCGGCCTCTGCATATACCTATATATACCTAGATATGAAGACACACTGCTTCTTGTTCCTGCCATGGAGAGCAGAGGCACTTCACTACGACTCCTCTGCCTTTGCCACTCTGCCTCTGTCAGTGGGGGTCAAACAGTCTTCTCCCATCTGAAGCTGATTTTATCAGTCTCTCACAGTGACAGAAAGGGAACCAATACAAGTGTCATACTTAGGAGACGCCATGGAATTTTGCCTTGGGACATCTTACTTGAATACATTGGAATTGACCTGTAAAGTGAACAGAGGTAAAGAAATAGTTCCTGGACTCCACTGAGAAGTCTACTTCAAGTTCTTCCTAAAAATTTTGACATTCTTACGTTAAGAAGCGCTTAATCTGTAACAGGTATTGCTACTACTACTACTATTACTATTATTATTATTATTAATACTATTGTCTATATTCCTCCTTTTGACTCCATGCTGCCCCCTCTGAAGGCCGACCATGATAATCATGTCATGTTCATGGATATCGCAGTTGGCGTGTGGACAGGCAGAAAGCCCCTTTTCTCTGCACAGTCTCTCAGCACAGAACCTCCTCTCTTTTTAGCCTTGAAACCCAGTGATTTCAAATAGTTCTTTTTCAAATAGTAGAAGCTATTATTTGCTTCTCCTGGCAAAATGCCCCCACAGAAGCGACTCGAGGGAGAAAGAATTTATTCTGTCATAGAGTTCAAGGTGTAGTCTGTCATGGTGGGGAGGTCATGGTGTAGTCTGTCATGGTGGGAAGGTCAAGGTGCGTCTGTCATGGTGGGGAGGTCATGGTGTAGTCTGTCATGGTGGGGAGGTCATGGTGCATCTGTCATGGTGGGGAGGTCAAGGTGTAGTCTGTCATGGTGGGGAGGTCATGGTGCAGTCTGTCATGGTGGGGAGGTCATGGTGCAGTCTGTCATGGTGGGGAGGTCATGGTGCGTCTGTCATGGTGGGGAGGTCATGGTGCGTCTGTCATGGTGGGGAGGTCATGGTGCGTCTGTCATGGTGGGGAGGTCATGGTGCGTCTGTCATGGTGGGGAGGTCATGGTGCAGTCTGTCATGGTGGGGAGGTCATGGTGCGTCTGTCATGGTGGGGAGGTCATGGTGCAGTCTGTCATGGTGGGGAGGTCATGGTGCGTTTGTCATGGTGCAGTCTGTCATGGTGCGTCTGTCATGGTGGGGAGGTCATGGTGCGTCTGTCATGGTGGGGAGGTCATGGTGCGTCTGTCATGGTGGGGAGGTCATGGTGCGTCTGTCATGGTGGGGAGGTCATGGTGCGTCTGTCATGGTGGGGAGGTCATGGTGCAGTCTGTCATGGTGGGGAGGTCATGGTGCGTTTGTCATGGTGCAGTCTGTCATGGTGCGTCTGTCATGGTGGGGAGGTCATGGTGCGTCTGTCATGGTGGGGAGGTCATGGTGCGTCTGTCATGGTGCAGAGGTCATGGTGGGGAGGTCATGGTGCGTCTGTCATGGTGCGTCTGTCATGGTGCGTCTGTCATGGTGGGGAGGTCATGGTGTAGTCTGTCATGGTGGGGAGGTCATGGTGCAGTCTGCCATGGTGGGGAGGTCATGGTAGCAGGTATGGCAGCCGCTCAGGAGCATCTACCACAGTCAGGGAACAGAATTGCAAGTGTTTCCTAGGGCTCAGCTTGCTTTTTCTACTTTACACAGGTTGGACCGTCTTTGCACAGTGACACGGGGTAAGACCCCATGACCATCCCCCGGGTGATCCTAGATACTGTCAGGCTGACAATTCATAGGAACTCTCTCAGGTACAAAATCTCATCAGAGTCAGTGAGGCCATGCAGTGAAAAGGGAGACAACATGTGCCAGTGCAATTTCTGCTGGCTCCCAAATCCTCGTGGGTCTTGAACTCACTAGGAGTAATAACACACACACACACACACACACACACACACACACACACACACACAGTTCTTACCAAGGTCTTGCCCTTTGAATCTCAGGGATTATATTAATATTTCAGAAGAAGCCATATTAATGGCCTATAAGCTTCCATTTAAGGGAATGATTAATTAATCATTGATTAATCATCTTCCCAGGCAAGATCTCATGTGATCCAGGCTGGCCTCTAATTCACTATGTAGCTGAGAATGACCTTCTGGTCTTCCTGCGTCCACTCCCTAAGTCCTGGGATTACAGGTGTGCAAGCCCATGCCTACCTGGGAAAGTTCATTCAAATCCCTCAGTTGTCCATGTTCTTAAGACAAACAGCATCGATAATGAGGAGGTATCAGGCATGGACCATGAAAGACAGAAGTGAATCTCATCTCTTCATCTGTCTTTCAAATTTTACAATTATTTTTCACCTCCTTTTTTGCAAATCTAGTGACTGTTGCCAACAGGGCCTGCACTGCAGGTCTACTGTAAGCTCTCCCCTATTACAGACATAGCTTGCTTTAGAGGGGCTTCCCTCTCCTCTGTCTCAGTACAGTTGGCTCTTTCTATCAATGGGTTCCACAAGAACAGATACAGCCAACTGTGAACTGAAACTACTTGGAGAGAGCTTTGCGTGGCACATGCTTATAATCCTAGTGCTTGTGAGGTGGAGGCAGGACGAGCTGGGGTTCAAGGCCAATATTAGCTATTTAGCAAGTCTGAAGGCAGCTTGGGGGTCTAAAAGACTCTGACTCACAAAACAAAGCAAAGCAAAACAAAGCAACCCAAACTACACACAGATTAGGGCTGGGATACAGCCCGTTTGGTAGAGTACTTGCCTCGAACGCATCAGGCCATGGGTTCAATCCTCAGTATTACATGAACGGGGCACAGTGCTGTATACCTGTGATTCTAGCACTTGGGAGGTGGAGGCAGGAGGATCAAGAGTTCAAGACCAGCTCTATGGTGATTTGAGGCTAGCCTGGGCTACAGGAGATCCTGACTCAAAAACTATGTATATGTGTGTGTGTGTGTGTGTGTGTGTGTGTGTGTGTGAGAGAGAGAGAGAGAGAGAGAGAGAGAGAGAGAGAGAGAGAGAGAGAGAGTGTGTGTGTGTGTGTGTGTGTGTGTGCTTTGGAAAAAAAATTGGGTTGGGATTTTTCCCTTGTCATCAGTCCCTAAACAATATGAACACTGTAGACTTAGTGTAGAAGTTATGTTCTGTTTTTGTCTTCCAGCCCCATGCTCCCAGAAATAAGACTCAGATGCAAGATATAGCTACAAATACCTTGGCCATATAGCCAGGCTCTTCTCTGACTCTATTATAAATTAACATAAATGTTACCCTGCCATGTTCTGCCATGTGCTCTGCCATGTGGCTAGTTACCTGTGCTCAAGTACCATGCGTCCATCTCATCACCCCTTCCCAGGCAAATTCCCCAGGCCTGCTGCTATCCCAGAATTCTCCTTTCTATAGGATGTTCCGCCTCCTACTTTCTGCCTAGGCTGTAGACCATCAAATTTATTATTGACATGTGCCACATCCATCTCTACAACTTATTCCTGTACAAGACATTAGGAATTATAAGTCATTTAGAGATGATTTGAAGCATATTAGAAAGAGAGGTGTAGACTTTATACAAACATGGTGACATTTCATATTGGAAGCTAGAGCACCTATTGGTTTTGGTCTCCAAGACCCTGCAATCAGTCCCTCACAGTGAGTCTGTGTTCTGCTGGTGTAGTCAGCTCTGGCTTAGACTTTTGCTTTTACTTTTGAACCAGGCAGTTTTTCTCACCCAGAATATTCTCAGCCTTTCTGTATTACGTTTGTAAAAGAAAGGAAGAAGTCATAGCAGTCACTTTTCCAGCATCCCGAGATTCCCTTCCCAGCACGCTCCTGTCTGCTCTCAGTCCCGATGCTCAGGTGGAATTCCTTTTATTACTCAAGGATGTGTCATGGACGCTGGGCCTGAGAACATGGCACTGTCTGTGGCCTTCTCAGAACCAGGGTCACTTGCCAAAAATGATTGCAGAGCTCTCCATTAGACCTAGAAACTGAGGAGAAATGAGGTTTGGCATGATTGAATTGTCCGGCACAAGCCAAGCAGATATTATAGCCATCGAGAGACAGCAGTGGTCTTAGCATCGAGCTCTGCATAAACTGGACATTTTGCTTTACTGTTATGATTTTTTACTAAGTCCATTTATAACAGGTTATCCATGCACACTCCTCCATGCTCCTTACACAGAACATAGCATTGATGATATGGGGAGATGCATATAAGGTCTTTGGACACAGTGCCTTCTACAAAGGAGCGGCTCAATAAATATTAACTGTTATCATAGGCCTAGCACGATGGGATTACATCAATATATTTAAACAATTTTAAATGATATTCATCCTGTCAATGACACAGAGTTGAATTCTTGCTTTGTGTCATAAAGAATGCTGAGGGAATATTGGGAGAATTATGTGGATGTGCAACTAAGATTGGATGTCCTTTCACTATTTTCGAGATGATCAGATCTACTTCCCAGTGTAAAGATTGCTTCTTCATGCTTAAGAAGTCTCTTCATCATTTCTGGTTTCTGAGGGCATCTTGTCACTCTGGCCATGGGCCAGAAAGGTGTTCACGGAAGCCTTTCCCTTGCCATTCTGACTTTGAGACTAAGGTGCAGGATGGCACACAGTTTGACAGTGCCACTCGGTGCTTTGTCTGACATAGTCTCCAGGTCCCTAATCCAAGTTTAAAAACATGTTTCCAGTTTCTTAGAACCTTAGAGAGGAACAGCCTGCCCCAGGTGAACAGCTGCCAATCTGGCCAATGTTCCGCAAGTGGAAAATTTACTTGATCTTTATTTTGGAGATATCGTATCTCATTGGTTCGGGGGCAAGGGGTGTTTTCTGTGGCCCAGGCACAAGGTCTTCTTCTCTGAACAGTTAGTATTATTCTCTCCATCAGAACTCACATCTTGGCTTGGCTTCTATAATTTTATTTAATAGCCTGGACGCTCAGTATTCCTAAAACAGTAATAGTTATAAAACACAGAAGTGAGATTTCTGCCAGATGTTGGAGAATTGCATTGTATTAGTGTGAGATGTTTCATAGTAAGTGGTCATTAGCGCCCTCATCCATTTTTAGCTGAAGTGGATTTAATAATGCTGACTCTAATTTTCTTTTGGTCTGGTAATTATGGGGTGTGTAATTTTGGTCCAAATAAAGGTTACAATCTGCTCTTATTCGTCTCAGTTCTCCCCTGCCCCCAGTCCCTTGCGCCTTGTATCTAGAACAGACTGTCAGCTCCATTTTCAAACTCCTATTGTACATTGCTACTCTCTACCACACTCAGCGAGACAAAGAGCTCCCTGGTGCTTACCTTGTAAGAGAGATGATGTTGACGAATAAGCATGAGGAATTTATCTGTCCGCCCAAGAGTTCAGCAAGCCATCCTTGAGCCTTCCCAACAGACACTGGCTATAAACAAAGTGAAACCATCATTCTTTACATCCGGTGGAAACTGCCTCTCTTCAGGACAAGGGAACAAGAGGCGTTAACCGATTCTTTAGAGAAGCTTCACGACAAAGTGGAGTCATTTTCCATAATTGCTACTCTCATTTAATATTTAAAATCTGAAATTTAGGGTCAGAGTTATCCTTCTCCTTCAAGCAGGTACACTTTTAGATTATGACAGGGAGTAGTAGAATTCAAGGACATTGAATAAATCCAAGTGAGCTCCCAGGAGGAAAACAAAGGTGATTATGGGATAAGGTATTTGACACGTGAGATAAACAGGAACCTCACAGGCTAATCCAATAACAGGGTTGATCCCAAAGCTCCCAGAAGCTGAGGTGAGAGAGGAATTTCAGGGTTTAGCATGGCATTATTTGTATAAAACCTAAAACAAATACACACCAAGTGTTGACATGGTCTGCGAACACCTGTCCGTATTACTGGAGCATTGAAGTAAAGATGGAGCTGTGTGCACGGTCTCAGGATACTGTTAATTCCGAGGCTGCGGGGTGTACGAACCTAGAGAAATGTTCAAACAGGGCATTTGAGCGTCCCTGTTGGGTGTTTTCTTCCCTCCCTCTCCCCTCCATTCCTTCCTCCCTCACTCCCTCCCTCTCTTTCTCCCTCCCTCCTTTCATTCCTCCCTTCCTCCCTTCTTCCTTCCTTCTCTCCTCTTTTTCTTCAACTTCTCCTTCACAAGGTTTCAAAGAAATATTTTAGTTCCCTTTGTAATTGCATATGTTCAGCATTTCACATGAACAATGTGTCCCACAAATTTAAGGAAATGGTGTGTTGCCTGCCCAAGTGTGGGAACGAAGTTATGGCATTTCCGACCCGGGAGGTCAAGTCTAATTCTAATCTGTTGTCCATGTTTTATGAATGAGCACGTCAAGCCCGAAGAAGAACGGTAATTTTTTAAGGCCACAAAACTGGTCCTGTAAAGGATGTAATTCATGTCCACATTTCAGGAAGTGGGGCCTCAGCTCCAGCATCTATCACAAGCACGGACTGGAAGCAAATCCTTCCTAATGATACCATATATCCTTCCTGTAATGGATTCTTCACTGTAGACATTGTAAATGTGTGGAACATTTTTCTGAAAGGACAGGTTGAGCTTGAACAGAATTCAAGTCACTAAACAAATTGAGTGTCTAGTAATTGCAAGAGATTACACATTTTCCCTAGACAAGGCTCTCATAGATCTATTTTAACTAACTTTGTGATGGATTTCCTCTTAATTGCCCTAATTAACACAAAGATGTAATAATGTCTTAGGTTAACCAGGGTAGGAATTAGAAGCTACAAACCCAGGAACCCTTTACCCCAGGACATGACATCTTCAAATTCTAGCTCTGGATCACATATTTAGAAACAAGCCGGAACTGGCTAGATAAACAAGAATAGCAGACAGGTGTGGTGACAGAGTCAAGTTACCAGGCTCCGGAAATAACAGGCAGAAAATCCACTCTTCCTGAGTCTACCCTGGGATGTCTGCTGTGAAACCTCAGGAACCAAGACAGATGACAGATGTGTTAGAAAAGAGCTCAGAGAAGAGAGTGCTCCACAGAGAGTGCTCCACAGAGAGTGTTCTGTGTCTGCAGAGGAGAGGCAAGCGTTGGTCTGGAGTGCATGGTAAACAGAAGGAGTTTCTGCTGCCTGGATCAGCAAATGTTAAACTAGAATAATAGAAATAGTTTTTGAGAGCTCTACTTTGAGGCAAATTCTGAAAACAACATTTATCCCCCTCACTAATGTTTGAATAGCTGAACTTTGTTGTCTTGGGATTAGGAGATGTGATAGCCATGTTTCCCCATTGTTTTTCCACATCTAGGACTTTAAATCTGTTCCCATCTCTAAGGCTAAATGTGGCTCAGACAGAATACTGGCTCCATACTGTTTGTGAAGAGACTCTAGCCAACCTGAGCATGCTTGCTAAAAACCATTAAATTACTTTCCTACAGTTAGCCTTTCCTTTCTCTTCCCTTACTTGGCCACTTCTTCCTCCTGAGGCTGACTACCAAGGTCCAGCTATCAAAGTATTGAAGTCCAGCAATCAAAAGCCCCCTTTGGGTTACCTAATTAACAAGCCCAATTAAAATTAAATGCTCATCTTTTACCACAAGATTCCTTCTTTACCTTTATAAACTGCCATTTGCCTATGAGCCTGGCCTGTCTCCTCTCTATCCGGAAGCAGTCCTTTGTCCTCTGACACAAACACCCCCTCGCCTCCTTTCTCCCCTCTCCTTTGTTCTCTTCCTGTCTCCTCCATCTTCTATCTCCTCTCTTTGTGTCCCTTATCCATGCCTTCTGCCCTCTGGGACAAATAAAGGTTCTTTGTGCTGAGAACTGGGTCTTGGGGTGTCTTGAGAGGACTCCAAGCTTCTCTAAAACTTGCCTATTTTAAGTTCAGATGTTTCTAGGTTCCTTGATACACCTGGGCTGGGGGAGTTGGTGGAGTTATCATGGCACGAGGCAGGGCTTGGCAATGGGGATGGAAACATATTTCCCAAGTCCATTCAGGAGTTACATATCCATCTGCAGAGGCCCATACTCAGCTGTGCCTTGTAGTGTCACGAGCTGACAGTGGAAGAATCTGAATCTAACTGGAGGCACTGTAGCAGTAGCAGCCACCAGCTCCCAACCATCCCAGCTCCGGTCCCAGTCTGTGGCTGTCACTACCGCAGGGTCATTGAAGGTCTGCATGTTTGAACATCCAGGGATGCGGTGCTGGTGGTGGGTGGAGGAGGAAGAAAAGTAAAAAAGTGTTGTTGTTGATGGTTGGATGTTTCCACGCTTACTTGGTACAGTCCTGAAAGTTGTTAAAAGCGCATTTCCCTTTGCTCTCAAGAGGGGTCTGCATTTGAGTGATGAATTACATCATCCCTGCAGAATGGTCATGGGGCACAGGACAAGCATATATATTGCTCATATTAATTCAGACCAGAATATGAACACCACCTCCTGGAAGTTTTGGCGCTTCGATGCTTGTGTTCTGACTCACGGCTGAGCAAAGGGGCAAATGTCAATGTCATCATCATCCCTTACATCCGAGCGCTGTGGGGGCTGTGAATTTAAATGGTGCCTGTCTTTGAAGCTGCAAATGAGCCCTGTCAAATCCACAGGGTTGTCAGTGTCCTTGCTGAGAATGGGCGGGGGCTGAAGGACTCAACCCATCAAATAATCCTCCCCAGGTCTGACAGAGTCTGAATATTCTGTACGACAATTGCTCTTATACAAACTAGCTTTCTGCCTGAATGTGATCAGCCGAGCCACATATATCATGCAGAACTGTTGAGAAGATTTTTTTCCATATATTTGTGGAAAAGCGAACCAATGATCTTTATGATGAGACATTGGTGATGATCAAGCTCTCACACCAAAGAGTGAGAGATTCCATCTGAACAGAAGAGTGGGCATTTAAAGCAGATTGTAATCTTTTGCCTCTGCAATCATCTTACTCATGTATTTTCTCCCGTCTGGTAGAGCTTTGGTATACAGCCCATGTTCAAGATCACGATCACAATGGGAGCAGGATACAGAAACAAAATGAACTTCAACAATAGAAGGTTTCAGATATTCTGGGCAGTTCTCCCTTTAAGCCACGGACTGCCCGATAATGAAATGAAGGTCTCAGGGCTCATCAGCAAACCACGACGCAGTTGAGTTCTGTATTTCGTATGGAGAAAGAAGTGGGAACACAGAGTTAGTTTGTTTAGGAAAGAACTTGGCAAGTAAGTTGATTAGTACTTCAGGGAGAAAGGATTATGCTCCACTCACCATCAGAATACAAAATAGAGATGTGAAGTGAATTCTGCCTAGGGAACATCTTTTCCAGAATCACATAGAGAGACCAGTAGATGTGTTCCCCATAAGGGAAAAATCTTACCTCCCCTGTCTTAAGACTGTAGGAAAACCCTGGAGCACTGCTGAACCACAATACCTTTCCCAGATACACACAGAAGCGAGAACTTGGAGTCCCCCTTGTTCCATGGTCTCTTGAGTGTGACCTGTGCCTGATCAGAGACCTCAGGAAGACAGAAATGTAGCAAGAAGCTGGAAGCTCGGCACAGGACTCACAGGCGTCCAATCCATGCCACCTGGAAGGAGGCAGTTCACAGGAAAAGGGCTCAACCTCTCTGGTCATTCTTTGTCTTCTCCCCTCAAAGCCTCGAAGGGAAGGCAAGGGGACAGGTAGAGTTAGGAGGGGAGACAGATGTTCCATAGTGAGCGGTGTTTCTGCCAACTTCATATACTGTCAGACTGGAGGCAGTGACCCAAGTTTGTAGCTATGTCTACAGGATGCTGGTGGCGCTGGCTGCTGGGACTGGCTCACACGCCTATAGAACTTATAATTCTCCTCAGTCTGGAGCCACAGAGGCGTATTTAGGGCAACCACAGCCCATGAGCACCTGCAGTGGCGCCCAGGGCACTGGAAGGCCCTAGGACAGAGTCATCTCCTCTGCAATGTATAGAGGCATTTGGAGTTACTGGATGTGGAGGTTATTTCTGCAGTCAGTGAAATTGTGTGCCTTAAAGTGAAACAGGCAAGTCCTAATCCATGGGTCCCAGGGACATGACCTTATTTGGAAGAAGAGCCTTTGAAATAGTTGCAGATCAAGTAGGCCTTAAACCCTGTGACAAAAGAGATCAGACAGAAGGAAGGATGTGAAGATGGAGGTAGAGACTGGAGCTCTGCTCATGCGTAAACATGCTTACACATGAGGTCTACCTGTCCTTAGTGAGGTGGTGGAGACCGATCCAAGCTGGCCATCTCATGCAGTTGGGGTTGGAGATCAGGATAGGTACACAGTGCCATGGGAAAGAGAGACAGGACAGGGCCTTTCCCAGGGGTGGGAGCATTTAAGCCCTTGCCCTCAAGAAGTGAGATGAAGGTGGGAAGAAAACAGAAACAGGTGTTCTGAGCAGAGGGAAGTGTCACTGAGGTGGATCTTGAGGGGGTGGCCATTACAGATGGGTCCTTTATGTGTCCTTTCTTACTCTTGTGACAGCTGGTGAAATGCTAGACTGTTTGAGATAGTCTATCACCTACATTCTGTTTCCCCGAAGATGACTTCTGGGTTCAGAGTCTGTCTTGAGCATGGGAAGTGATTATAGGGTAGAGGTGCTCTGGGAGGGATGATCTGTGCTTGTCTTGGTTGGTCTAGACGTGCTTTATTGAATCTAAGACTCGGGGAATAATTAATGCACCCGCATTATGGGTACAGGCTCAGGATTCTTGATGTGGCTAGTGGTAGGGACAGAAAGGCACCGTGGGATCATTATCACCAAGAGCTAAACTGGCCCATGAGAAGTTACTAAAGGTGTGTGTGTGTGTGTGTGTGTGTGTTATGGGCAAGTACCACTGCATTTTTTTTTTTTTTGGCTGGGGATGTTGGAGTCTGAGTTTAGATCCTTATACTTGTATCTATATCAAGCATGTTAGCAACTGAGCCATTTCTTTAGCTCCAGAAAAGTTTCTGTATACTAAAGGGATGGAGCACTAGAAAGGCTGCCTGTTTATTTATGTATTAATCATCATCATTATTAATATTTTGTGGATCAATCTAGAGCTTTTCATATGCTAGAGAAATATTTTAGTGATATTCAATATGCGTGATTGCCTAGTTTTAAAATGAGAGCATTTTGAATGCTGAAACCTTTATATTATCCAATTTTAGAAGTGTTCTTTAAATTTTAAGTCAGGTTTAAGAATTTGCAATTAGCCCCGTAGGCATTCTATTTTTTAATTAGAGGCAGATGTGCTCGGTTTTAAAACACTGGACTTCAACAATTGCTCCAAATGTGCTAAAAGCCTCTTAAGCTAAAAGAGGTTTAAGTGGACAGAGTCGGCATAGGATAAGGTCACCGAGCTCCTAGTGACTTATAGCTTGAATGTTCTCTAAGAGTCATGTGTTGGAAACTTAATCCCCAATGTGAGAACATCGAGAAGGGACTCCACTGAAAGACCTGGATCCACTCTCATGAATAGGTGCACATCACAACTGTGGAGGTGAATTAGTCATTGTAAAATTGGGTTTGCTACAAAGGGTCCTAATCTGCCTTCCCCATGCTTCTTTGTGCCTCTGTCATGTCATGATGGAGCACCAGCTCCCATCAGACGTTGGCATGATGCTTTTGGCTTTCTCTGCCTCCAAATAACCTCTTCTGTTTATAATTATCCAGTGTGTCATATTTTGTCATAGCAGCCGAGCATTGTCTAAGACTGTGGGTCATGGCAAATGAAGTATTATTAAGTTCCAAGGGAGGCACCTGTTTGAACACACTGTAAAATCCTTGGTGTACAAAGTCCAAGTCCTGACTTTCTTCTTGTGTCTTCAGTAGATGGCTTAAAATTATGTCTTAAATTTCTAATCTGAAAAATGGGCATAATATCAGTAGCAACTTCATTTGTTGTGAAAATCATGCAAATTACTACATAAGCATTGTTATGCACTGCTCCACAGAATCAAGCCATCATTAAAGGTCTCCTATGATCAGGACTGTGATGACTCACTGATGATATATACCAAGTATCCAGCAGAGGGCTAGTATTTTATAAGCATCAAACGATCAACAAAGCCCTCTCCCAAGGCACTTCCCAATTGACTAAAGTTCTGAGGTAAAGACTTAAGTCAGATGCTATCTATGAATCAAGAAGAGATACAAATTGGCAGCTTGGCCACGAGTGGAGAGGGGACCTTGGAGTGGCAAATGCTGAGTGTATCACTAGACTTAGCTAGCTCATCTTAGATGTGAAAGGAAGTGAAAGTCACTGTGTTTTGTTGATAAAGATTCAGACTTCTGCTGAATCAAAACCATTTGATTTTGGATTATGATAAGAGAAGAAACAAGGAGTTAAGCAAGCCAGCTTCGTGTTAGAAGGACTGTCCATTTTAGAGAAACTTTGAGAGGTGGGGCATTACAACTGGGGAATTTGAGAGGGTCAGATGGAAGCCAACAGTTGTGCCAGTCAGTTTCATAGCCCAAATCTCCATCCAACTCTCTTCCTCTGCATTTATTTTGTCTTTAATACCTAATGTCATTTTAACAGACCAGCTCACTCCTGCCTCCTGCTGTGTGTGTGTGTGTGTGTGTTTTATTTGTTTTTTTTTCTGGTCATATCCTTGTAACAAATATATTAGCACACAACGTATTTTACTTCTTAAAAGGACCAGCACTTATGGAACAGTTGTTTTATAATTGACTGTTGTTATATTTTCATAGAGTCCAGTCATGACAGTAACTGTTGCTGCAGACAGTATTCTACTCACATGGGAAGATCAAGGATAGAGCCTAGATGCCATTCTAACGGAGGGAAATGATACCTCAACACTATTACAACCCAATTCCTTCCAACACTGCAAACTCTTCCACAGAAGGAAGAAAGATCACTTAAGTGAGTTAATAGAAAAAAAATTCAACCAGTAATCCAACTCCTGATGAATAAGTCTTAATAGTGTAAATAGCATGTGGTTGAAGATGTGATTTCTCAGCTTCCTGCTTTTACGCGTTTTTTATTCTGGAACCATAAGTCAACATAGACTCTTTTATAAGTCATCTTAGACTTCATGGTAATTTGTCATAGCAACAGAAAAGTAACTAACACAGTAGGCAAATGCTCTACCAACTGAGCTCTACCCACCCCAGACTCTTTATATGTGTGTGTGTGTGTGTGTGTGTGTGTGTGTGTGTATACAGTTGTGTAGGAGTTGAGTGTGTATAGAGCCCACAAAACTAGAAAAGGGCTAAGGACGGGGGTGGGGGAAGTAGCAATAAAACAAATCAAAACAAATAAATAAACAATATTCCAATAAGACAAAAAATACCCAAACATGATAAAACCCCAACATGCATAAAAAGCCATGGAGTTGTTGGCCTACTTCTGGCAAGGGACCTGCCAGGGAGCATGGTTTATATCCTCAGGCACAGTCCATTGGAGAAAACGCCATGGGTACCAATTGCAAATAGCTTCTTAGTTAGGGATGGGTGTGTTTCTTCTCCCCTCTCAGCGCTGGGGGTTTGTTTTATTTGATTCTTTGCAAGTCTTATGCCTGCTGACAGAGTCTTTGTGAGTTCATATGTGTATCAACCCCTTTGTGTTTGGAAGACACTTTTTCCTTGTAGTAACCCACAATCTCTGGGCCTTACAGTCTTTCCACTTCTTTTCCACATAGCTCCCTGAGCCTTGAGGGGAAGAGTTTGGTAGAGACTTCCTCTTTAGGAGTGAGTGCTTCAAAATCTCTCACTCTCTGCACGTTGTTCTGTTGTGGGTCTTCACACTACTCTCCATTTATTGCAAGAAGGAGCTTCTCTGTTGAGGACTGTATGATGGGGACAGCATATGTCATTAGAAGTCATTGTATCACCATGTTCCTTTAGAAGGATAATAGCAGTAGGCTTTGTCATAGGCCCATGACCTGTCTAGTCTCAGGTTTTAGGCCACTTTAGTAGTGTTAGTAATGGGTTCCATCTCATGTAGTTGGCCTTAAATCCAATTAAAAAAAATAAAGTGGTTGGTTATTCTCTAACATTTATGACACTATTGTGCCAGTATGTCTTGTAAGCAGGTCACTATTGTAGATCACAGGGTTTATAGCTGAGTGATTTTGATGATTGTCTCCTCTTGTAGTGTGCAAAGTACCTTTCAGCTCCATACATGCTCGTCAGTATGAGTGAAGCTTCTAGCTGGGCAGAACCTTGCTTTCTCCATGTTGGATGATGTTAGTAAGTAGAACCTTCTGAATTAGGTGGTGGAGAGTAATAGACTTGTTAATAGCCTGCGATTTTTGAGGGACTCTATAGGACACCTTTGGCCAATGACTCAATAAGATATACCCCATTCCTGGTACTAGAGGGAAAATATTCTTTTAGGGGAGGAGGGATATTAGAGTGAAAGAGGAGGGGAGACTAGTGGAGGTGGAAATGTTTAAGTGGGGAGAAGGTAGAGAGATGGAGGCAGAGGGGAGTCAGGGAAGGGCAATTAAAAGGAATGGAACATGAAGAAAGTATAAGCAAGTCTGATAGTTGGTAAGGTGACTGTGGTGCTCTGAATAAAAATGGCCCCCATAGACTGATAAGGAATGGTAATATTAGGAGGTGTAGCCTAGTTGTGGCTTTGTTGGAAGAAATGTGTTACCTGGGGTGATATTTGAGGTTTCAGAAGCTCAATGCAGACCCAGTGGCTCATCCTCTCTTCCTGTAGATGTAGAACTCTCAGTGACCTCTTCAGCACAATATTTGCCTGTGTGCCACCGTGCTTCCTGCCATGATGATAATGGACTGAACCTATGAACCTGTTAGTCAGTCCCAATTCAATGTACCCCTCTATAAGAATTGTTATGGTCATGGTGTCTCTTCACAGCAACAAAAACCCTAGCTAAAACAGTGATCAGAACCTAAAGCTTTTATTATCACTGTTCTTACATTTTATCCATTTGCTGATTTGTTTATATATTTATCACCTATGTATGTGTGCACCCGCTCATTATCATGGTGTGCATGTGGAAGCCAGAGGACAACTTGAAGAAGTTAGTTCTTTCCTTCTAACCCGTGTATCCTGAGGATCTAACTCAGGTCAGGTGTTAGCTACCTTCCTGTAAGTTGTTGGACATGGAGGTCTAGAACTGCTCCCCATATCACATACAAATAATACATGTAGTTTCCACTTGTATAGGTTGTCAACCAGAAGTAGATAGTAAGGCCTTATTGCTGAAAATGAAACACGTTGGTCATACGATATAGAGAAATCAAGCTGAAACAGGACTGGAAGCTTCTTCCCTGATGAGTAGCACCCAGGATGCTGGAAGGAGCTATGCAGACGTTGGTGAGAATGGTTATTGACAGTTCTGGACCTTGTGTATAACGATACTGACCACCCAGGTGAGATGCCCATTCTACAATAGTCCCCATTCTGCTATAGGGATAACCAAGCGCTTTATGACTGGATTTGATGTCTCCTCCCCAGAAGATACATCTGGTACAGGAAACCCAGTCCAAAGTGGATGAGGAGGTCTTAGAACCTGATGGAGAGGCGGCTGCTGTCATTTCACTAAATGGACATGCTCTCTCAGTCAAATTCCTGCTGTTGTTGGCTTCAGTCAGAGAAGCTTCTTAGGCAGGGGTTAGAGGTGACGGCACAAACTTAAAACTGGCAGAAGTACTGAGAGCAATTCGCTGCTCAACGCTCAGCTGTAAACAGAACATCAGTATCACCCCCTCCAAGGCTTGGGGAGTATTGTGGGAAGGGAATGTGACAGTCAGAGGAAATCTGACCTCTCAGCCTGATGTGGTTCTTCACTCTTGAACTGTGAAGGTTGCCATTTCCAAACAAACTCTACACAAGTTCAGGGCTGCCATTCTTCTGTTATGGGAATGGGAGGGGCTCATGGAGCCTAATGCTCCTTGAAAACTTGTTTTCAGTTACTAGTTGATAGGAAAGGAGAAACATTTCTTTAGTGGTAAGGTGCTCCTTTGGTCATGTCTAACGAAACTTAGTGGGACACACACACACACACACACACACACACACATACCACACACACACCCCACACCCCACACCACACACACACACACGCACCCCCCTCCACCACACACACACACACACACACACACCCCACACCACACACACACACACACACCCCACACACACATACCACACACACACACACACACATACACACACACACACACACGCACCCCCCTCCACCACACACACCACACACACACACATACCACACACACACACACACACACACACACGCACACTCACACCACACATCTCACACACACACACACACACACACACACACACACACACCCCACACCACACACACACACACACACACACACACTCACACCACACATACACACAGGATGGTAGTTGGGAAGAGGAATGGGATTGGTGGGTACTGGAGGGGACAAGGGAGACTGTGTTGGTCAGTTTTTGTCAACTTGGCACAAGCTAGAGTCACCTGAAAGGAAGAATCTCACCTGAGAAAGAGTGCCTATTAGATTAGCCTATGGGAAAATCTGCAGGACATTTTCTTGGTTGACAATTTATGGGGAAGGGTCCAGGCCATCCTGGGCAGGTGTTTCTGGGTGTCTAAGAAAGCAGGCTGGGTGAGCCGGAAGGAGCGAGCCTGTAAGCAGTGTTCCTATGTGGCTTTTGCTTCAGTTTCTGACTCCAGGTTCCTGCTGAAATACACCCTTCCCTCCTCAAGGTGCTTTTGGTCATGGTGTTTATCACGGCAAGAGAAACCCAACCAAGACAGTGACATAGGGTAAATATGACTGAGATATATACATAAATGAAACATGTCCTCATGAAACCTATTTTTATGCATAATTAATATGTTGATAAAACATTTAAGATAAAACGAGTAACTATGGTGCAGATACCAAGGATATCACCTCACAACCTGCTCAGAGTTCATGGGGACCCTGCTAGAGCACAGAGAAGGGGTGGCTACTGTAGCACCCTAAGATGCCCATCTGAGGAGAGGAGAGGCACTATACCAGTCATTCTTGCTGCAGGCCTGACAAGCAAACTTGCTTATCTCTATTATTTCTTTCTGCATCTCTTGTATACCTGGCAAATGGTCTACCACTGCACTGCATTCCTATCCCTTCCATAATGTTATGTGTGGACACAGCCATTAGTGTCTGCTAAGGAGGTGCCAATGACTATTAACAGGATGAGAACTGGGGTGGTGTGAATCAGCCAGCTGGCTGGCTCAGGTTGGACCACTAGCGGAAGCTACCAGGAGAAAGTGACAAATACTATTGAGTGCTGACTCGGCGCTCACGTGGGATTCTGAATGGGTGTCGTCGCCTTGTTTCTGTAAGAGGTAGCCGGGGCTCAGGGAGAGCGGTGAGCTGCCAAGGTCACTGGACACCAAAGGCAGGGCTCAAAGCCAGCTCATCTCGGGGTTCCTGTCTTTCCCCAAACTCACGCCTCCCAGCTCTGACACCCTCTAACAATAAACATAATTTTCTTTTCTCAGTAAGATACTTCTCTTTGAAATTTCATTTGAAAGAAAAAAAAGGCAATATTGTTTTTGTTCGGTTGAGTATAATCTTTAAATTTTTTTTTATTTTGCCCAAAGGAATACATAGGAAACAACCACACTGAACACATGGACATTTTAATTTGCTGAAAATACAGTATTCTCATAAAGATTTTTACCTAGCTTTTCTTGCAAAAGATGAACATACAGAGAAGTTGGATTTTTTTTTAAGTCTTTTTTTTTTCATGTGAATGTGGAACAAATTGAAACTAGGCTATCACTGTCAAAATTACCTACAAGGGAAAGTACTTTGGGGAAAGAACTTTTGAATTGTATTAGATATTCAGCTTTGAGGCTTAAAGAAAAACAACTGACATTAAAGAGGGTGAGAGGAAGCTCTCGTGTGGCTACTCTGGCTCCGCCTCAGTTTCCAGTGAGGCGCTCTGGGTGGTTCTCAGCCTGTACAGCACAGGATGCCTGCCAGTGCCCTGGCTTCTACCCACCACACACCAGCAGCTGTCCCTAAGCATGGTGACAAAGATGTCTTCAAACACCGCCAAATGTCCTCTGGGGCAAAATTACACCCGGCAAAGAAGCGCTGAGCTGGGTGGAAAAATATTATCACCAATTAATATTTGCGTGTGTCCTAATGGTTCATGGCACTGCCCCAACGGCACATCTGCTTCCTGGCGGCTCCCATGGGGGACAGTCAGAACAGAGAGGCCTTTCTGATGGGTTCATGTTAGGATTCCATCTTCAAAGCTTAGTAGTTGGAAGCTATAGCTCGGCTCTCATAAAATCCTCTCTTATAGCAGACCTCCTTGAGGTTGTAGAATATGCAGAGTCTTGCCAACATTGCTACTTAGGTTTTAGAGCATTTTCGTTATTCACAGAAGAATCTCTTCCTCATGTGCAGTTCCATTCCTGTCTCATAGCCTTCCTGCCCCAGTTATCTACTAAGGGATTATATGTGAGTTCAATGTGAGCTCTTTGGTTGGGACCCTGACAGCAAATGATAACAGAGTTCCTTTCCTGACCCAACAGCTGTTTCCACCGAGGTGTTTTAAAACCCATGCTAACATGCAGTTCCTGGTTCTCCTATTCCAGGACATGGTCCCTGGCTTCTGCTCGCGTCCAGTGGTCTAACTGTCCCTCTTGGCTGCGGAACCTATGATAGTCACTAAGTAGCCGCCTTATGCAAGTTCCCGCCACGCAGACATGCCAGAAGCAGGAGGATGGATGGGTCTTTAGGTGACTCATCCTGGGTCTCAGAAGGATGCTTTGCAGCCATTTAAAGAGCAGTAGTTGCAACAGCAAAGGAAGGCACTGAATAGCAAGGTAGAGGAGGTTAGTCGTACTGCCAGTCAGCATCCTGGGAAGTCAGCGATCTTCAGATGGAACGAGGTATCATGCACACAGGTGGAGGAGTCAGGGTGAACCCACGCGTGGCCGGGCAGCAACACTGGACTTCAGAGTGCTGGTGCCTAACTGCCCGTGGAGTGGTTTAATCCGGGATGGGGAGAGTCGTGCAGAGCAGTCCTCTCATGGACTGTAAGCTCTGGGAGTCAAACCTGGGACTTTGTGAGAGGGAAGCTGGAGAGGGAGAAGAATAACTCTTAATAGTGTGTCTACCTGAGGACCTAGCTATACCACTCCTGGGCATATACCCAGAAGATGCTCCTACATGTAATAAGGACACATGCTCCACTATGTTCATAGCAGCCTTATTCATAATAGCCAGAAGCTGGAAAGAACCCAGATTTCCTTCAGTTGAGGAATGGATACAGAAACTGTGGTATATATATACAATGGAGTACTATTCAACTATTAAAAACAATGAATTCATGAAATTCTTAGGCAAATGGATGGAACTAGAAAGTGTCATCCTGAGCAAGGTAACTCAATCACAAAAGAACACACATGGTATGCACTCACTGATAAGTGGATGTTAGCCCAAAAGCTCAAAATAAACACGTTATAATTCACAGACTACAGGAAGCTCAAGAAGGTAGAGGACTGAAGTGGGGGTGCCTGGGTTCCTCTGAGAAAGGGAACAATATACTTACAGGAGCAATAATGGAGGCAAAGTGTGGAGCAGGGACTGAAGTAAAGGCCACCCAGAGACTGCCCTACCTGGGGATTCACCCTATAAACAGTCACCAAACCCCAACACTACTATGGATGACAAGAAGTGCATATCAAAAGGAGAATGCCATGATTGTCTTCGGAGGAGCCCTGCCATAGCCTTGCACATACAGAGGCAGATGCTAGCAGCCAAACATTGGTCTGGGAGTGGGGTCCATAAGGGAGGAGTTGGAGGATGGTACGGAGGAGCTGAAGGGGTTTACAGCCCCACGGGAAGAACAACGATGTTGGCCACCCAGATTCCCCAGGACTCCCAGGGACTAAACCAGCAGCCAAGGGGTACACATGGTTCCAACCAAAAATGTGGCAGAAGAATGCCTTGTCGGGCAAGGAGTGGTCCTTGGTCAGGTGAAGACTCACTAGATGCCCCAACAAGGGGAAATCGAGGGAGGGAGGTGGGAGTGAGGTCAGGTGGAGGGGCATATACTTGAAGGCAGGGAGTGGGAGGAGGGGTTGGGGGTTATTGGGGAGGGGGGATACTGGGAAAGGTTTTACCACTTGAAATGTAAATGAAGATTATGTTAAAAAAACAAAGTGTGTCTTTTACGTCTGCCCAGGCCAGAAGACTATACCTCAGAATATTGCCAACAAATGCCTAACTCAGCAATGAGTGCTCACGTTCGAATTTCAAAACAGCACAATGAGATGGGTGTGGTCATTATACCCATTTTACAGATAGAGAAACTGAGGCCCAGAGAAATGTGTGGATGAGTAGGTTCTAGGTATATGAGTACTGCTTCTTGAAGGATCACAGCAGACTTGGCAGACAGAATATCCTTTTCTTCTCAGGACAATTCTGTAACGTGTTCCTACTCACTGGTTGAGGAGCTTGTGTCAGAGGGGTGAACTGTCATGAGCTTATGCGGTAGTCTTGGGGTGAAAACCCTAGCCCCAAGCAAGATTGCCAAGAGCAGTACTGGCCATGGGGCCACCATAGCCACCAAAGTTCTACCAAGGAGCTGAAACTTATTCCATGGAAGGAAACTGGTGACTGATAAGAGAAAACTGCTTCATTGCTTTCTGAACTCCAAAGGGAGGTGAGAAACAGGCAGAGCTCTTTAGGAGAATCTGGAACTGGTCCATGGCAGAGCTGGAATGAAGGTAGATTAAGAAAATGGTTCCCTTTCTTAGGATGCTGTGAAGCAGTTAGGAGAAACATGGATTTGGCTGTTCTCATTCCTGAAGACTCTCCTTGAATTGAAGATGCATAGAGAGGAAGAACGGAGCATGAGCTGGAGGCCAGCCATCCTGGGGCAGGGTGCCGTTGATCTGAGTGTCCCCTGGAGGGGCTCACCTCTGCTGCGTGCCTGTCTGGGAGCGAAGCATGCCTTGAGCCGATAAATATAGATCAGCTCATCTTGAACCTAAACGGAAGCTCATCAAAGAGAGCTAATTACTGCGCTAGTTATTTACATAATTTAGATGACAATCTTGAAAACACAGTTATATTTCAGAGAATCATGACTTTAATCAGGTTACAAGTAATAAGAATAACACTGATCAAGTCAGGCTGATTTGCGCAAGTCTGAAGTATTACGGGGTCGGCACCTACATGGGGCACAGCGTGTCGGGGTGGCAAGTGGTCTCGGCTACACTCTACAAACCAGGGTAATGGATCAGAGCAACAGTTTGAAAGGCAGAGCTTGATCAGGGCAGTTGTTTGAATGTGAAACCAGGTGAATCGGTAATTCCGTTAATCAAAGCACGTAGTGGCAGCATAAAAGAATATATCTTGGTAAAAGCTTATTGGGTAGGAACATAGTATAAATGGAATGATTTTATTACCATGAAACCATAAAATTCAATTTAAATGCAAAAATAAAAAACATAGGCAGTGTAGCATTTGGGGATATTCAGGAACTAATATTGCACAGATGCAATGCCTTCCAGGGTGGCTCTCAGCGATTACTTTTGCAACTACACCTCAGCTCCCCTAGAGGCTCAGAAGTGCTCCGCCTCCTCTTGTCCGTCAGTAATCATAGTCTTGCCTTCCAGGTGGAACTCAAGGCTAACGGAGTAGTGGGAGTAGCGTAGAAAAAAGATGAGTTTGGGTCTGGAGTTCAAGTGTGGTCACCAGCTCCGTGATTGGTGTGGAGCAGTTTACTCTCTTGTTCCTTGTGTCCTTCCGCGTCCAACAGGCGACACTAAACTCCTCCCTCCGTATGAAGTGCTTTCTGTTGTTGCCTCCAGAAGGACCGTCACAGCATTCACCAGCCTCTTGGTGTTTATGTGGCATTTGCCCTGCAGTCTTGCTACTAGAGCAAGATCAAATGCTAGTAGAGCTGCGACTTATTGATGAAGAAGCTCCAGTTTCCTTTATCTTTGGTGATAAAGCATGACGACATAAGACTGACAGCTGAATACAGCCAATAGAAAACGAGAGGAAGTGGTGGGGTCCACTTGCAACAATTACGCATGCTTCCTCCTCAAGAAATTAAGTTTGTTGACAATGGTAGAGACAAAGATGTGACCCCCCCCTCCAGGAAATCGCAAGAAGAGCCTAACCTTCCACCCCAATTAGAAGTATCTATTTTGGCCTTCAACGGCGTGAGATACAGACATCTAATCTCCTAAGGTGCTGTCAGCTGCTAGTTTGTGTGTCGTTGCGTCTATCATGAGCAAATGCATCAAGACTCTAAAATTCTTGGGAAGACTATAAAGATCAGCCCTAGACAAGGTCTAATGGGCCAACGGGTTGTTGAACTCTCCAAAAGAGAAAATAGAATTTGTATCTTTAATTATTTCCCCTATGCCAAGGGAACTTTACTTTTTTTTTTCTTTTAAGTTAGATATAAGTAATTGGGATTCCTCGTAGATTTTATTTTTAAGGATTGCATTCTCTTGTAGCTAAATCAGTAATAACTTGTAATAAGATTTCTCACAGATTTCCAGACTGTTAGTGCTTGCTGAGTAAGGCTCTTAGCAAGCAGGCCACAAAGCACAGCCTCTCCTTGCACAAACAGAGGCCTGAGAGGGGTAATCACCCTTGGGTAATCAGGGGCAGAGAGAAAACTGAGTTCTTGTCACAACTGAAAGATATTGTCTGATTATAAAAGATTCAAGAGATGGTGGCTGAGAATTGGGAAACTAGTTTTTATCTAATGGAGAAAATGGGAATGTGTACAGACTGGTTATGTTTCTAACTTCTCTCATCTCTCTCTCTCCCCACCCAAACTGAAGGGGCCCAGGGAAGCATTGCTCTGGCTGTTTTGATGAAATGATCAAATGATCAGAAGGTGGTCAGATCCCCACTCCCGCGTGAGGAGGGCTGAAGGTTGGAGCCCTAGGTTCTAGGTTAATCCTTCTACCAATGTGGTGTTTGTCAGCCTTCTGCCTAGTGGCAATCTCCTTGGCTCCATGGCCCATATAGAGAGAGTCCCATGTATGTGACTTCCAGGGTTGACCTGTGATTTCAAGGCTTCTCCCACCCACTTCCCTTCCACAGCGGCTGCCAGTCATTGTTTCTTTCTCTCCTCAAATATTCTGTAGAGTGATTTGAGGAATATATTTTCTGTCAAGTGGCATCTCGTGGCAATATTTTAATAATTCAATAAGCTCCAAGGGAGGTTTGTTCTTTCATGGATTCCTGTTAGCCCTCAAGATGGTAGATGCTTCCAGAGACACTGCTGAGGGAAAGCGCCGGGGGAATACCTGGTCTTCAGGTGGGTGTAGCAGGAGTGCTTGGCGGCTTCTGCAGGAGCCTTGCCTCTGCTTCTGTGGGAAGCAGTAATTGATCTTGAGCAACAAGGAGAGTTTGCAGCCCTGGGCTCAGCGGGTCTTGGGCTGTCAATTCTTGCCATTGGTGAATGCCTTAGGTACTTTCCTGACTCTGCAACAAGATACCTGACAGAGACAACTTAAGGGAGGAAAGATTTATGCTGTCCCATGGCTTCAGAGGGTTCGGTTCATGGTCACTTGGCCCCAGATGCTTGGGTGAAACATTATGAACATCCCAAAAAGAGTTTGTGGCCTGGGAGAACTGTTCTGTGAGTGACCAAAGAGAAAGAACCTTCAAAGGCCTGTCCCCAGAGACCTACTTCCTAATGTTTCTACATCTTAAGGAAGGATTAGCTCCAGCCGATCATCAACATGCCAACACAGGAGCCTGTGGAAGACATTTCACATGCAAATCATAGCGCTCTGACAGAGCTCAGTATTCAAGGACCATCTAGTGCAGTGGTTCTCAACCTTCCTAACTCTGGGACCCTTTAATCCAGTTCCTTCTTGTGTTATGGTGACCCCGCCCCCAACCATCAAATTACTTTGTCACTTCATAACTGTAACTCTGCTACTGTAATTTATCATAATGTGAATATTTGTGTTTTCCAATGGACTAAGGAGACCCCTGTGAAAGGGTTGTTCCACCCCTAAAGAGGTCTGGAGAAGCACTAGCCTAGTGGAAAACTGAGCCCCATTTCTTTATACCATCCTGAGATGCGTTTTTATCTTCTAACATTCTCTCCCTATTTTCTTGCCAGCTCCTCATCCTCATGATTGTAGACTGCTGTCTACAAGGATGTTGCCTGTGTCTATAATCTGTTTTACAATGAGCTTGACCGGCCCTTCTTCAGCTTGAAGTCTCATTCAACCTACTTCTCCAAGATAGTCACTGTAGTGAACTGAAAAGATGTGGAAGACAGATCGCAGTCCTAAACACAGAAAGTGTCAAGAAGTTCTTTTCCTCCCCAGTCCTCTCAGTCCCAGCTCTTCTCCTCAGCAGCCTTGGGGCCAGTGGCTCACTCCTCCCTCCTTTACCGTGCATCCTCTGCCCTTTCCAAGCAGACCTAGCCAGTCTCTCCGGTTCTCCTCAAACAGTGTGCATTTTACTCAAAGCCCAGGCAAGAGGTCTTGGCTCTGAATATTTGTCTTAATTCTGTGTCTCTTAGCTTGAATTCCTCCTTCGGTGTTAGTTTGCTTTGTGCAAATAGCTTCATTTCCATGACAGATGCCTTTGCCAGGAGTATGCTTAGATGTGGAACAGGCTGTGTTAGAGAGTTGAACCAGGCTCACCGGACTGAATAAACAAAGGGTGACTGGGTTCACTGCCACAAAAACAAAAAGCCTACAGCAGACTGCAGGAGCCCGAGTTCTCCGCAAGCCCGTGGCAACAGCTCCCTCTGCCTGAAGAGCCCTTTGTCCTTTCGGTCTCTGGCTTTTCCTTTTCTTCCCCAGTTTTCCCTTTCCCTCACCAGCTGTGAACAACAGCTCCCGCAGACTCTGCCTGCTACAGAAATTGTTCTGACTTCTGATGTGAAGGAAATGAGAAATGGGGAGAAGGACCCGTGTGGCAGGGGCCGTGAGTATAAACATACTGGATTCCATAGATATATTGGAAAGGAAAAAGCACACTCCCCTCCTGAAACCAAAAGTTAACACTTGCAACTAAAGCACAAAGTGAAAATGAAGCTCTCACAAGCCTGGCAGGCAGAGAGGTCTAGGACTCAGACTCGGAACCTTGGACCCGGCAGTGCGGCCCAGTGCTGCAGGCATCGAGGAGGAGGGCAGTGGAAGGAGGAGAGGATCCCCAATAAAATAAACCATGGGAGAGATTTTATATGAAAAAATATAACTAGAGCTGACAAGATCATTTTCTTGGCACAGGAGGGGTCAAACTACTTAGAAAGCATCTGTGAGGGGAAGTGGGATGGAAAGGCAGGTCACGTGCCGCTCCAGGCACGTCTGAAGGCAGACTGGTCCTGGTGAGGTACGGCCCCTGAAGCGCATGTGGGAAGAGTCTTCTGACCTGAGCACAGCATCTGCCTGGTGATTCCTGCCGGTGACTGACTGATAATGAGACGGACTTACTAAGCCATTTCAGGGAACTTGGGAAAAGAAAGTGGCGTTGCAGAGATATCTGAAAGTGAAGAATAGCAGTTCTGAAAAAGAGACAAAGCCTCATGCTACCTTTCCCCCATAATCCACCTCAAAGTTCAAATCCCCGGTGAGCCCCCCAGCCTGGCCATTTAGACTTCATCTGCGAGTCAGAGTCAATGGTCTGGGATGGGAGGGTAGCCCTGGCATCTGTGGGTCACATGAGCTCTTAGGGTTATAAGGGGCAGTTATGATGAGAGCCCTGAGTCAGCCTTTCATAGCCCCTGGCTGAGTCATCTTGCTTTCAACGACACTTCTTCCTAAGCCAAGTGTCTGCAGATGCTGTGAAGCCCAGTCACACTGAGAGCTTACTGAGTTGGTGATTGTCTCTAAATAAGGAGTGATGCAATCTCATTTCTATTTTAGGAAAGTGACCTCGTAGGAAAAATGGCAGAGGCACTCGGGATGGAGAGCCCGAGGCTAAGGGGACCAGTTGGCCAGTTGGCCAGTGACAATTATCAAGGCCATGACTGCCGGATAGGAGAGGCTGAAAACACAGCTAGGAGAAACCTGCAGTTCTGGCGACTGTGGCGGGGTCGGGGTGGGGGATGGGGGGAGGCAAAGGCAAGAAGGGTTCAGCTTCAAGATGGGAAGTCAAAGTCAGTGACAAGACTAACCAAAATGAGGTCAGCAGAGCTGAAGAGGGAAGGACCCCATCTGCCTGAATGTCTGTCTCCTGATCACATCCTGGCCCCCTAAAGGCAAGGCAAGTTAAACAGAGGATGATTTGTGTTTGTGGCTAGACTCGGAGGTGCTAGAGGGTGGCGGTCATCTATCTTCTCCAGGCTCAGCACCTACAGCAGTCAGCACATGATTGACACACAGTGTATTTTGGCTACAGAAGTGAGTGGCAGGATGAAACTGGAAACAGTCTCCCTAAGTTATTGGGTCAGTCTATGACAAAGATGACTTCACATAGAAGCCAAGACCTCTATGAAAGTCAGTATGGTTCCTTTCTATATGTGGGAAAGAAGAGCCTGTGATGTCACGGGTCTCTATCAATTTCAAGGTCTCATTGGAATGGAGTTGGGAAACAGGGAGGGACTGGAAGAGAGCCTGGTTAGCAGAATTTGACAAATGAGGAATGTACCACTCAGCTCTGCCACATAGGAAGGAAAATACAATACTTGTCTCTCCCGAGCTCCTCTGGCTTAGGGTTCTGTGTAAAACAGTGAACAGTTGGGCATTGTGGCATGGTGGCTTTAACTCTGCACATCCCCAAGCTCCCACCTGACCTAAGCTTTTCAAAATCCACGCTGTTTCATAGATAACAGAACGCAGGGCCACTTCCTCACCCGGGAGTATCTGCTCTCTATATAACTGCAAACCACAACATTCCGATTCTCCCTCTAGAATGGTATTGCAGGCTTTCCTACGAGGCGCAATGTAAACCACACACAGAATCCTTTTGCTTCAGGCTTGATTCGGAAAAATGTGTTGATGTTCTGAGTTTGTGATCCTGCAGTAGTATTAAAAAAAACAAATGTGTAGTAAATTCATTTCTAGCTCACGATACACTGTGGTTTTTTTGGGGTGGGGTGGGGTGGAGGGAGGGATCTGCTTGGCCTCTAAGTTTATGGGAAGCAGGTACTGGTTTATCCATTTCAGAGCTCAGCATATACCCTTGTGCTCAGCACAAGGACTGGCATTTTAATGGAGCACACATCCCCCTCTGTGGGTGCCACAGGTACCTGTGTGAAGCTACTCCTTGGTCACAGACAAGTGCAGTGGCGAGGAGCTCCGGGTTTCTCTTGTGGAGACTAGAGTAGCCAGAGACTTGTTGTTCTTATATAAGTCTCTACCACTGGCCTCAGGCTTGTCCAAACAGCCTCATTATTCAAGTCAGGGCTGGCCAGGCTGTAGGCGAAGCTGCCTGGGTGGAAAGATTTTAGCTGCTCCTCCCCTGCAGCTCTCCACTCTCATTGTGCCTCCTCCCCTCCGGAGCCCGAGAGTGCTCCATTTGTCTGTGTACTGTCCTTTCTCCTGGCCTTGCCTAATGCACACCTTTCATTTTGTCTCAGTGGTAGCTGTCTTCTCCCACTTCTCTCTCTCTTTTTTTCCACCTAATAATTATAAAGAAAACATTAGCAACAAGACTTTCCCTCCCCATGCCTCTTTTATCTACTTAAATATCCTTGACTGCAAGACACTGAGTATAGCACATTCATTAATTTTTAATGTCTGTTCTTGCGGTTGCTGACTTCCAGGGTCTGAAGGACCATGAACAATGGTCTCCTAAACCTTTGGATGGAGCCTTTTGTTGTTGTTGTTGCTGTAGGCGGGGTAGAGATGAGGGGATAATGGAGTCTGATCAAATAAATATCTGTTATCTGAAATAGCTCATTCAAGGTGAATATGGATTTTTATCACATTAAACCCAAGCCAGTGAGCCAGGGATTTTGTTCCTGGATATTATTAGCAAACAGAAAAATAATTCTAAGAGATGGCAGACTGCTAGAATCATTTCTCATAGGAACTTTGGGGTCAGGATGCGATGCATCTGCAGGGCAACCTCATTGTCAATGCAGAGTCTGGAAATCCAGCAAGGATCTTAGGTTGGCCATTGGCATTCCTCAGAGGTCCACTTCTGTTCTGAGGTGTGTTCTCCTTTTGAGGTGTGTGTGGGATCTCATCTACCTTTGCAACGATGTACTTGAGCCCTGCCATCCTTGAACTTCAGATGTGCTGTCTCCTTAAGCTGCAGAACCACATAGACAGATTCTGGGGTTATCCGTGTTCCTCTGGACATTTCTAGCTTTACCTGAATTATGCTCCTTGTAGGGTGGGTGATGCTATTGACTCTCAGGCAATCTCAGAGTCCTTCTGGAGGGTTTTTCTCTACTGTTCTCCAACAACTTGGCTGTGAGTCCAGATGAATAATATTTGTTTTCATTTCATTCACTCACCACCTTGCTTGGAAAAGCAAAGTCTTGGGTAAAATTCATGCTGACAGTGGTCTTCTCTGGCTTGTTCTTCCATATCATCCTAAGAACTGTAATTCCTCACCATAGATCCGATTAGCTCACCACTCAAACTTCTACAGGCTTCAAGAAGTGTGTAGAAGATCCAGACTCTTCATGCTTCTGATATTCTTTGATATTTAGCTTCAGTTCATCTTGTTAACCTTAGCTTCCAGGTCAGCCAGATGTACAAGCTGTTCACTGCTCCCCAAATCCCAGCCTTTGAAGCCTATTGTTTAAACTATTACAGTGGCTTTGCTCTTGCCAACAGCTTTCTAGGTACCACAAATTCATAGAGGAGAAAGGCAAAGCTCAGTGAAGGGCACATCACTCAAACAAAGGTAATTGCAAGGAACAAAGAGAGTATACTCTGTAGAACTTCAGAGAAGCAAGGGCTTAATTCTTGATTAAAGAAAGAAGAGCCGTTAAGTTAGGGGTTGAGAGAGACAAGTACAAAAGGAGGACTATAGTATCTCAGTTATTTTTTAACTGCTGTGAAGAAACACCATGGCCAAATTTGGGGCTCACAGTTCCAGGGCTGGAGTCCATGACTGTCATGTCAGAGAGCATGGCAATAAGCAGGCAGGCAGGCAGGCAGGCAGGCAGCAGGCAGCAGGCAGCAGGCAGGCAGGCAGGCAGGCAGGCAGGCAGGCAGGCAGCAGGCAGCAGGCAGGCAGGCAGGCAGGCAGGCAGCAGGCAGCAGGCAGCAGGCAGCAGGCAGGCAGGCAGCAGGCAGCAGGCAGGCAGCAGGCAGGCAGACAGGCAGGCAGCAGGCAGGCAGGCAGCAGGCAGGCAGACAGGCAGGCAGCAGGCAGCAGGCAGGCAGGCAGGCAGCAGGCAGCAGGCAGCAGGCAGGCAGGCAGGCAGGCAGGCAGGCAGGCAGGCAGCAGGCAGCAGGCAGGCAGGCAGCAGGCAGCAGGCAGGCAGGCAGCAGGCAACAGGCAGCAGGCAGCAGGCAGGCAGGCAGGCAGCAGGCAGCAGGCAGGCAGGCAGGCAGCAGGCAGCAGGCAGCAGGCAGCAGGCAGCAGGCAGCAGGCAGCAGGCAGGCAGGCAGGCAGGCAGGCAGCAGGCAGCAGGCAGCAGGCAGCAGGCAGCAGGCAGGCATGGTACTGAAGTAGTAGCTGAAAGCTTACATCTGATCCACAAGCTGATCCCCACAGAGAACCCTGAGTGGGGATTGTGTGGGCTTCTGAAACCTCAAGGCCTAGAGTGACATAGTTCTTCCAACAAGATCACTTTTCTGAATCCTTCCCAAATAGTTCAACCAACTGGGGACTGAGCACTCAAGTATATGAACCTATTGGGACCATTCTCATTCAAACCACCACAATGGCCAAATGTGTCTTTGGGAAGATGAATACTCATAGACATGCAGTCTGGAATCAAATTCTTGACCTTACCATGTAGCCAAGGCTAGCCTTGGACTCCAGATCCTTCTGCTTCTATCTCCTGAATTAACACATCATTTGTGGGACGGGAATCCAATAAACATTCAAATATGGGAATGTTTCAACAAGGTGTGTCAGTTCAACTTAACATATTTAAGGGATGTTTTCTCATACTATGGGATTCACCTGTAGTGATAGCAGTGACTGATGCAGGACAAGCATATCCATACTCATCATTTGTATTAGTCAAGGTTCTCACAGAAAAGCCTTGACTTGGAGAAACTCAGACCCACATATTAACAGAAGTGAGTTGATCCTGTGAGTGCTTGTTATTTGAGTGATTTTATTAATCACCCGGTATTTCAAAGTATCTACTGCTGTCTAGAATGATCATAATCTACATTGCTCAAGACAGTTCTGTTTTATACCTAGTCTTACTATCCCATCAACTTAGTACCTACTCTGAACCTCAGAGTTTCCTTGTTTGAAGTGTGTGTGTGTGTGTGTGTGATCTGTCTGATCTGTCTGTCTGTCTGCCTTTCTGTTCTAGAGGGCTGGAGACATAGCCCAATGGTAGTAGTTTTATAGTAACCCACTGTGTTCATTGTTCACCTTCATTATCAGCTTGACTGGATTTGGGATCACCTAGGAGACACACCTATGAGCGTGCCTTTTATGAACATTTCCAAGAGGATTAACTGAGGAAGGAAAATCCTTCATGCATGTGGGTAGTAGTCTCCCACGGGTTCTTTGATGGAATAAAAAGGGGTTAGAGAATCTAAATAAGATTCTCTGCTTCCTGTTTGGCCCCACAGATGGAGCTGCTCCATGACCTCTTCATTCTTCCTCCTTTAAGTCGCTTTTTTGTCGGGCCTTTTGTTGAGTGATGAGAAAAGTAATCTACCTCTGCCCTTGAAGGCTTTTAGTCTGCAGGAGGGAAGTAAAGGAGCATTAAAACTCAGCCTTAGTGGAAACAAGATGTCACCAGAGTACACAGGGATTTGAATGGGAGGATGCTTGTCAAATTAATGAAAATCAGTTGGAGAAATGGCTGTGTTCAGAAAATTTTTTCTGACAGGTCTGTGATTGAAGGCCAGTGTGCCATCACTCTGACTGTGTGCCTTAGTCATTTCCCGTCCTTAGCACTGTGATAAAAATCTGACAGCAGCAACTTAATGTGCGTGCTCGTGGGGGTGGGGGTTATTTTGCTAATGACTTCAGAGAGGTGCCTGTTTATCACTTCAAAATGGAGCAGAGAACTCACTCCATGGAGGACCACAGAGCAGAGGAAAGTAAGGCTGGAATTCAGAACCTTTTAGTCTTCCTCTTTTATTTAATCTGGGCTAGATTGGTGTGTCTAGTCCTGAGCTCTTGTCTGGACAATACTTGAGGATCCCAGGGGCTTGGACTGCTGCTAGGAACGTGGCTGAGGGGAAGTAATATAGAATTTGCTTGTCCAGCTGCCTATGGCCCACTGCTTGGGAGTTTTCTTTTTCCTTTTCCTTTTTATCATTAATTTTTATCTCTATCTATCTATCTATCATATATATTATATAATATATGTATATATATATATATTTACTTTAAATCCAGATCTCATCCCCCCCTACTCCTGGTTCCCCCCTTACAAGCCCTCCCCCAGCCCACTCCCCTTCTCTTCTGAGAAGGGGGATGCATTCCCCTAGGCATCACCCCACCCTGTCACATCAAGTCACTGCAGGACAAGGCACATCCTCTCCCATTAAAGCCAGCAAGGATGTTTCTTAGTCACCTGAATTCCCTGACCATTGCAGGGGAATGGATATCTGTACCCTGAACAGGAGATGGCATGTGTATTCCTGGAACCCTGGTATCCTTGTACTACCCCAAGATGGTCAGGTTTAATTGGTTGTGGGCAGCCTGCTGGCAGGGTTATAAACATCCCCTAGTGTGTTTCTTACATGCTATAGAGACTGAGGAGGTGCCTGACCTTGGGCAGGTGCCTGTCTGTGCGTCCATCTGAAGTGGGCTGCTGAATCCACATTGTTCCTGCTCCTCCTTGAAACGTCTGGGAGAACCAGAAACATGAGCTGGCAATTTCAACCCAAAGGCAGCTCAGTGCTGTTTGTGCTGCTTTGGAGTCTGAGGACTGACTGGAGAGAGCTCCTTTAACACTGTGGCCAACCTCCCTGGGCCAGGGTGAGCTTCTCCCTGCAGCAGCATCAGGAGACAATTCTTTCCCGGTGTGGAACAAAATGTTTGCTTTTCTAGGGTGATAAACACGGCCTTTGCAAGCACAGAGAGAGCAGAGCCTGGCCCTGCACTTAACAATAAACAGAGGACGGTGTAGAGATTTCAGCCTCTCTCTTCGGCCCTCCATCTTTCCAGCTTGCTGCCTATCTCTTGTACGTGATGCTTTCCTCCCTGCAGCCTAGAGATGCTTACCTCCTGAGTCCTCTGAGGTGTCCTCTTCCAAGGACTGGGCTGCCACGCAGCATTGGTCTGGACCTAGGAGACCACAGCAAAGGTTTTCCCTAAGGAGAGGCCAGCAAGGGGCTCGTTTTCAGAACAGGACAGGAAAACCCTCTTCCTCCCTTCTCTCCCTCCTGCCTTTTTCCATCCTTTTCTCCCTGTCTGCCTCTGTGCTTTCCTTCGCTCTCCTTCTGAGAAAGAGAAAGGGCCTCTCTAAATGCAAGCCATTGTCCCTGAGCAGCATTGGGACTTCAGAATGGGGAGGAACAAACTTCCTTTGGCATCTCCTTTCTGCCTTGGGTACCTGGCCCTAACCGTTGTAAAACTCTTAGAGGAAGCTGCCAAGAGAGCAGGTCCATGGTTTTCCTCTCTCCATATTTTGTTGGATGACTCAGCAAGGAGGACCCATATGAGAGAGCAGGGATTCACCATGAGTGCAGGACAAGAAAGAAGCCAAAGGAAGGTGTTTAACCTTAGGTAGAGCCTGGGGAATTGTTAATCTCTTTGAAATGTTTTTCAAAACAACCTTACATGATATTTTGCAAGAGACCTCCTTTTATGATAGGAGAAATGGAGACACCAAATTTGTTAGTGAAGCTCGGGATGCTGTAAGAGCATCATGGATTTTTGTTTGTTTGTTGTTTGCAGTGCTATAGATCCAATCTCGGGCCCACAGTACAGTATGCACAGCAAATGCTATATCCACAGCTCCTCTAGCTCTAGTAACACACACACACACACACACACACACACACACACACACACACACACGGAATCACACACACACGTGTGGAATCAGAACTCCGCCTAGGGCCTTATACTTGCTAGGCAATGCTCTACAACGGGGAAGACAGCACATTGGTTTGTCCTCGTTGAAGGCAGGAAACAGCATTAATTACCTCGCCAGTTCATCCTGCTTGCTAGAGTTAAAATGGCAGCGTGGTCTGGGACTGCAGCCTAGACTAAGCTCATCAGACGCTCCCTGCCACGGAGCAGCACAGAGCCTCGCTTGTCTGTCTGCCTCAATGACTTAAATCCCTGGGATGGGATTCAGAATGCGGATACACAGGCAGTACCAGCAGGAGCTTCAGAGAGGAATCTTTGAAATGCCTCGCAGATGCGGGAGAGCACTGTGCTGTCTGCCCAGCAACACTTCACAACAAAGAGACAAAGAACAAAGGCTACTTTGCTTTTGTTTTCAAGTGCTTATTCCTTGCCTGCTTTCTCTTACTTAGATCTGCTACTTCTTGCCAGTCATGTTTCTGCTGGGCCAGCCGACTTTGAGACAGGTGTAGCAGTCCACAGGAGAGAATGTTAGCTTGTGAGCAGGGTTGAACTTCACTCAGCCAGTCGTTCAGTCATTCATTCATCCCACTAAAGCCTGCTTATTTGGCGCATTTTATGTGCTAGGTGAGGCAGGAACCTGGCTCCTGGTCACAGTGCTCTGTGTGCGACCTCAGAGCCTCACCCGCGGAGACAGTGATGAAAACCACACGCAGCGCAGCGTGCTGGAGGACAGCAGTGCGCAGGGGCTACTTCCGGGTACTTGCAGGCCCCGCCGGTGGCCACGCCCTCATTGCCGTTCCGTTTCAGCCCAGAATGTTAAGGGGATATTACTGTTCTAGCTTATGAACAGGGACGGTGCACGCTGGAGTCAGTGAACTGTCCAAAGGAATCAGACGTCCAGCAACATGGCCATCAATGGAGGGTCCTGTCAGCAGTGGCGACAGCCCAGCTTTGGAAAGAGCCAAAGTCACGAGTGCCACCTCCAACAGAGTATTTGTCCCCCGTCCTCTCTTGTTCTCTTGAGTGCTGAGATATGAATGTAGCAATGACTCAGTCTTCTTCACTCATGTGAACCTGACACTGGGGGCGGCAGTTACAGGATGGAGAACCTAGGCTCCCAAATGAGCGAAGCAGGCCTAATGGCGGTGTAGGTGGCCTGCTATGCTAGAGAATGCATTTCTGTCTCATCAGAGTCCTTCATCTGAGGTTTGACAGGCACCCCCTAGTCTCTGTCATAGCTAACAGAAGCCAGGACCAGAGCTTACGGAGGGGGGAGAAACTGATATAGGGCCAGAGCTTATGAAGGGGCAGAAATCCTGTCTTCAGAGGGAGGGATTAGGCAGAACCTAGGCTTGCATTTCCTCTCTCTTTCATTAAAAAAATCAAAACAACAACAATAAAACAACATTTTCTTCTCCCAGTTATTTGCCATGTGTACTGTCATTGGGGTAGGGTGGGGTGAAAGGGATTTGGATTGCACATCTCAGGAAGTCTTTCCACTATAAGAAGGGGGGGTGGGTGGGTGTCTCATTCTTTAGCTGACTTGGGTCCTCAGTATTGCTTATCCAGAGAAGAAACAATCTTGTAACCCATTTCTCTATCAACACAGTGGTGGCAAAATCCATCTGAGACCCATTCACCTGCTCAAAACCCATAAGGACTTCCTGGTTCTAAGATACTGAGTACAGATTTTTCACCTTCTGTGGAAGCCTGTGTGGTCGGATGCCCCACACTCATTTCCAAGTTAAACTGAACCCCACTCTTAGGCCAGGCTTCCCCCTTTCCTCTTTCCCTTCCTCTCTCTTTCCTCCCTGCACCCTCCTCCTCTCTTCCTCCTCTCCCCTTCTTGTCATAGCCCCAAGAGGACTCCCTGTATCTACACTTGCTCTCTGAAGTAGAAATTTCTGGTTTCTTTAACAACTCAATTGTGTCAACGTGATGTTTTCCTGGAAGCTGTCTTTGAGAGGACATGTGATGTTTTGCTGTAAACAGACACTTGAGAGGGCGAGTGATGTTTAGAAAGACTGTAAATGGAACCCCACAAACAATAAGAAGATGCTTGCATTGCTGTGTTCCAGTGGTCCTCAATGGTCTTCCCTGGTCTTTGTTGGTCTTGTGGTATTCCGGCTGATTCTGGCCATTTCTGCTGACTCTGCCTCTTCAGTGGAGCCTGGCAGTTTCTGTTGGATGGAGCTGCTGCTACTGAGTCATGTTGGGTCTTTGTTATTGAACTGGACTACTGGTATCCTGACAATGAAGAGTGCAATCACCCTTAGGAACTATTTCTTTTTTTCTCTTAAGGTTTATTTATTATTATATGTAAGTACACAGTAGCTGTATTCAGACATACCTGAAGAGGGCGTCTGATCTCATTATGGATGGTTGTGAGCCACCATGTGGTTGTTGGGATTTGAACTCAGGACCTTCGGAAAAGCAGTCAGTGCTTTTAACCGCTGAGCCATCCCTCTCCAGCCCCAAGAACTACTTCTAAACATGTCCACAACACACTTTTCCTATTAACCTTCTTTTCTCCCTTCCTCTGGTCAGTGGGTTAGAAGGGAGGTTGAAGCATTTAAGAACCCTAAATGAAGTAGGTTTTTAAAAAAAATATAAGTGTACAGCTCCCTGTTAACCTCCTATCAGCAAACAGAGCAGTCCTGTTTAAGTCCTAAGTCCAGTGATGCCTGGTCTCTGTTTGAGGTCGTCCTGTAGTGTGGTCTTTCAGTACTGGACCTATGATTTCTCAGCTCCTCGCAGTCACTGCAGAATCCTTACAAGGACTCTGAGTGGTCTGGCATTCCATATCATTCTGAGTTTATCCATCCCTCTTTTCTTACCTTCTTCAGCCCACGGGCCTTCTTATTGCCATTAGAACACCAGGAACACCCCATATCAGGGCCTTAGCACTCACTGTTTGTACTGCCTGGACCAGTTTCCCTCTGGATAACCATACTCACCCCCATAACTTCTTATAGCTCTCCATTCAAATCTCATCTTTGGACTGGGAATGTAGCTCAGTGGGAGAGCATTTGTTGAGATCTTCAAGGCCCTGGGTTCAATCCCCAGCACTATCAAAAAACAAAAAAAACAAAAACAAATAACCAAAACCAAGAAACAATATACCCCCAAAACAAAACAAAACAAACAAAATGGGTTGTCCTTTCAACAAGGCCTTCCTTGATGATTTTGTTGAAATTGCCGTTCTCCATAACGTCATGTTCTATCCTTTCCTATTATTGTCATCTGAAAGACACTGCCCATGCTCACTGTCAGTCTGTGACAGCAACCCTAATTGGGGTTAGGCGCCACAAGAGTGCCGCTTGGTCCGTTTAGCTTGTCATTGCAATCTCAGTGTGTAGCATAGGCCTGCTGCAGAGGTTGATTGTTGAATGTATAAAGAAAAGAAATAAAAAACAGAACTCAGAGTAGATAAAAATTGAGCCAAGTTAAAAACAAACAAACAAACAAGTGCAGAACATTGGGTAGAGCTGCCTTGGTTGGCTAGCATCTGAGAGAAAGTGACATTTTAGCAAACATTTTACAAAAGTTTTAATAAAAATGTCCTCACTTACATCCTACCTTGTGTTCTTTGGTTAACTGAAAACCACGCTCTTACTTATGTGCTTGTGTAGAAACTCACTCCAAGGAGACAGAATGCTCAGTCCTCCAACATCTTCTCCATCTGGACCAAGGACAACAGAGTAGTGGCAGAGGGGAGGGATTTGTTTGGCTGCTGTCTGAACCACACTGACACTCACTGCTTGGCAGGTGCCACAGCCCTTCCTAGTGGGCAAGGAACCCCCAACACTAAGGTTTCTCCGAGGCTGCCTGTGTCCGCACTGTCAAGGCTATGGCCACGGGAAGATAGGTTGAAAATGAAGGTCCCTAGGGGATGGGTGAAAATCAGGGTCCGATTCTATGAGGAACACGCTCTGGGGTTCTGTGAATCTCTTCCCTGTCACATCGGAACTCGTTCTTGCTTTTGGTCTTTTGGTTAAGATTAGAGTAAAACAAGCAGACTCCCTTCTCTCAACAAGAACCATCTAGAAGATGGTATTCAGAGCTTAGAACAAAAATTCTACTGCTTCAAATTTCTTAGTGTCTTCACGTATCAGGCTTCCTTATCAAACTTGGCTGGGGAATGATTCCCAGAGGCCACGTGCCCAGATGGAAGCCTGCGGTGTCAGAAAGCGTTGTTAAATTGCTCCAGAAAGCAAGCTTGGCGCCTCTGAGGTGGGCGGCCCATCTCTCAGCAAACTTCACTCTTGCCTCGTTGCCTTCCCAACATTTGTGAGATGTATTTGGCAAATTTAAGTGATGAATGTGTGTAGAACTTTCTCATAGTTTCCAAATGTTTCAGCAACAGAGCAACTTTTGCTTTGGATAAGAAGCCCAGCCAGAGATTTGCTTTTGGCATTTTCCATTTGGCTGTTTGGGAATTATATTGTATTATATTAACATTCCACCCCATCACGGTTTCATACGAATATCACTTCTGTATACAAAGTGTTTTTATTTAAAGAACTATAAATTGTATTGATATGTTTGAATGTAAACTTTTTAAAGTACATATTCCTATCACACTATTTGTGTGTGTGTGTGTGTGTGTGTGTGTGTGTGTGTGTGTGTGTGTGTGAATTATGAAGCTAAGCTCTTTTCAGCTTGGTATCCAAAGACCTCAATAATGCTGGAATTTTGTTCCATTTCATTATATAATTTTTAGAAGTTATATTTCTAATGGTTATGAAATACCAGAACTAAGTAGTGGGTAGCTTTGTTTGTTTGTTTGAATATTGTTTGAATTCATTCAAAGACCCCTATGTCAGGCGAGCAAATCTTGGGTAATGTTCACAGTATAGATGGAACAAAATTTCTTGCATGTTGTTTATATTTATAATATTAAAGCCGATGGATCAAAGTCATGACAAAGTTATAAGCGTAGCTAATAAGACCAAACTTACAACCTTTAGAGAAACACTTGAGAAAAATTAAATGGCTTTTGTTTACTAAGGCCAGCATTAGAGCTTACATGTCAGAACATGTCAGTAACAACAACCATTTACCAAGCTTTTACCCCAGAACAGGCATGATGTTAAGTGATTTGCATGGATTATCCACCCCTCCATAGATCTGTTAATTGGATTATCTCCCAATTCCTATTTTGCACAAAGTGAGCATCTGAACTGGCCTGGGGCCTAGACTTGCATCTCAGTTATTCAGGAAGTGGGGAAGTGGAATGGAAGGTTTGCATAGCTTCTGAAACCTAGAAAGCTATATTTCTAAATGAAAATTTAAAAAAACTGGGGATGGATTTAACTCAGTGGTGAGGTTCTAAGATCAAGACCAAGTGCTGAAGAAGGAGGGAAGGAGGAAAAAGGAGGGAGGAGCAATTGGAGGGAGACAGAAAGGAGAGGGAGGGACAGAGGGAGAGGGAGGGAGGGAAGGGAGGGGGAGGGGGAGAGGGACAGGGAGAGGGAGAGGGAGAGGGACAGGGAGAGGGAGAGGGAGAGGGACAGGGAGAGGGAGAGGGAGAGGGACAGGGAGAGGGAGAGGGAGAGGGAGGAGTATGGAAATGTCAAATCCCAACAAGAGTAGAAGCTGGCTAGAGAGGGAGCCTAAGTTCACCCTATGATATCAACCAGAACACTAAGCAGAAACACAGCCATTTTTTTTAAAGAATAACTTAAATTTACTCATACTCCTGCCTGTGTGTAGATGGAACATTCTACTTCCAGGACTTTTCAAATCTCCTCTGACCTTTCCAAATCACAGTGCTTAGCTGTTCTATGGAGCGGTGGTCAACATTTTACCATCTTGATCCAACATAACCGATATTTACAATTCAAATTATGCTTGATGAAAACAAAGAACCCTCTCGAAGTGGCAGAGAAGCCCTGTCCTACAGAAAACTGACTGATGATGTTTGAGGCTTCAGTTCTGGAAAGTCTGGTCAGTGAAGTCTACCAGAAAAACTTGATTGAGAGGATGACCTTGTGGGAGGAGGGACTTGTGCATAACCAGAGGAGGGGAACCAGGGACCAGCAGACAGAGTGTGCCTTATTCTGATAGCACCACCCCTGCTTGCACAGCATGGAGATTTTCAGGCCATAGCTGCTCAGCATAGCCTTGTTGAGCAAGTAGACCAGAGAAAACAAACTGAAAAAAGAATCCTTTCAAATCTCTCGGGAGGCGGACTGCTCCACTTGGCACACTCTTGTCACGGAATAAACACATTTACTGTCTGCTTCTGGTTGTTAGGCATGAAGTGGGGAAAACTTCTAAGGATGCTGAGAGTGACTTTGTTGACCCAAAGTTTCAGAAAAAGAAGGGCTTGTTGTGGGAAATCTACAAGCAAAGGGAAGGGATGTTCTTCTCATTGCTATTATGACTGGGGAAGCAGATGTATTTCTTTGAAGTACTGGATGGTTTTGAGGGCTAGAGAAGCCCAGATGTGCTGCTGACAGTGTTGCATTTCATACAGTCATTCCAAAAAACACCAATAAAGGAAGAGTTAGGATTACAGTATCCCCAAAGGGCAAGATTAATGTTGTAAATGTAATTGATACATCAATCATGCCGTTCTCAATGGCTTTCCCAATAAAATGATTAGAGTATGTTTTTAATGTGCAAAACACCAAAATGAGCTGCAGAATAAAGCTTCCTCCATATTCTCTTCCTTTGATTTATCAATGAAAAAAAATCCACATCTGCTATGTGAAACAGACAGGAGTGAAATCTTATTGGACGATTTCAGGAAAGGACAGATCTTGTCAGCTAGCTGGTTTGATCTGGATGGATGCCTGCTTTCTCTTCCTGTTATTTTTGTACTGCATATATCTTTGCTTTGCTAATATAGTGATTATCACTTGAGCACACATCTGTTTTGCTTTTAATCCATAGCATGTTAATATCTGTGCTTTTGAGGTGGACTAAACCCCATTTACAGTGCAGAGTCTCACAATAATAAACAGTTATTTCTTAGGATTCAGTGGGCCAGTCTGGGTTATCTTAGCTGACCTCTGTCGAGTTTAACTCATGAATCTGGGTTCAGTGAGATCTGGAATGCCCTACTGAAAGAGCATGACTACAGGGAGAGAGAAATTTGTGGTCATGTCTTAAATTTGTGCTGCAATATGAACTGGCTTGCCAGAGCTAGGGTAACTAAAGGGGCAAACTACACAGGGTTCAAGTATGAATGAGGCTCTGAGATCACCAGCTACTTAGCCAACACAGAACACTAGGAGGCAATACATGACTGCTGTCATAAGTCATTGCATTTTGGGATGGTTTATTGAGCAAGTATGGTGGGCTGTCAAGTAACTGTGTTATGATATAGATAGATGATATAGATATAGATAGATAGAGATAGAGATAGATGATATAGATGATATAAATATATAGATATAGATGATATAGATATAGATGATATAGATATAGATAGATATTATCACATATCACACACACATATATGAAGAAAATTTGAGTGAATACAATAGGTTGAGGAATGACTTGGGGAACTTGAGTTGCAAGAGAGAAGTTCTCTACTCCTCAAAACCATCTACTTCTGCTTTAAGGAAATAAACTCTCCTTACCCAGATACAGTAATTATGGCAATAACTACAGAAAACTCCTCCAAAGACAAGGCCATAAAGCAGGTTCAAGGTTCCAGGAAATCTGCTGCCCACAAGAATATCTAGAGGTCCCCACCATGCAATGACCTTTCTCCTGCTCCACAGTTTTGAAAAACAACATATCCAGACTTCACTTCCATTTTCTGTACCAAACTACATCCTGCCCTTCCATTTCCCTAAACTTGGCTCAAAAAACCCCAGCTCAGATCCCACACTGTATACTTCTCCTGCATACCCCCAAGCACTTCTAGGTCTTGATGCCTCTTTCAGACTAATAAAGTCTACTCTTGCTGTTGAGGTCTCTGTGGGTTTCCATTCTTTCAATTCTCCTTGCAAACTTGACTCTTACAGTAACCTTATCTCTTTTTTTGCTTGCAGATTTTTCCACATTAAACTCTTCTTTTTCTGAAACCAAGGATTGCCAAGGCCATTTTTAACATGTTTAGAAGATACAGGGTGGATATAGAGAAAATGTGAGCTTGAACATAATTCTGAGTGGCCTTAGTCGACAGTGGCCTTAGAGAATGCGGTACCTAGAAGGAAACAGAGGTTCCTTCTTGGTGGTAATGGGTCTGAGTGACAGGATTGGGTGACCTTGGGGAAAGAATGAACTTAGAGATGGAGGTTCCTTTTCTCAGAAGTGGTTGCTGGGAAGGGACTTGGGTATAAAGTAGGAAGATAGGGAAGGAATGCTTTGGGTAGTACAACCCAGCATTTTATAGTGATACTTCCTTTGTCCAAGACAGTGTTTATTTCTGTGCTTTCCTTTTGGCTTTCTCTAGCCATTAGAATGTGGTAGAAATACCATTTTAAAGCCTTGAGCCTTGATTTCAAAGTATAAAGAATGGCTAGTCTCTCTCAGGATGAGAGGCCCCATGAAATCCATGACCAGGAAAACCAGCAGACTTGTACAGGAGGCCTTAAGATGGCCATCCCACTACAGCCAAACTTCTAGATTCCACAGCTGCAGGCATTCCAACCAAACTGATAAGCCCCCAAATCTGAAGGACTATAATTGTTGTTATGAGACACTACACCTGGGGAGATATGAATAACCATCTCCTCATTCCAGATAGAGAACCAACAACAGATCAAAGAAAAGATACCACTGAAGTACAACTTGGTGAACCAAATGAGTCCTGTTGGGGTTTCTTAGAGGGGGTGGGTGAGGACTTATGGAGTAGACCTGACAGCCATGTCACTGACAATCTGCAGCACAGATTGTACAAACTTCAGGTAGCTTGACAGATCAGAGAGGGTCTCTTTCAGGCATCTTAGGTAGTCTGAGCAGCCTGGCTGGTCTCTGCTTCTTTCAGGCAGCTGAATCCTCTGAGAGGTCCCTCAGTCGTCCTTATTGCTTGTATATGCCTTGGGAAGTCAGGGTCTAGTAACTCTACTCAGTTTCAGAGACTTCCTTTGAGTTGTTTATTTACCAAATTTAAAGAGTTTCCCTGCAGAATGAAAGAGTTTCCCTGCAGAGTTTCTATCCAAGATGGAGGTTTTATTTTAGGGGAAATTGTTACAGAGCAACAACTCTAGAGGGTTTTTATGTTATGAAAGAAAACTGACCTATCAGAAAAGTCTAACACAAACAACCCAAATCTCTGTTTCCTAGAGGAAAGGTACAAAACTCAAAATGTATGTGATAAGTTTTGGGTCAGTAAAGCAGATGGGTAGAGGAACAAGACAAGGATATGTATAGGTGACTGCTGGGAAGATGTTAAGAACTGGTTTTGGATGATGGAAATATGGGTACATGTTACATGGTAGTAAAAACAATTGGCAAAAATGCTGCTCATGGTACCTTGGACCAGAGGAAGGTGCATGTGCTGGTTAGTGTTTGTCAGTGTGACATAGCTAGAATCATCTGGGAAGAGGAAGCTCAGTTGAGAAAAGGCCTCCATCAAATTGACTGTACGGAAGACTGATGGTCATTTTCTTGGTTAATCATTGGTATGGAAGGGCCAAACACACAGTATACAGTGTAACCTCTGGGAAGGTGGCCCTGGGAATGAAAAAAGCAGGCTGAGTAAGCCACAGAGAGCAAGCCAGTAAGCAGCATTGTTCCATGGTCTCTACTTCAGTTCCTGCTGTGAGGTCATATTACGATTTCCTGTTTTGTCTGAGTTAGGGTTTTACTGCTGTGAACAGACACCATGACCAAGGCAACTCTTATAAGGACAACATTTAATTGGGACTGGCTTACAGGTTCAGAGGTTCAGTCCATTAGCATCAAGGCAGGAAGCATGGCAGCATCTAGGCCAGCATGGTGCAGGCAGAGCTGAGAGTTCTACATCTTCATCTGAAGGCCGCTAGTAGAAGACAGACTTCCAGGCAGCTAGGATGAAGGTCTTAAAGCCTACTCCCACAGTGACACACCTATTCCAATAATACCACATGTCCAAATAGTGCTATTCCCTGGGCCAAGCATATTCATACCATTTCACTTCCCAATGGACTGTAAGTTAAAACTAGCTTCTTCCTCTCCATGTTGCTTTTGGTCATGGTGTTTTATCACAGCAATAGAGGGCAAGTTAGGAGAATGTACCTAATGAGATTCAGACCTAGGGGCTAAAGACATGGATCAGTTAGTAAAGTGCTTGCTGTTCAAGCATGAGAGCCCGAGTCTGACTCTAAAACACTTGCATAAAAATATGACTATGCCCACAGTCTAGTGCTGACAAGGCAGAGACAGAGGAGTCCCTGGGGCTTTCTGGGACAAGCCAATCAGTGAATTCCAAGTTCAGCAAGAGATTGTTTAAAAAAAATCATATTACCTGCATTAAGACCTATACAAGATCAAGCATCAACACCCTGATGTAGATGGAAAGACGATCTCTAGGTCCCACCACACACTGAGGAGCTGTTGGTAATGCATAGCTGCTGGGGGAAGGGAGAGTCATTCTTTTCATTGAGGATGTGCCTGCTGATAGCTTTTCCATGCTCCAGTGGATGGCCCCGCTCCTATGAGCAACCCTAACTGGATTTAGTGGGCATAAAGTTGGGAGATGGGTTGGAGGGCACAAGGGACTTGAAGAAGAGTAAGTGATGGGAATAGATATAATAATTTTCATTGTATATATGTATGAAATTCTGAAAAATAAAGATTTTATTTTTTTATAAAAAAATGGAATTGAGGAAGACACCAAGTTTTTCCCCTGACCTTCACATGCATGCACAGGTGAATCTGAACACACACACACACACACACATACACACACACACACACCCAAATCTGGCTAAGCAGATCAGGCTAAATTCTGAGCATCTGAGTACTCCTGAATGTATACAATAAGCTTTTGCAAGACAGATGAGCCAGAGAAGGAACTTCATTTTGCAAGTGGAATTCTGAGGGAATTAGAGGGCCTTTGAGGTGCTGGCTTGGAAAATGAACTGTCATCTCAACTTCAGGCAGTTGAAGATTCTGCAGGTGAATGTAGCCAAAGGTCAAATGAGGGATAGATTGACACCATTCTTGATTTAAACGTCTGAAAGAGTCACAGTAATGTCTATTAGCTGTCCCAGGTAGATAAAGGGCTTCGAAAAATCTTTAGATATGAAGTTTATTAGCTGAATGTGCTGCTCAGGTAGAAATGCAGAAAGAAGTATCTTTTGTCAGAGGAAGAGGACCATCATCTGATAAACAAAACTCCCACCAATAGTTTACAGGGATCATACTGGCAAAGGGTCACAAGTTTGCTCTAAAGAAATGAAATTGCTCAGTTGTCAAAGAAGTTTCTGGTCTATCAGATTTCTGTGGTTAAACCAAGTTTCAAGAACTGTAAAACGTCTGATATTTTATCTCTCTTACAAGGTATCAAGTCCACCTACTGTAATTTCATGGGTTAAAAAAAACTTGGACCCCTGGGATAGGAATTTAGATCAGTTGTAATATGCTTGTCTGGCATGCACAAGATCTGAGTTTGACCATCAAACACTGAAGGAAACTCTTCCACCCCCTGGAAAACAAATCAAAGTAACGCCGTGAACATCTTGTAAATGCAGGAACCTGTGTTGCATAGAACTCTAAAGTTTGGAAAACTAACTGTTACAGTAGGAGTATAGTAAGACTGCCTACCCATTGCCCCAAAAGGAGAAAGTATTAGCATTCCTTTTAGGCTCTGCCCCACAATTACCTGGCAACAACCAGGTATGCCTGACTATAAAAGAGGCTGTTTGCTAGGAGCACACAGGGCATATGATCAGTGTTGCTGCTGGGACAGGAGTCTTACCTTCCAGAAGCCATTTGCAGCAGGGAACCAGACAACTTCACAGCCTTCTGTGCACAGACCCTGCCAGAAGAGAGTTGGTCTCCCAGGAGTACAGACACAGGCTTACAGGCCCATAGGAGGGACAAGCTTCAGCCAGAGACAGCAAGACCAACTAACACCAGAGATAACCAGATGGCAAAAGGCAAGCACAAGAAACCTACCAACAGAAGCCAAGGCTACTTGGCAACATCAGAGCCCAGTTCTCTCACCACAGCATGTCCTGGAAAACCCAACACACTGGAAAAGCAAGAGTTGGATTTAAAGTCTCTTCTCATGATGCTGTTTGAGGACATCAAGAAGGACTTAAATAACTCCCTTAAAGAAATACAGGAGAACATGGGTCAAATGGTAAAAGCCCTTAAAGAGGAGACACAAAAATCCCTTAAAGAAATACAGGAGAACATGGGTGAACAGGTAGAGGCCCTTAAAGAGGAAACACAAAATCCCTTAAAGAATTATGGGAAAACACAAACAAACAAGTGAAGGAACTGAACAAGACCATCCAGGATCTAAAAATGGAAGTATAAACAATAAAGAAATCACAAAGTGAGACATCTCTGGAGATAGAAAATCTTGGAAAGAATTCAGGAGTCATAGATGCAAGCATCAACAACAGAATACAAGAGATAGAAGAAAGAATCTCAGGGGCTGAAGATACCATAGAAAACATTGACTCAACAGTCAAAGAAAATGCAAAATGCAAAAAGCTCCTGAGCCAAAACATCCAGGAAATCCAGGACACAATGGGAAGACCAAACCTAAGGATTATAGGTATGGAAGAGAGTGAAGATTTCCAATTTAAAGGGCCAGTAAATATCTTCAACAAAATTATAGAGGAAATCTTCCCTAACTTAAAGAAAGAGATGTCCATGAACATACAAGAAGTCTACAGAACTCCAAACAGACTGGACCAGACCAGAAAGTCCTCCTGTCACATAATAATCAAAACACCAAATGCACTAAACAAAGAATATTAAAAGCAGTAAGGGAAAAAGGTCAAGTAACTTATAAAGGCAGGTCTATCAGAATTACACCAGACTTCTCACCTGAGATGATGAAATCTAGAAGATCCTGGGCAGATCTCATGCAGACCCTACGAGAACACAAATGCCAGCCCAAACTACCCTACCCAGCAAAACTCTCAATTACCATAGATGGAGAAACCAAGGTATTCCATGATAAAACCAAATTTACACAATATCTTTCCACAAATCCAGCCCTACAAAGGATAATAATAGATGGAAAACGCCAACATGAGGAGTTAAACTAAATCTTAGAAAAAGCAAGAAAGTAATCTTTTTCCAACAAGCCCAAAAGAAAGTAACCACACAAACATAAAAAGAACATCAAAAATAACAGGAAGCAACAATCACTATTCCTTAATATCTTATAGCATCAATGGACTCAATTTCCCAACAAAAAACATAGTCTATCATAGATATTTTTCATGTGAATCTTCAATTTTATCAGAAAATGTTTGTGATTCCTCTTTCAATCAATTTAGTGATGTTTTTTGTCTACCATTTTAACTGTATTATTTTCCATGATAATCTTTAATTTTAACATTTTTTTCTGTTTCTTCAATTTTATCAGAAATGTTTTCCATGTAAATCTTTAATTTTGTCAGAAAATGCTTATAATTCCACTTTCAATCAACTTAGAAATATTTTTATGCGTACCATTTTATCTGTAATTTTCCATAATCTTCAATTTTAATGTTGTTTTATATTTTTCTACAATTTTATCAGAAATATTTCCCATGTAAATCTTCAAGTCTATCATAAAATGTTTCTCCTTCCTTTTTAATTAATTTAGCAATTTTTTTATGTCTACCATTTTACTCTTTAATTTTCCATGAAAATTGTCAATCTTAATGTGTTTTTCTATATGCTTCTTCAATTTTGTCAGAAACATTTTCCATGTAAATCTTTAATTTTATCATAAAATGTTTTTACTTCCTTTTTCAATAAAAAAGAAAAAAAGGGTGCTGTTTGTCTCCTCCTACTCTCTCATTCTCTTACCCTTTTACTCTCTTCCCTCTCTGTCCCTTCTCTCCCCATTCTCCTCTCCCCTCTCTCTCCACTTGTTCATGGCTCCTCCTCCTCCTCCTCCTCCTCCTCCTCCTTCTTCTTCTTCTTCCTTCTCTCTCTCTCTCTCTCTCTCTCTCTCTCTGCCTTTCTTTGTCTCTACTATGTCCTCAACTCCCCTCCCCATGCCCTAAACTCTATTCCATACTCTGTCATATGGCTGGTACCTCAAGGGGAAAGGCTGCCTCAGCATGGGCCCCCAGCGGCAGCTCCTTTCACCTCACCATACCCCACTTCTACCAAACACATTCCTAGTTCTTTCTTTTCGTTTTTGTAAAACACAACACAAACTATCTCGGGATCTTTGGAAAAGAGTTTGAACAAGAGCAGACAACTCCTCTGTTTCAAGATGTGTGCAAATGCAAAACAGCCAAGAATTGTCTCCTAGCAACAAACACGAGCTATTCTTTCAAAACTTTTATATATCAATATATACATATACATGTATATATACACATACACTGTTCAGCCTATATAATTTTGCTGGAATGTTTATGGTTTCAAGTGAACACTTGGTATTGGATAACCAATTAGGGGGCTTGTCCTGGAGAAGACCCTCATCCGTAGCATTCCTTAGTTGCCTGTTGTTATTGTTGTTACTGTCCCCCCCTGCCCCCATGGATGGAACCATGTAAGATTTACTTCTTCTTTTTTTTTTCATTTGTTATTCTTCTTTTATTAGGTATATCATGTGTCACAATACATAAAAGCCATGTGAGCATAGCGATATTGAAAGACGCAACATACTTTTTTTATTCTAAAACAATGAGAAGATATGGAATATTCTTCCTTTGATAGACAGTATGAATATGATAGACATTTACAATTAATTGGTTCTCTAGTTTTACAAGGAACATCCCCAAACTCGTACTGTAGAAACTCTTTTTTTTATTTTCTATATATTTTTTATTTACATTCCAAATACTACTCTGCAATTAAAAACAATGAATTCATGAAATTCTTAGGCAAATGGTCAGAACTGGAAAATATCATCCTTAGTGAGGTAACCCAATCACAAAAGAACACACACGGTATGCAGTCACTGATAAGGGGATATTAACCCAGAATCTCGGAATACCCTAGACACAATTCGCATATCAATTGACTTCCAAGAAGATGGAAGGAGAGACCCCTGGTCCTGGAAAGACTGGATGTAGTGGAATGCCAGGACAGAGAAATGAGAGGGGGTTGAACGGGGAACAGGGGGAGGGAAGGGGGCTTATGGGACTTTCGGGGAGGGAGGAACCAGGAAAGGGGAAATCATTTGGAATGTAAATAAGATTTGCTCCTTCTATTAACAAGTCTATTGTTGTGCTTCTTCAGGTCTTTAGGCAGCCCTATCATGGATGAAGCTTCCCTTTCATCTCTAGAAGATACATTCCCACAGCAGATTTCCTATTCCTCTGGCTCTTTTTCCATCCCATCTTCTGCCATGTCCCCTGGGTCTTAGGTGTAGGAATTGTACTGTAGATGTCCTAGTTGGTGCTAGACACCCCATAGTCAATTGTTTCCTGCATATCGACCAGTTGTAGCTTTCTGTCCATATATTACAAAGAGAGGTTTCTTTGGTGAGTGCTGAGAGTTGTACTTCTCTGTGAGTACAAGGATAGTTATTTAGAATTCAGTTAGGAATTAAATATGTTTAATGAAATGGCCCCAGGTACTTGGCTAGGTTTGTAGTGCTAGTCATGATTTCCCTGTTGAACAGGCCCTAAGTCCAATTAGAGAGCTGTTGGTTACCACCAAGATATGAGTGCCACTACTGCAGCCTTAGGGTTATTATGCTGAGCTGAAACAAAAGACATTCCAATGAGATAATAAGCATGTGTTAGATAATTCACTTAGACAGCCAAGAGCCCACAGGGTTAGGTCTTAGGCTTTGAAGGGCAATGGATAAGGGACCCACTCTCAGGAAGAAACAGAGACCATGTCTCTGCAGCTATTTCCAGGGAGTAAAACTAAGTTCTGCAAGGCACAGTGGCTCATATTTGTAATCTCAGCACTTGGAAGGCTGAGGTAGGAGGATAATGATTTCTAGACTGGTTTGGACTACACACAGAGAATCCCTTTGAAAAACAAACATTTGCCCCTGATTAATAGACACCCCAGGTCTCAAACAGGGGATCCAGGTAACACATACTCGGAGTTCCCAGCACTTTGGACTGGTGACTCTTCTTCTCTCCTCACAGGTGAAGTTGCCTACCACAGCTAGCCTGTCCTTGCCTTACTACTGTGGATTGGATGTCTGAGAAAGACAAACAGCTTGTCTTTTAAGCTCATCAGCCTTGGAGTCAAGAGTACCTACATGTAAGCTTGATTTATGACACATTAGGCAGTGCTGGAAAAAATATTCTCAGTGCTGCACAAAGAAACACATGAACAAAATGAAAGTAACCTGGCGAGGCGATTTGTATTGATAAAGGGGCGTTCCATCACCCAGACGAGGCTAGCAAGCACACACTGGCAAAGGCAATTCACTTAGCTTCTATTCTAAAGCATCCCATTGGCCATACTCCATATAAAGGGAATGAAGTGCTTGACAAGATGCAGGAGTGTTCAGGGATTGGGCTATACCCAAGAGTTTTATAAGATTTGGGAAGGTTTGTGGAATGTTGGCCACCACAACAGGAAAAATAAAAGCTTCAAGGTGCCCTCTTTGTAATGAATTTTTATCTTTTTCTTAAAATTTAGCCACCATGTGATAGCTTTTTAAATTCTAGTGACAGTAAGGGATGAGGGATTGCTTTGTGAGGGTGATCCTGATGAGCCTCTGCATGGAGCCCCCGAAGGAGGGAGTATTAATTCTCTGCCTATCTCTTTACCTTGTTTTAAGGTGAGTCTGCCCTTTTTGGGGTCGATCCTCGGCTGGGTGATTGGTAGGTCCAACTGGAAAATCTATTTCTCTACCTAGGCCAGAAACAATTTTCTTGATGAAAAGGAATAACTTTGTCTTTATTGCTACTCTCACAATTCCTTTCTTTTAGAGACAACTTAAAAATCATTTAGGAACCCTTGCCTTTGGCAAGAATGAGGCTGCCAAGAGGGCTGAGAAATATTCCTGGCTTTCAGTCAAGAAGAAAACTGGTTACATTGGTTACTTTTCTTCTTCTTCTTCTTCTTCTTCTTCTTCTTCTTCTTCTTCTTCTTCTTCTTCTTCTTCTTCTTCTTCTTCTTCTCCCTCCTCCTCCTCCTCCTCCTCTTCTTCTTCTTCTTCTTCTTCTTCTTCTTCTTCTTCTTCTTCTTCTTCTTCTTCTTCTTCTTCTTCTTCTTCTTCTTCTTTTTCTTCTTCTTCTTCTTCTTCTTCTTCTTCTTCTTCTTCTTCTTCTTCTTCTTCTTCTCCCTCCTCCTCCTCCTCCTCCTCCTCCTCCTCTTCTTCTTCTTCTTCTTCTTCTTCTTCTTCTTCTTCTTCTTCTTCTTCTTCTTCTTCTTCTTCTTTTTCTTCTTCTTTTTCTCCTCCTCCTCCTTCTCCTCCTCCTCTTCTTCTTCTTCCTCTTCCTCCTCCTCCTTCTCTTCCTTCTCCCCCTCTGCCTCCTCCACCTTAAATTTCCTAGCCAAATTTTACCTCCTGTTTTCACTACCCCTCTCCCATATGCGGTAATTCTAAAAGCCATTAAGGAATTGGGTGACAACTCGTCTGGATTTTACCAGAAATGAGTTGCTGGATGTAGAAATCTGGGTTTCCCTTCTATCCACTGGGGTTATTTAAAAGACTCCCAGGTACCTAGGCCCTTTTGTCCAACAGACAGCCAGGGAGAAAAGGAAGTCGTTTACTGGTGCTTGAAAAGAAATGCGAGGAGGAAATAAAGCCAAGGCTATCAGCATTACATGTTCTAGGCAAGGAACCAGGAGAAATCAGAACAGAGGACCTCTTTTAAATGTCCAAATCAAAGTCCGTTAGAGTCTCTTGATCAATGTCCATCTAATTGTTCCTTCCTGCTTTCTCTCTGGCCTACAAGGCTCATGTTCAGAGACATGAACCAAGGATCTGCATTCAGGTGCTTTGCTAGCTATTGGAATGGCTAGAATCAGGATTAAGTTCATCCAAGATGGCTTCTAGAGAAGGAAAAAAAAAAAACGAGATGTAGCCACCGTTAAAAGTTCAGGCTAAAATAACTGCAGGGCTGTATTGAGCTAAGGTCTGAAGTCTTATTTCTGGGCAGAATTTTTCTTTTAAGAAAAGCTACTAGTGAGAGATTGAACAAGAGAACAGTATCTCTCCACAGTTACAGGACATGTCAAAAGGTTTATCAAACACCCAGAAGGTCAGTTACACTAGTCTGGTACTTTTAACTATTATGCAAAACTTAGATCAATTTAGGGCAAGAAAACTCAAACACTTTTAAGTAAACTTTAATTATATATCCACTTTTGTTCTTTAAACAAGTCCTTGTAAATTGTTATGAAGAAAAGACCAATAATTTTGTTGACTTAGGCAGAGGTTTGATCTTGATTTATTGAACTTTGACTTCAGAAGTATATATATATGTATATATATATATATATATATATATATATATATATATATATAAAACCTTTCATCTTTTATATCTTGTGCAACATGCTCAGACCCTTATAACTTACTTAGGATTTCCAGCTTTTTTTTTCCAATCTGGAAGAAAGAATCCACCCATTGGAATCTTCGTATATAACTCATTACTTACTGAAATTATTTCCATTTTTAGATTTTTTTTTTACATACTGGCTTTCTTTTTTAATACCATGAGATATAGGAACATTAACAAATAAACTTACCATCTGTTGTGAAAATTTTTCTCCCCTTGTGGGGGACACTAAGCAATATATGATAATTGGATTTGCTCACACAGTACAGATGAGGGTCACTGATAGGTGTGTAGATGACCCGAAAGAAACTGTCTAGGAAAGTCTTCACCTAGTATGAATGATGACTTCCTTGTAGCTTCACAGGCAGAGTACATACCCCCGGTCTTCCCAGCCTATATGCTCAAGTTCCTCCCCAAGATCATGAGACCCCATGTAACTAGAGCAGAATTGCGTAGAATGAGTGTTTGGATACTCAGGTGAGGGTATCCAGATCACCTCCTTCCCCCTCTTTCTGTAAAGGAACATCAATAAGCCCAGCTGTGATCTTTTAAGAGCAGACAACAGCTGGTCTCATGAAGGTGACGGTTGTTAATAAGGGAAAACTGTATCCGAACTACATAACACACACCAATTTTACCTATGTACATATTTTTAAGTTGTGGGGGCTTTGCAAGTTTCCAGGTAAATTATATAGAACAGATAAGACAGCAAAACAACTTTTTTTAATGCTTTGTACAGTGTGGAAAATGATCTGCGGTGGATTTTGGTTTTAAATTAGTGTGACTAGTAGACAGAAGCAGCCATACATAGTAAAACACCACTGAATTGATCTTTCAACACCCAGCAAAACTCAGCTAAGAAAGGCCTGTTAACACTATGTGAGCATATGTGATCTCTCCCACCTTCCCAGCCCCGCCCTCCCAGGCCCCTCCCTCCATGGCCACGCCCTCCACAGTCACGTCTTCCCTGATCCTGCCCTTCCCACTCCTCTCTATGCACTGTCATCCCATTACCATTGTTGTTATTTTAGATTTGGTACTCGTCATCTAGAAAACACAGAACACAGAAAATAATAACATCTAGAGACCCGGTGAAGGGATTGCATCAGCCTGTTCTTATTCCAGAGCCTGTCTGTGTCACGGTAATTTGAACATAAAAGCAAAAGCAAGGGTACTTTGGGCTCAGTGGGACAGAAACAAGAGCAGACAATAATCATGCTGTCACAAAGGAACCTCAAGAAGGACAAGAATTTTCTGTTTACATTAGAGAAAACCAGGCGTGGAGACACTGGGTAGAAAGAGCAGGCATTACGACCCAGCAGATTCCTCATCTCCGGAGTTCCTCCTAGCTTGCTGATCCCTCTTTGTCATCAGTGACTGCAGCTACGCATTGGCAGTGGCTTGGTGGCCACCTATCAGTCTATTCTTTTGGTCCTGGTTTGGATCTGTGCTTTCCCAAAACTTGGCCCCAGACCCTTGTAAATTCATAAATACTTTCCAGGTCTAATTTCACGGTGCTAGCTCGCATCGCTAGCTGGCTAGCGAAGAAGGAACATGGCTGGGAAGACTCTTTAAGTCCCTACTATAAACCAATAAATACATCTTGCAAAACAATGTGTAAAAACTCCACAAACAAACAAAAAAAAAACACACCAAAATAACAATAGAAAACCCCCCAAACTACCAAGGAGTACTTTGCCATCATCCATGGCATTTCTTACTTGCTCTGTGAAGAGTCACCTGGTCACCATGATGCTGTCCTTGGTCCTTCATTGCATTGCTGAGAAACTTTCCATCCTGGGATTATTACTGACCCAAGAGAGTTCATTTGTTTTAGACCCTAGCAGCCACCATAATGGGCTATGGTGGTTTCCCAAAGGAGGGGAACTGACGTTCTCCCAGATGGATTTGAAATTTTGGGGAAGTCTCCATATAAGATTACGGGTATCAAATAAAGCAAGAACAAAGCAAGCAAGAAGAAAGTGGAAGTAACCTGGCCAGGTGTTGTTGTTGTTAAAAAGGTTGCTCCATCATACAAATGTCAAACACACACAGGGAACAGGGCAGGAAGTTCATTCATCTCTGATTCTAACAGATCCCATTGTTAGGAGCTGAACTTCAAAGCCGGGTTTGATTGGCTAATTCATAAACTGTGAAGGAGAAGGTGTGATAGAGTCAAGTGTGGGGATGTCCAGAGCTGGGCAAACGGGCATGGACACAGCAGTTTCATAAAATGGGGAAGGTTTATCTGGCCCCTGGCAAGATAGTCAGTCATTTTTGATAGAAAGGCAAAACGCAAAACAAAAAAAAAGCGTTTCTCACAGTAGGATTTTTATTTATAGTTTGGAAGAAGTGTCCTTTCATATGGAAAGAACGTGAACGGTTTGTGGATTCGAGGAACCGCAGAAGACCGCAAGAGCAGCCATGTGATCAGTCTGTCTTGACTCCACCCATTGTCCTGCAGTGTTGACTGTGAGGCTCTTTTCATCAGAGGTAAAGCCTGTCTCTCCGGACTCTCATCTAGACCAGCGGTTCTCACCCCACGACCCTTTAATACAGTTCCTCATGTTGTGTGGTGACCTCCCCAGCCTTAAAGATATTTTGTTGCTATTCATAACTGTGATTTTGCTACTCTTGAGAATCGTCATGTAAATATCTGACATGCGACCCCACAGGTTGAGAACCGCCGATCTAGACCACCCAAGCAATTTGATCAGATTATTAGGACATTTGCAAACGTGCTGTAGATGTAGGTGTAATGGGTCCTGCCGTATCTGTATCGCCGAGACTGTGAGGTGGGTAAGCTAAGGGAACCTGGGAGGATGAGCTGACCTGTGAAGAGGAACTTAGAGACCTCAGCTAACACTGACCAAGTGCTCGACGGGTGGGTGAGCGCTTCCTTAGTCTTTGTCAGATGATCATAAACACGTGAGAAAATTTAGCGGAGAACTCCTTTCAGTTGACACAGACAAAAGGCCTGCCCTGCCTCCACACGTGCATCAAAAGCGTCTTGAGGCTAGGTGTAGTTATGACGCCTTTTTCCTAGGCAGAGGCAGGCAGATCTCTGAGGGTCCGGCCAGCCAGAGGTACACAGAGAGTTCCTGTCTCAGATAAACAAAAAACAAAAACAAACACCCCGAACACCAAAAATCAAACAAAAAAAATGACCCAATATGTCATTGCACCATCAAATCTGAGCACACACACACATAATCCGAAAATATTTGCTGAATGAATATTTGTGGTGCTATAATGAATATAAAAATATTATCTCTACTTATGAAGATCTGCTACCTGATTGAGTCCACAAATCGGTGGATTAGTTTATATGCTTTGAAAACTAGCAGGTGTGAAGATAGAATTTCCAAAAAAAAAAAAAAAAATGACAGCATCACAGCCCCAATTAAGCAAAGTGAAAAACAGGAAGAGCCCTTAGCAGTTACCGTTTCTGATGGATGCATTCTTACTGGTAAGAATAAAAGGAGTAAAATTAGGCTAGATCAGCAGATTATGGCTGCATATTCATTATCAGAAATGTTTGGGAGTAGAACATTTCCGATTTGGGGTCTCAGTATTTGCATACACATGAGATATTTGGGGGTGAGACCAGCGTTGAAGCATGAGGTTCGTTTATGCCGGGGTTCTGCATGCCTAGCGTTTGGAGAGAGTCTCATACGGTGGTTTTAGTGCACCTGTGTTTTGAATGTCGCCCATCACGTGGGCTCACAGGTGGGCTTTCTACTCACGACACGTGTTAGCTACTCAAAAAGCTGCTGATTTTGGAGCATTTTGGATGTCATATCTTTGGATGACAGATGCTCAACCTGTCCATTGCAGCTTAGTGGTTAGAACAAAACAAGAGTCTGCCTTATTTCCATGCTCATTGTCTAATAAAAAGCAAAGAAAAGCGGTGGTTTAGAGAACAATATATAAATTGTCAAGCGAGCTTGCTGAGGTCCCCTAAAGAGAAAGGAGTGCTGATTTTTGCTTTAAGCAATAGGAAAACAATGAGTCAGAATCAGACATGCAGCTACATACATGAAAACGTTATCTTGAAAATGACAGCTAAAGAGAGAGGTTAGCATGCAGTTTCAGTGGGTACAAATTCTGGGGTGAAGACAGTGTAGCAGCACCAAGGTGACCATGGGTTACCCTGGCAGAGGCTGGTGACAAAGAGAAAGAAGTGATCTGCTGGGAACATAGTGTTCTTCCCTTATAGCATGTAAGAAGGTATAGAAGCAGATCAGTAAGGAGTGAGGCTGAAGGTAGTCCCTACATGCGTTTCTTTTAACCTCCTCATTATAGTTTATTTAGAATTACATGGTCTACAGTAAACAATAGCCAGAAAGCCTGACTGCTCATTTCCTACACTACAGATACATTCAGGGTTGCTCACTTTTGTTTCAGAATAAACAATGTCTAATGTATTTTCTGTGCTTTGAGGAGACATGGCAAGCCAGTTTTAACGTTGTAGAGAGCCTTACAGCGGCAGCGATCCATTGAATACCAGTGCTGACTTTTTTTAAATCTTCATCCAAAAGTGAAGTTATTTATTTTCTTTTTTTTAATTGAAAATAGATTTTTTTTCTCACATGATAGATCCTGATTACGGTTTCACCTCTCCCTACTCTTCCCTATTCCTTCCCACCTCCCCTCCCCTCCTCATCCACGCCCTTTCTGTCTCTCTTTAGAAAATGAACAGGTTCCTAAGCAAATATGATCTGGATTAAACAAACAAACAGAAGGAAAAGAGCCCAAGAAGGCACAAGAACCAGAGAGCCACTGTTCACACACTTAGGAATCCTATAAAAACACTTAACTGGAAGCCAGGATATATATGCAAGGAACCTGTAGGGTGAAAGAGAGAAGAAAAAGATTTAAATAAAATAAAAATAATAAGAAACACACACATACAGAGAGAGAGAGAGAGAGAGAGAGAGAGAGAGAGAGAGAGAGAGAGAGAGCCCTGACACAACATTATGAGACAGGAACCTGCAAAGATGCTCCATTGAGTTCATTCTGCCATCTACTGCTGGGTATTCAGCCTACCCTTAAGAGAGCAGTTGGTTTCCTATGAAAACTAAATTTTCATTTGCAAGTTGTTATCAAGGGGACACAGATTTGAGTTAAGGATGTGGGCATATGCCCACGTCTCCTTTCATCTCTCAGACCCATACAGACCCATGCAGATTTTGTGCACGCCGTCTCAGTCTTTGTGAGTTCATATGTGCTGATCTTGTTGATTTAGAGGGATGAGTTTTCTAGTCTCCTCCTCCTCTTGCAGCTCTTACATTCTTTCTGCCTTTTCTTCCTTGGGGTTCTCTGAGCCCTGGGGTGGAGGGAGAGATTTGATAGAGGCATCCTGTTTAGGGCTGAGGGTTCTAAGGTCTTTTACTCTCTGCATAATTTCTGGCTGTAAGTCTCTGTGTTTGTTTCTATCTGCAGCAAGAGGAAGCTTCTCTGATAAGAGCTGAGCAAGGCACTGATCTATGAATACAGCAGAATGTTATTAGGAGTCATTTTATTGCATTGTTTTTTGTTGTTAGAACATTAGTACGTGGTTTTACCCTAGGTCCCTGAGCTATCTAGTCTCAGGGTTTTGGTTACTCAAGCCGTGTTGGGTATAGGTTTCATCTCATGGATGGTACTTTAAGTTAAATCAGATATTAGTTGGCAAATTAGGTATTGGTTGGTTATTCCCACAAGCTCTGTGCCACTATTGACTTAGCATATTTTTCAGGCAGGACACCATTGTAGATCAAAGGGTTTGTGACTGGTTTGGTGTTTATAGTGGCGAAGGCTCTACATGTGCACCAGCAATGCTCCTCCACAGGGAGTTGTGTAGGTGTTGTCTTCTGCAATGGGGTCTTACCATCAGTTTGCAGAGAGCAACCTATGATCTTGACAACAGCCTGGGTTGTTTGGGGATTCCCATGGAACTCCTATGGCCAATAACCAAATTAGATGTTACCCAATCCCCATACAGGAAGCTTCATGTGTTGACAAGTGATAGCCTGTTGGGGCTTTGTCTTCCCCATTATTTGGTGATTTCATTTAGATTGCCTTCATATATGTGTATATTTTAGAAGTTTCTACTCTATTAGGTTTCTATGCTACCCTTCATATGGTCCTTAATTTTCACTGTCTTTCTCTGTGTTCCTTCCCTTCCCCCCATCTTCTCTCCCTTCTCCATTGGATCCTCCAGTCCCAGTATCTCCTCATCTATCCATAACTATCAATCCTATTTCTTTTTCCTATGGAGATCCATCTGCCTACCCCCTGGCACAGAGTGGCAGTTATCTCTGTTAATATCTTGGATATGAGTCCATTATGACTATGATTTTGATGTATTTAGCACTCATGCTGAACATATAGAAGTTTTCCTTCTCATTTCAGGAAGCTGGTTTCATGCGCCACCAAGCCTCCAGTACTGTTTCAGGTACCACCTACTTTTCTTAAGACTCCAAGAACAAGAAATGCTTTGTATTGTCCTCAGGAGAAACCAGTTACTGCAAGGATGCCCACCTCTGATGTATATGAACTTTCATCTGTCAACCAAACTCCACGGAGTTGAGAGAAGGCTTTCAGGAACTGAGAATCTGTTACAGGTGAAAGACTTTGGCACATTCCTGAGTGGAAAAAAAAAGGGTGATACAGAGTTCAGAGGCCAAGGTAGCTGCTTTAGTTAGCAACAGATGTGTCAGCATGTCTGCAGTAAAAGGGATAAAGGGTAGGCATGTAGCTCAATATTGAGACATGGGGCTGTGGATGTAGGTAGACTGAGCCATGGGCTCTGTGCATCCTCATAGAGGGGCATGAAGTTTGTTTTTATTCTAAAAGTTATGAGTAGCTTTGGAAGCATTCTAACTGGAGGAGCATTAGTTCCAGAAAGATTCTTTTGGGTTTAGTATGACAATAGCTGGCATGTGTTTAAGGGTAGGGAAAGAATTGGGGGAGGGGAGGTAAAACAGAACAGTCAAAAATTCAAAACCCAATACAAAATCTTTTCTATTTCTTGCCCAGAAGCTGAAGCTAGATAAGCCACGGGGCTGGAGAGGAGTGTATATGTGACTTGGAATCTGATGAGCTGTAAGTGTGTGAGAAAAGGCAGGGTCAAGGCTGCCTTCCACATTTCTGTTGTACAGAAGAGAAGAGGTTCCTGGAGGAAGAGGGATTTTCCTCTTGTTATGTTGTCTTTGAGGTACCTCCATAGACAAGCATGACCCTTTGTGGGGTGGAGTTCGAGTTCACAGTTTGGAATGGAAACCTGGAGGCAAGGAGATGAAATGGGGGAAATGTGTGAGGAGGGGGTGTACGCGGACCTCAGTATGCAGACAGTCTCCAGGCACATGGAGATATGAGGCCAGGTGACGTGACCAAAGAACAACTCTGCTAAAATAGCAACAGAACATTAACTCCTTGGCTACTAATAAAACTCAGGACAAAGGGATTTATTAAAAGAATCTATAACACTTTAATGAGAACCATTAAGGGAGCCATACTATACTATTTATCTGAAAGACTAAAAATAGTGGGGAAAGACTCCCCAGATGAGTGTTATCAATTTACTGCAATGCCTATTAAGATCACAGCAAGATACTTTATGGAAATTTAGAAGGTGATAGTGAGACTCATTTGGAAATAATCTGTGGCCAAGGAATCACATACAGATCAACATACAAATCTATTTCTACAACACTAGATTATACAAAGTGCTTTCATAATCATATCATCTGATGTTTACAATGACTCTTCTTATAAGGCACGTTTAATCTTTATTCTGCTTTATGATGACACAGGCCCCACTCATGTATCCAGGCAGTATTATTTTATGCTGTTGTCCCAGGGCTCACCTTTTCTATTTCTCTCTCCTAGATATTTTCAGTTTGAATGACAGCATTATTATTAGTGATTGTGCTAAAACAGTATGGGATGGTTAATGCATATCCACGGAGTATTTCCTGTCTCTGCATTGGTCTGTGCACATGTGTAGTGAGTACAATTCTTGCTTTAGGATTTCAAATGTGGTCCCTTTTCTCCTTCACCCCGAGTGGATGCATCTCTCCACATGCACCAGGCAGGAGATAACATTCTTGAGAGAGCCTTCACCCAGACTTTGTAATAGCTACGTCTTTCCCTCTCAGGTGATGCCTTTGCTACAACCACCTAGTTCCAGCTCAGGGTACCCTGGGCCCTGATTGTGAAGTACATGGTGTCTTCTGCAATAGGGACTGCCACTTCTGGGGGCTCAACAAAGGGGAATAGCAGTAGGCTGTGTGTTTCAGAAATCTATCCGAAAGCCCTGGACAACAACTCAAAAGAGAGATTCTCATGTCTGGTGTTTTTGTTAGGTAGACTTGGCTCTTGGTGAAAGCACTGACAACTTAAATAAGAAATTTTCATTTAAGCTGTATATGTATATTTATACACAAAATTTTGTGTATTATAAGTTTTTAGATAAATAATTATTAGCACGATCACTTATGACTTTTTAAGCATCCTCCCTCTTCCAGCCTTCTTTTGTATTTAGCTCCTTCTCCCTCCCTAAAGAGCCCCTCTTTCCCATTTCCCCAAAATTATCAGTTGTAATCTGATAGTGCTCCCTGACTCATCCTTGCAGTGGTTCCATTCTGCTTCTTGGCTGCTTCTGTTCCTCCAGGATATGTGCTCACATTTGAAGATGTGGAGCTAGAAGCCTCTTGAGAAGAGAATATGTCGACTTCTTTTTTGGCTTAATTTTGGTGGTTTAGTGTTTTATCTATTTTCTTTAGGTTTTCCAGCATAATGGAGCACAGGTTTCGGGGAGCATTGCTTTGTTAATCTTCTTATAATATTGTGAATTTCTTTGGTGTCTGTTGTAATATTTCCCTGTTCATTTGTGATTCAGGTTCTCTGTCTTTTAATTAGTTGGGCCAAAGGTCTGTCAATCTTATTTATTTTCTTAAAGAATCAGCTCTTTGATTTCTTTTTTATTACAGTGTTTTCTGTGTTTCTATTTCACTGATTTTTGGCTCTGAGAGTTATTATTTCTTGCTGTCAACTGGATTTCAATTTGTTTTTTTCTTGTTTTTCTAAGTTTTTGAGTTGGATCATTAAGTCAATTTATTGTGCTCTTTCTAATGTTTTAGAATAGGCACTTAGAGCTATTAGTTTCTCCTGTATAACTGCTTCCAATGTGTTGCAGATGTTTTGTAGTACTGTGTTTTCATTTTCATTTATTTCCAGAAACTTTTTTCCTGGTTTCTTGTTGGACTTATTCATCATCCAGTAATGAATTGCCTAATCTCCATGTGGTGGTTTGAATATGCTTGGCCCAAGGAGTGGCACTATTAGGAAGTGTTGCCTTGTTGGAGTAGGTGTGGCCTTGTTGGAGGAAGTGTGTCATTGTGGGGGTGGTCAATGAGATCCTCCTCCTAACCATGTGGGAGACAGTCTTCCCTAGAGGCCTTCAGATGAAGATGTTGAACTCTCAGCTCCTCCAATACCATGCCCGCCTAGGCGCTGCCATGCTCCCACCTTGATTATAATGGACAGAATCTCTGGACCTGTAAGCCAGCCCCAATTAAATGTTGTCCATTATAAGAGTTGCCTGCAGTTGAACCAGCACCATTTGTTGAAAAGGCTATCTTTTTTCCACTGGATGGTTTTAGCTCCTTTGTCAAAGATCAAGTGACCATAGGAGTGTGGGTTCATTTCTGGGTCTTCAATTCTGTTCCATTGATCTACATGCCTGTCACTGTACCAATACCATGCGGTTTTTAACACTACTGCTCTGTAGTACAGCTTGAGGTCCGGGATACTGATTCCCCCAGAAGTTCTTTTACACTTGAGAACAGTTTTAGCTATCCTGGGTTTTCTGTTATTCCAGATGAATTTTTGAATTGCTCTTTCTAACTCTATGAAGAATTGGGATTTTGATGGGATTGCATTGAATCTGTAGATTGCTTTTGGCAAGATGGTCATTTTTACTATATTAATCCTGCCAATCCATGAGCATGGCAGATTTTTCCATCTTCTGAGGTCTTCTTCAATTTCTTTCTTCAGAGACTTGAAGTTCTTGTCATACAGATCTTTCACTTGTTTGGTTAGAGTCACACCAAGATACTTTATATTGTTTGTGGCTATCGTGAAGGGTATCATTTCTCTCATTTCTTTCTCAGCCTGCTTATCCTTTGAGTATAGGAAGGCTACTGACTTGCTTGAGTTGATTTTATGTCTGGCCACTTTGCTGAAGCTGTTTATGAGCTATAGGAATTCTCTGGTAGAGTTCTTTGGGTTGCTTAAGTATACTATCATATCATCTGAAAATAGTGATAGTTTGACTTCTTCCTTTCCAATTTGTATCCCTTTGACCTCCTTTTGTTGTCTAATTGCTCTAGCTAGAACTTCAAGTACTATATTGAAAAGATATGGAGAGAGAGGGCAGTCTTGTCTAGTCCCTGATTTTAGTGGGATTGCTTCAAGTTTCTTTCCATTTAGATTGATGTTGGCTACCAGTTTGCTGTAAATTGCTTTTACTATGTTTAGATATGAGCCTCGAATTCCTGATCTTTTCAAGACCTTTAACATGAAAGGATGCTGAATTTTGTCAAATGCTTTCTCAGCATCTAATGAAATGACCATGTAGTTTTTTTCTTTGAGATTGTTTATGTAGTGGATGACATTGATGGACTTCCTTATATTGAACCATCCCAGCATCCCTGGGGTGAAGCCTACTTGATCGCGGCAAATGATCATTTTGACCTTGAATAACAAAAAACCCAGGATAGCTAAAACTGTTCTCAAGAGTAAAAGAACTTCCGGGGGAATCAGTATCCCAGACCTCAAGCTGTACTACAGAGCAATAGTGTTAAAAAACCGCATGGTATTGGTATAGTGACAGGCATGTAGATCAATGGAACAGAATTGAAGATCCAGAAATGAATCCACACTCCTATGGTCACTTGATCTTTGACAAAAGAGCTAAAACCATCCAGTGGAAAAAAGATAGCCTTTTCAACAAATGGTGCTGGTTCAACTGGAGGTCAACATGCAGAAGAATGTGAATCGATCCATTCTTATCTCCTTGCACTGAGCTCAATTCCAAGTGAATCAAGGACCTCCACATAAAACCAGACACACTGAAACTAATAGAAAGGAAACTAGGGAAGAACCTTGAATGTATGGGCACAGGGGAAAATTTCCTGAACAGAACACCAATAGCTTATGCTCTAAGATCAAGAATTGACAAATGGGACCTCATAAAATTAAAAAGTTTCTGTAAGACAAAGGACACTGTCAAAAGGACAAAGCGGCAACCAACAAACTGGGAAAAGATCTTTACCAACCCTACATCCGACAGAGGGATAATATCCAATATATACAAAGAACTCAAGAAGTTAGACTCCAGAGAGTCAAGTAACCCTATTAAAAAATGGGGTACAGAGCTAAACAAAGAGTTCTCACCTGAAGAATATCTAATGACTGAGAAGCACCTAAAGAAATGTTCAACATCCTTAGTCATTAGGGAAATGCAAATCAAAACAACCCTGAGATTCCATCTCACACCAGTCAGAATGGCTAAGATCAAAAACACAGGAGACAGCAGTTGTTGGTGAGGATGTGGAGAAAGAGGAACTCTCCTCCACTGCTGGTGGGATTGCAAGCTGGTACCACCACTCTGGAAAGCAGTCTGGCGGTTCCTCAGAAAACTGGGCATGACACTCCCAGACAATCCTGCTATACCACTCCTGGGCATATACCTAGAGGCTTTACCTGCATGCAATAAGGACACATGCTCCACTATGTTCATAACAGCCTTATTTATAATAGCCAGAAGCTGGGAAGAACCCAGATGTCCCTCAACGGAGGAATGGATTCAGAAGATGTGGCATATTTACACAATGGAATACTACTCTGTAATTAAGAAGAATGAATTCACGAAATTCTTAGGCAAATGGTCAGACCTGGAAAATATAGGTAACCCAATCACAAAAGAACATACATGGTATGCAGTCACTGATAAGGGGATATTAACCCAGAATCTCGGAATACCCAAGACGCAATTCACATATCAATAGATTTCCAAGAAGATGGAAGGAGAGACCCCTGGTCCTGGAAAGACTGGATGTAGGGGAATACCAGGACAGAGAAGCGAGAGGAGGTTGAATGGGGAACAGAGGGAGGGAAGGGGGTTTATGGGACTTTCGAGGAGGGAGGAAATGGGAACGAGGAAATCATTTGGAATGTAAATAAAAAATATAGAAAATAATAATAATAATAATAAAATGAGTTGCCTTGGTCATCGTGTGTGTTCACAGCAGTAAAGCCCTAAGTAAGGCACTCTGTGAGCTTGATTTCTTTGCTGTCAGTTTTAAGACTTATGGCATTGTGCTCAGATAGGAAACAAGAAGTGCTTTCAATCTTTTGGAATTTGTAAGATTAGTTTTATGTCCCAGGATATGCTCTACTTTAGAAAAGCTTCCATGCGTTGCTGAATAGAACGCACTTTCTTTGGTGTTCAGATAGACTTCCTATAGATGTTCACTATTTCCATTTGATATAGGATGCCAATTAATGCTGATGTTTCTCTGTTTACTTTTTCCAGACAACCTGTCTTTTTTTATTTTGGGAATGCTTTCTTCTATGATCTTGTTGATATCTGGTGTATACCAGATTCTTTATTTAGGATTTATTTAAGATTCTTTCCCCCTCATCTATGCCTATAATTTAATGGTTTGGTTTTCATGATGTCCCATATTTTCTGTATGTGCTTTCTCTGTGTTTATTTTTTTTCCACGTGTTTTGCTCATTTGGTCTAGACACTCTATTTTCAAGTCCTCATATTCTATTGTTGCCTTGGTTTGTTCTATTTTTAAGGCCTTCCTTCAAGTTTTCCAGTTGAATTATTGGGGTTTTCAATTACATTTTCTTTTCAGTCTGAGTCCTCTTCAGTGTTTCTCTTTCCTTAATGAATTCTGTTCTCCAGGCCTGGGCTGTCATCGTCGCTTCCATCAGCCTGTGTCTGTGTTTCCTTGTCAGACTCAGATGTTTCTTCATTTCATCGAGCAGTTTGTGTCTTCTTTAAACTCATTGAATTCTTCCCTGATGCATATGGCTGTCCTGTTACATTCTGCTTCCTGTGTTGCATGTAGGTAATTCTCATTGGCAAATATTTCTACTGACAGTTGTTCCTTAGGGAGGAGTCATCCAGATCAGTTCCAGCTCAGGTCACTCTGAGCCTTGACTGTGAAGAACATTCTGTAGAACATTTCCACCTCTAGGGGTCAACAAAGGGCAACAGGTTTTGGAAAGAATATACTGGTTTGATCTTTCATATTGTTGGTATTTTTGCCATGAGATCTTGGCGTGTGGACTTCTTTTATTAGTTTGGAGTCTGCTATAGAGATAGCTATCTTTACAGCTTTGGCAAAAGAGAGGATGTGTGGGCAATTTGGGCCTAGAAGTTGGAAATGTCTTAGTTGGAATAAAGGCAGGTGGATGTAAGGGTCTAGGCTGGTATACAGGATGTGCTTCCTGGCTCAAGTCTGGAGTGTGGGAATAGATCTGTCTGGGGGGAAATATTTAATATGGCAGGGAGAAAAACCTACAGGTTGGGAGATAGGTAGGGAGTATCCTGGACAAAGTCTAAAGCTCATTTGTGGTACTGATAGGGAAGGCCATTTTAGGCCAAGGCACTCTATGTGGGTTCTAGGTTAGACCTGGCATGTTGAAGAGGAGGTATACATGGAGATATCAGGAAGATTAGGCTAGACCCTGGAGGCTAGACCCTCCAGGCTAGACCCTGGAGGAACCTTTGAGAAGCCTGGGTGGGTGGTGTGGTTAGAAGTATAGCAGAAGCGACCTGTGGATGGTTGCAGGTAGGTTGGCTTGGAGGTTGGCTGCAGTGCAGGTGGGTGGGTATGGTTAGACTAGGATAGGGAATGAAATGTGGGACCAGGGTTAAATTTTGATGGCTGTGGAGAAAGTATGCATAGGAAGATAAGGGAGACTCCCCAGGCTAGACCCTGGGGGAGGACATGAGAAGCCTGGGTTTTCCTTTCTTCTTGATTACATGCTTTTTAAAAACTCGCTTAGTTACAGATTTTTTTTTCTCTCTAGAGATGAAGTCAACATTATATCCCAAACAAGCCTGCTTTAAATGGAAATTTCGACCTTCTTTCATCAAACATGGATTGATGCTTTATTCTCCCTTAGAACTGCTGTCCTTTGAGAGGGCCAGGAAACAGCCCAGGTCATGTGGGATTGAGATGCCATGGCTAGATATTCTAGGCCACAGTCCGGAGAAGGTCTTAACTGGCAGCCAGCATCATGTGAGTTACAAATCCTCTAATGATGGCAATTCCCAGCTTTCTAATGACCGTGATTGCAGCTGAGGGCCGCCTGCATCAGCTACCTTGCTAAGACCCACCCATGTGGAAGAAGTCCAAGCAAAAGAAATGCTTTCTTTATTTCAATTTTCATACGTTATTCGCTACTGGCTCATGGGGACTAGAACAGCATGACTCCATTGTTGATAAAGAAACCTCATAGATGGTTGAACAGTGTTCGTATCAGTTCATATAATTGTCACATGACACTTGAGGTAGAAATAAGAGCAATCTATGTAGGTGACTTTTGGACATAGCTCAACTCTGATCTTTGCACCCACACAGGTAGACAGAATGTTGTCCTGTTTCTTAGTTCTGAAACTGAATCATTTCCTTGTTCACCAAGTGCCTATACCTAAGCTTTAACTGGTCTGTAAGAGTCTGCTCAATTATCAGCATCTGCATTTCTAACCATGTAGGTAGTTACAACTGCTATGCCCCATGTACTGTGTGAAAAATATATGCATAAGAATTCTAGGCAGCATATTAACTTTATAACAATAGAGTCTTTAGCCCTATTTAAGAAATAGGAAATAAGGCTCGGAGAAGGTGGTATGTCACTCAAGGTTATATAAGCAGGAGCGAGCTGTGCTCCCTAGAGCCACGCCAAGTCTTTCTTTGATCCCAGTCACCTGGTATCATGAACTTCTTCATGGAACCCTTGATGGCATACCTTCCTCTCTGTTGACTGCCTTACCTGTCTGTCACTTACCCTATCACCATTGCTAGACCTTTCTCTGGGTCTCCCCCAAAACAAAACACCCATTGCAAAATCTGAAAGCAAAGTGCATATGTTATCTGATATATGGGTCAAATAAACTTCCCTCTATCAGACAATTTGCAATATGGAAAGAAATGAACACATCTGAATAAGGTGATAATAAAATCAAGAGCAAAACCAGTATTAAATAGAAAGCATTAGAGAGTCCTGTTCATAAAGATCGGTAGCCCAAAGGCAGTGGACTGGTATAGTCCAGGTGTTGAAAGCAAAAGGCTGTCCACCAAGGACTCTACATCAAACAAAACTGTACTTCAAAAATAAAGATGAAATAAAGACATTCCCAGAACCAGAAAATGAGAGAGTGTTGCCTTAGAGAACGCACTGAAGTGAGGTAGCTACTTCAACCGAGATGCCTCTGCAGATGATAACTCGTCTACAGGAAGAAAGAAAAGCGACCAAATTATAAAATAGGTTTTATAGATTTTAATTTTGACTCCTTAGTTTTTCAAAAAGTGACTTAATGACACCGTGTTATTGGATGTATAGCGTAGGAGATATAATGTCTAACATTGGTGTTTTATGTATGTTATACAAAATCTTACCTATTCTATGATCATCTAAGATACATAAGTAAATATGATTTCCAGTGTAGGATTTGTATAGTTACAGTAACATCAATATTGGGGATGGATCTACATTGGAATTGAGTTGCCGTATTCTTCTGAAATTAAGCCTGAAGCTAATATGATAAAGTGAATATTTACATTGTGATCCCTAGAGAAACCTTCGAGAAAATAACTTTAAATACATAACTAAAAATCAACAGAAGGATTAAAATTAAACCCTAAGACATATTCGTTTATTTAATACAAAGAAAGACAGTAAAAGGAACTGAGGAATAGCAAAAGCTGAGGCGTGGGGTCAATCGTTTCAATAAGAGTGTTAAGTGTGAACTGAACAAGAACTCATTTTAAAAAAAGAAGCTGCTGGGTGACTGAACAGCACCAAGTTAACAGACTTCTGTTTGCACAGACATTCTCCCACTGCCAGGAATGAGATTATTGAGAATTCTTATTACTACAAACAGCAGTACAGTGAGCATTCATATACACAATTACTGTTTTTTGCATTAGATAACACCAGAACTTCATACTTCTGTGTATGTTGATGGCTCCCTCCCCTGAAGGATGTAAGAACACCCGTGAGCAGACCTGCCTACAGTGCCTGGCGGCTGTAAATCCACGCGCAATGATAGCCTGAGGTTATTTAACTAGGCGTTCGCTTCATCGTTATTGAGATAAGCACTTCTATCTTCATACTTCTCCTTGCCTAACTCAACCACTGAGCAGAGGACACAGGCTCTTTCATGGACGCGTGGACAGAAGTGACTATACTTCAGCATCTGCAGGTTTTCCTGAATAATGACCACAGCAATTCATTAGAGTGGCTTCATTCGGGAAAACCTTTTGAGAGAGGCGATAGCCAAAGAACGAACTTGAAGAAAGCGTGCATAAGTGTCCTAAAATGTCCTCCAGGATTCACCTCCGCTCTCAGGTTTGCTGGACTCCTTCAGAGCTTCCCACAGTCCTGCTGCTTCTGTGGCCCCGAGGCTCTGAGTTAGGAGGAGCTGGGAGAGGCAGGACAGCCTGAGGTGCAAGGCTTAGCTGAGCTGGAAATAATTGATTAGTCAGGGAAGAACATTAAAAATAACATGACGATAATGCTCCCATTAGCAGGTTTGCTGTTCTACATAGAGCCAGAAATAGATCGAAACTCGGGTCAAATAAGGACCTCCGAGTGCCTCGAGGAAAGCAATGGGAGAGAGGACTCCCTACACTCTCAGGAGCTGCGGAGTCCTTTCCCTGCAGATCATAAGCACAGGGCCCACATGCTCCAGGCAATGCTCAAACCCCCCGAGTCAGACCTCAGAGAAAAGCGTCGGCGTGGCAGGAGCCTTGCAGTTTAGGCTCTGACCGTAGCCTCAGGACTAGCTCCTCACCGCCTACTGCATTTTTCTCTAACACTTTTACCATAAATAATCACGAATAAAACTTACCAAAAATTAGATTTTGGTGATGAAAACCGAACACTTTTCATTAAAAAAAAAAAACAACAACACAGGAGATTTTAAATAAACAAAAATTGAAAACCACAAGTTACAAGGGCTTTCGATAGCCAGTATTGATACAAAGTTAGAACATGTGGCTTGCCCTGCCCTTGAATGATATCTAAGTCCATTCCTGCTACTGTAACAAATTACCTTAGTCTGAAACATTTTCAAACAAGTCTTCTATCCTTGTAGTTCCGGAGGCTGGGAAGTTCAATGTGAAGTTGAAGCTGGTGGATTTGGTATCAGCTTATATGGTGTGCCTTGCTGCATCTTTACACAGTACGTGAACCAGGAAGCTCTCTGGCCTGCCTGCCTGCCAGGCCCCTGTGTGCATGTACTTTGGATATCAAATCCAGGGCTTCAGGCCCACTAGGTAATTGTCTATCACTGAGCTCCATGCGTCTGAAATATCTTGTAATGGCATTACTTCCCACTAGAGAGGGCAGAAACCTATCATTATTGCAATGAGGACTAAGTTCCATATGCATTTCACAGAGACGTGATCGGTCAAGTCAGAGCAAATGGCGTGTTCTAGTTGGCAGCCTCCTTCGGATGCAGAGGTCCTCTGTGTCTTTCCACAGGACTTGCAGGAGGCGCAGTAGCTGCTTTCTCCCTCGATCAAGTACAGTGTTAGTTAACATGCTAGCATGGCGACCAGGCACCTGGAAGTTCAAATGACAGCAGCAAGGCCCGAAGTATGGCCTGAATGTGCAGCTGAGAGGGCTGGCCCGGGCTTCCCACTGGGACAAGGTCAGCCCTTGGGATTGCCTTCTGTGGGGAATGTTGCTGTGGGCAGCCAGAGACACTTCCCCCAAGAGGGTTCAGGGGGACGAGGAATGGAAAGAAGTCAGAGTCTGTACCAACAGGGTCTCTCTGCCATTTCTATAAAGTACTTAATCTGGAGACCCTCACTGTGGTGCCACTTGGCCATCAGGGCTCCTCTGCTGTGAACAGTGACAGAGAGGAGACTGGAGACCCGTCGTGTTTCTCTGCATAGACACAGGAGTGGGGCATGTTCGCATAAGCACTGGGACTCAGTTTCCTCTTCCTAGTTCTTGCCTGTTTCTGTTTGTTTTGTATTGTTTTTTGTTTGGTTTTTCTTCTATTTGCCGCCTATCCCAATGGGTGGCAGTAACTACATGGAAAAATAAATTGTGAAAATGAATTTGGTCTACTCTGGACTGGGCCTTGGGGAGTGTGGGTCTTGACTTTTCCTGGAGACTCTGTCAGGAAGGCCTGATCCTCATGCTGGAGACCAGAGTTGGGCCTTGGGTAGAGGTGGCTTGTGGTGAGTGCTTCACAAGGCTGTTTCCAAGGACACATACGCCGTTTCTATGAGGAAGAACAAAAGGATGTATTCTTTCCTGGCTTTACTACCAGTTTTGTTTCGTGTACGTGTGTGAGTGCGTGTGTGTGTGTGTGTGTGTGTGTGTGTGTGTGTGTGTTGTGTGTATGTGTGTTGTGTGTGCATGTGTGTGTTATGTGTGTTGTGCGTGTGTGTGTTGTGTGTGTGTCTTGTGCGTGTGTGTGTGTTAGTGTGTGTTGTGTGTGTGTTGTATGTGTATTGTGTGTGTGTTGTGTGTGTTGTATGTGTATTTTGTGTGTGTGCGTGTGTGTGTGTGTTGTGTGTGTGTGTTGTGTGTATGTGTGTTGTGTGTGCATGTGTGTGTTATGTGTGTTGTGCGTGTGTGTGTGTTATGTGTGTGTCTTGTGCGTGTGTGTGTTGTATGTGTATTTTGTGTGTGTGTTGTGTGTGTGTGTTGTATGTGTATTGTGTGTGTGTGTTGTATGTGTATTGTGTGTGTGTTGTGTGTGTGTGTGTTGTATGTGTATTTTGTGTGTGTGCGTGTGTGCGTGTGTGTGTGTTGTGTGTGTGTGTGTGTGTGTGCAGGCACATATTCGCCAGGGTGTGGGTAATCTAAAGCTGGCTTCTAGAAAGCTTAGGGGGCGATGTGCCTGCTTTGCTCAGTGTGTTGGAGCTCTCTCTCCGTGTAATCTGACTTTCCTTTTCTCACACACAGCTTTTATTTCTTTGTTCTCTCTGTGTCCTTGTAAGGGGCCTTCTGCTCTTCTTAGAACCAAGCTGGATATAAATATACAAATAAATATAGTACACACCTGGCCCACTGAGCCTCGGGCTCCGTGTCACGCCCCACTGCTTGGCTCTTTGGTTCAGTCAGAGCTGTAAGGAGGGAGGCTCTGTCCTTGCACTGTCTTGGCACCACTCCCTCTGATCAGGGAGTCTTGTCCCCGTTGGCTCAGGGCTTCCGCCTGTTTCCCAGCCTTTTACTCTCTGACAGCAATGCCATGCATTCCACGCTTCTGCTGCCTACCTCTCTCTCTGAGTTTGTTCTTCTGTGATCCAGGGTCTCTGAATCCTTCTAGCTTTAAGTTGTGTTTATGGACACATTGCCTGGCCCGCTGCCTGCCTTATGTGCTTCGTCAGAGCCCAGAAGAGGTAATGTGCTGTGCTGTTTCAGAGCTGTTTGAATGTGGGCTGCTGGAACTGTCCATCTACCCCTGCTACCCTCTCCCTCTTCACATACGTCTCATGCATTCCCTCAGCATCATTTCTGCCATGATGGGGATGCTAAATGAGATCCTGTCGGGAGTCACATTCATAGGGTAGAAGCACATAGACCAGTACCTATCACCACTGCGTGCTTGGTCTCACACACAAAGGTAGCCCCTTCTGAGGACTCTCCCAGGAGATTCTAGGTTATGTATTTTCCATCTATTCATCTACTGAATAGTTTTATTGGCATTTTGCTTTTTAGAAACTTGCTTTCATTTCTTGTTCACGGATGAATCAACATTTCTGTTCTCTCTCTTGATATGGTTCATTTATCTTTATATTTGAAAAACAGTAACCATGAAGCCAGGGGAATGGCTCCGTTGGTAAGGGTGCCTAACCCCCGAGACTGATGTCCCGAGTTGGATTCCCGCATGGTGGAGAGAACAGATTCCCACAAGTGTTCTCTGTCCTTCATATACAAATTAAATGAATAAATAAATGCTAATACTTTTTAAATGGATGGTAGCTTCAAAACTTGCCCAATAGATGAACTAAACCAAATCCATGACTGGAAACTTAAGCTAAGCTCTGGATACCTCAGTGCTTGCTGCCATATCTCTCATGAGCCTTTGCACACTCTCATGTCCTTAAGTCCACAGCCCATTTCACTAGCTGCCTCCTTTCCTCCCACCACGCTCTCTAAGTGCCCTTCAGCACTAGGCTGTGTCCTTGCTCCGTCTGTTTCACAGGGCACAGGGATGACGTTTTCTGAAAAGAGGCACGCCTTATTTACATTTTGGTGGAGAGAGGTCTCGACATGCACAGCAGGCAGATACGCCTGCCTGTCTTGCCAGCGTTTTCCGCTGACAGGGTAGTGTAACAGACAGATGGAAACCTCCACACATGTCTGGCCCAGGCAAGATGAACTGAACGGATTCCCTGGTGGCCACAGAGTAGAGTAGAGCTCCAGAAAGTCAGTATGAGGTTCCCTCAGACAGACCTGTTTCCCCGCGCCTCTTTTTTGAGGGTTCGCTTTCCTACCAGTCTCTTTACTCAGCCTTGTGCTAGATGCTAGCAAAATATCGAATCTCTAGCAGAGGCCGCGGATTTAGGGACAACTGCCCGGCGGAGGCATTTTTCCAGGAAGTGGCTGCGGTTTTATATGCATTGAGCATGAGGCAGGCGAGCGTGGAGAAGGTCTCCTTCAAGTTCACTTGTCAGGGTCACAAATGTGCTTGTTAGCATCAGTGATTTTGCTGGGCGTGAGAGCTCTCCGTAGGCCTGCGAGACTGCGGACATGCTTTGAATGCCTGATGGCCTGTGGTACACTCAGGCAAGTCATCACCAGACAACCCGGGGAGGATGAGTCCCATCTACTCGCTCATCTTTCTTTACAGCCTGATGAAGAAGAAAGTCGAAGAAGACTCCCGCTCTTTCCACGAGGGCTGTGCTGAGGGCTGGAGCTGACTCACAAATGAGGATGGGTTAGCTGCTCTTCGTGATCCCTGCTAGACGAGCCCATGGCTGGAACTGTAAGACTAAGAGGTTAGACAAAGACCAGAGTGGCTTCTATAAAGTTATAAATGCAGCTCTCAACAAGGCCCTTATTCAGCTGTTGGGCAAGGAGTAGCCTAGGCCGCTGTTAGACTCAGTACCTCTGGACTGGTTAGGAAGTAGCTATTCCCCTATGCTTCCAGTATCCCCAAAGTCTGTTCCCCAGCACCTCCTGGACCTTTAGCCATTCAGCAATAACAGTCAACCCAGCACCGTGGTGTCTACTGAGATGGGCTGATGAGCCCTGCCTTACTTATTCTTGTTCATGAAGGCTAACACCAGGACTTTAAGTATTACTTTACCTACTGGAGGACAGTGAGGATTGAAACTTAAATTTTTTAGCTGTAGCTAATGGTCAGATTTAGAGAGAGAGAGAGAGAGAGAGAGAGAGAGAGAGAGAGAGAGAGAGAGAGAGAGAGAGAGAGAGAGAGAGAGAGAGAGAGAGAGAGAGAGAGAGAGAGAGAGAGACAGAGAGAGAGAGAGAGAGAGAGAGAGAGAGAGAGAGAGAGAGAGAGAGAGAGAGACCCTCCAAATTGGTGGCTAGGCTTTGCAGAGTGCATCTTTGTTCAGGAATGAAGATAATCCCTGAGAACGTGCTCAGGGCTTCAGGATAAAGCTGAGATGTGGGTCTCCAGGGAGGGAAGGTCCTGTGTGGTAATTAAGCAGTAGAGGAATAGTGGACAGAACCTTCTATGGTGACCATCAACGGAAGAAGGAAAACAAGGTTATCCGTGGGCACAGGAAGCCAGTGTGCTCAACTTCAGTGGGTTACGAGGCCCCACTCCATTACAGTCACCTCCATTCTCCGAATACCCACAGCCTTGCAATTCCCAAGCCTGTGAATCTCTCTCTCTCTCTCTCTCTCTCTCTCTCTCTCTCTGTCTCTCTCTCTCTCTCTCTCTCTCTCCCTCCCTCCCTCCCTCCCTCCCTCCCTCCCTCCCTCCCTCCCTCCCTCCAGGACCTTTCCCCTTAAATGTACCTGACTCCTCTTCTCTTATCGCCTATCTCAGGTAGGACCTGTTCTGGGACCCCTCCTTCACACTGCCCCATGCATACTTACTCCTCTTTCCTGATTTATTTCTGTCTGCAGCCCTTGTCACCACATATCCAAGACATGTTTTGCACATTGTGTGTGTGTGTGTGTGTGTGTGTGTGTGTGTGTATCTCCCTGTTTTTCTTACTAAGGAAAAATATGTTCCATGAAATCAGGGAGGCTTTGGTCTGTTTCGTTCACTGCTGCACTCTTGATACCTAGAAGAGCAAACAGTAGGCTCTTTGTGCAAGCTTGCTGATCGAAGGATGAACGAACAGGTGGCTACCGCCACTAAGACTTGGGCATTATGTTGTGCATGCACGACACTTTTCTGATAAGGGGATGGGTGTGTTGGCAGGTTGATAGCATAGGGTGGGGTGAGGGGAACTCAGGGAGCCTTCCGACTCTGTCAGGGGCTTCCTCCCCTCCTGCATTTGTAATCCTAACCAAGTAAATTATCCACAGATGCATGTGGCTAGGATTGCTGTATTGGATAAAGCAGTCATTTAGGCAGATAGCAGAGTGCAGTGTGCCCCAGTGCGGCCTTAGTCTGCACTCTAGGCTCTCTCATCTTCATGACTCTTTTCATTTTGTCTAGGCCCAGCAGGCTTGGCATTGGCACCAGTGAGACATACACTTTGGATATAGAATATAAGGGAATGACAGAAAGCAGAAGAAAGTGGCAATGGAATACTATAAATCAAAAGCCACGTGAAGTCCACGTGGATACATCGACAGCATTTAAAGGACAGAGAGTACTGTCATCACTGGCTTTTCCTTTCTCCTGAAGCACAGTGCAACTTGCCATGCATTGCTGTTGCTTAGTGAGTAAAGTAGCTTATATGGCCCAGGCAAGACTCAAGGGCGAGCAGGGCCTGCGTGGGATGCTCAAGGTAGAGCTAGAAGCAGTTCGATTGAATTGTGTGTTGAAAGAGGCACACCAGGGCTTCATCTTGGGGTTGGAGCGCCTGAAGGAAGGCGTGTGTGGATGTGGGAAAGAAATAGTAGAAGAAAACTAGTGATCTGGGAAAGAATTCGTTTGTGCCACTGAGCTCACTTCTAACTGTACAGAAACACACTGTAAGGAGCAACAAAGAGAAAGGTCACTCCCAATTCAACCCACGTGAATTTCTTTTCTTCTTTTCTTTTCTTCTTTTTCTGCACTAGCCTATTAAAAATCTTCAAATAATGCTCCTTGATTACAATATGCACATATAGAAAAAAGACTTTGAAAAGTCTCTCTCCACTCCTCTTCAGAGCCAGCTCCACCCACCAGGATAACCTATACTCATACCTCATTTCACAGTTTTGGCTTTGTTCGGTGTGTTAGACCCCTTGTGGTTGGGTCTATCTTTCCCTAAGATTCTCTTCCCACAGTTTTGCATAGGTCCCATTGTTCTGCCTTCCTTCCATGTCTTACTTCACTCTTGGCATAGTAGTCTCCCTCGGCCACCCTCTTCCCAGGTTTCACCCCGCCACTCCTGCCTGTTGTACATTCCGCTTGCCTATTCCCTCCTCTAACTTACCCCAGTGCTGTGCTCATTTTTCCTCCCCAAGATGTGAGCTGTTCAGGGGCAAGGCTTTCCATCTGCCTTGTGCCCTTATCACCAAGAGCATTTGGGATTCATCGTATAAAGGGATCAAAAGGAATTATGGGACAAAGATGGGATAAACTGTGATGGGGGTGGGGAGGGCAGGGTAGAAGACAGAAACTGGTAGGGATAAACAACACTAAGGGCTTTCCCACAAAGTCACATCAAAACTTCACTGTAGAAACATCCTATGTCTATATGTGCACATAAAGTAGTTAAGACAGATTATTCTAAATGGGACAGTAATGCTCCGACTCCATGCTAGAGGCAAACAAATGCAAACTTACTTCCAGGAATGGGTTACATTTCTTAGAATCATTGGCCAGTGAGGAACCCTGGCCTCCCAAGCATTACAGGCTATTGTTAATGCTCTTAGTTACCCTTCAGAACTTGACAGTGAAGACACCATATATATGAGTCCAGAACATAGAAAACTCAAGCTGGCACCAGCCTGGAAGCCTCATCCCTACTGGCTAGCTTTCATAGTGCGTGAAGGTGCCGTGTGCACTAGCAAAGGAGAAGAGCGATCGTCAATTTTACCCAGCTGGGAATCCTGCGCACCAAATAATGACTGACCTGGCAAACGGGGCCACTAGTGCAATAATTGCATGAATGTCGTGGGAATAGCCAATCGCTTTCTGATTCAATTTAAGACTTGCTCCACAAGATGAAACCCGTACCTGGGACAATTGTTAGGACAAGAACTGGTGGCCAGACAAATCATAGATCCTAGGAGAGAGTCTATTACTCTGCTAAATAGATATAGGATTAAACCAGCTCCTAGTAAGTTATCATTATACCCATAGATCAAGGTCCCTCTTAACTCTCATTAGAGAAGCTTCTGTTTGCAGTAGATGATGATCATATAGAGACCCACAAGTAGCCAAAGTGCAGAGTAAGAGACTGCAGAATATTTATCCCTAAATTGAACATAGGTACTGCACTCCTCTCAAAGTTCCAGGGATCACTGCAGAGGAGAGAGGAGAACTAATGTAACAGCTGGAAGCAGGGCATGAGTAGGAGACTTTCTCTGGACACCTCGGGGCAGCTACACATATGAACTCACAGTGGTTATGACAGAATGCATAAGACCATGTCTACATCAGACCGACTCCCATCAGTGAGAGTGAAATTGGGTGAGAAGTTCTACCATCACCAAAGGAGCTCTTGGCAATAGTTAGCTGCTGGGAGGAGAGTCAGTTTTCTCTAAGAGTTTAACTTCTGATAAATTGACTATGTATAGTGGAAGATGTTTTTGGAGGAAAGTCCTTGAAAGCAAGAAAGAATTGGTTTTGAAAATTAAAATATTTTATTTACATTTTGTGTGAATGTGTGTGGGTGCATGCCACAATATATGTGTGGGATGTCAGAGAGCAACTTGTAAGAGTGAGTCCTAGATTAAATCTGAGAGGTTCAAACTCAGGTTGTCAGGCTTGGCAACAAGTGGCATTACTTACTGAACTAACTCACTGGCCCAATTTGATTTATATTAGTATGTATACATATGCTGTGTGCCTGTGTATGCATATGCGTGTGTGCCCATGTTTGTGTGTATACATATATGTGTGTGTGTGCATATGTGTGTTTGTGTGCGTGTGCATGTATGTGTATGTGCACATATGTATGCATATTTGTGTGCATGTGTGTGTATGTATGTGTATTTGTGTGTATACCATAGTATGTATATGGAGTTCAGAAGGTGACTTTGTGGAATAATTTCTTTTCTTCCACTTTTTTACATGGGTTCTGGGTACTTGGTACCCAGGCTTGTGTAGTGAGTGCCTTTAGCTATCTCTCTGGTCCTAGATAATTGGTGAGAGCTGAGCTATTCTGTCAGAACAACAGAAGGAAGATGTATTTGCACAAGCTGATTTAGATCTGACACTACTGGCATTCTGGAACATATTTGTTCTGCTTCTCGTATCCCTGCCCTCTATGTACGAGGTGATCCTCGACTGTCTATAGACACAGCCAGACATCAGCTGAAGGTCAAAATATCCCTTGGCTGAAAGTCATCAGTCCACATATTTACACTAGAAAGGAGGGCTCTTCAATGATTGCTTTTATTCTGTCAGTTTACAGTAAGATAACATAATCAAATGGGAGTTTGAGGGTAAGGAGTAAGAATTTTTTAAGAAAAAGAAGGCCTTACTGGTCTCTGAATCAGAAGCAGCAATAGTAAATCACCAGCGTTTACCTTTCCTGGTCCTGAGAAACATGATCTGTGGAAGGAAAAGTAGCTTGCTTGTCAGAGGGCCATGAGGGGAGGCATTTTTTCTGTGAAAAACTGTTCAGAGATTAGGTTTTCTGATCTCAGGGTGAGAATGTAAAGAGGTCAGTGAAAGAATTAGGGAGGAGGATGGGTAGACAAATAGACACATTTAGGCCATGTTCAGTGCAGTCTGAATTGCCCCATACAAACTGCTAATGGGAACAGAACTGGAACATGGGGCAGCCTAGTCTTGAGAGTCCCAGAAGAGTGGGAATCTGGCATGAAGCTGTCAGATTCGTGATCTTGGAGAAGAGGAGCCCCTTTACACACACCCCCACTTTCATAGCAAATATGGATGGAGATGCTCTTCATTTTCAGTAAAATCTTTGAGTATAAAGAAAGGCCTTCCAGGCTTGGGTATCATCTTCTTTTCAACTGCATTGACAGGTTCCTTTATTTATTTGAAAACATTTGACAGTTTATTATTTTAGTTAAGTAAATTATAGTACTCATAAGTAAGTTTCATACTTTCCACATAGCCGGTGCCAACAGAGGTTTCCTGTGTGGGATCTACTGCTGCCACCCTCTATATCCCCAGGGGAGTCTTCTAAGCAGCAGACATTTTATTCAGTACTCTGCTGGTCGGTGAGATGTTTGGTAATTGAGCCAACTTTCCTCCTAATAAAAAGAAATCTAACAAGTTCCAGAAAAATGTAGAAGCCATCAACTAGCTGAGAGGATAGCCCTACAGATTGCTTCTGTTCAAGTAGCCAAAGTGGCCACTTGTTTGTGTGTAGCTCCTCAGTGCATCTCAGAGTTAAGAGTTTGAGTGGGGGCTCCAGTGTCCAGGTAGTTGGGACTACCAGGCTCAGAGACAGATAGGCATAATATCGCTTCGGTCTCAGGCAGCTTGTGTGTAACCTGCTCCAAGAGCTGGGCAGGTCTGCAGTAATCGATGCGCCAGCCCTGCTGTGGGACTTCTGCCCTGCAGAGGGACGTCCCCTCACCCCCCCCCCCCGGGAGAGATCACACACCTCTCACAGGGCAGGATCCTACCAGCCTCCCTTTGACGACCTCTGCTCCGGAAACCCACTACGCTGAGCCTTTAGATGTGCAGGGACTCCCCAATATAACATCACTTGGGGCAAGGCACATCAGGGCTCCAAAGTCACTCAGGAGCAGGACAGGCCCCAGAAATTGGTGCCAGGGGAATCCCGGTAATCCAGGGGGGCCAGAAATAGCTTTGCAGGCTCACAGGAGGTCCAACCAACAGCCAGTGGCAGCAGGACCAACTAACACCAGAGGTATCCAGATGACAAAAGGCAAACGTAGGAACGTTACTAACAGAAATCAAAGTAATATGGCACCATCCGAACCCAACTCTCCAACAGCAACAAGTCCTGGATACCCCACCACACCCGAAAGACAAGATCTGGATTTAAAATCACTTCTCATGATGCTATTAGAGGATCACAAGAAGGACACAAATAAATCTAATAAAGAATTACAGGAGACCATGAATCAACGGTTAGAAGCCCTTACAAAGGAAACACAAAAATCGCTTAGAGAAATGCAGGAGAACATGGATCAACAGATGGAGGCCCACAAGGAGACAACACAAAATTCGCTTAAAGAAATGAATCAACAGGTAGATGCACTTTCAAAGGAATCACAAAAATTGCATAAAGAAATGCAGAAGAATATGGGTCAACAGACGGATGCCCATAGGGAGGCAACACAAAAAGTGCTTAAAGAAATGAATCAACGGATAGATGCCCTTACAAAGGAAACACGAGAACTGCTTAAAGAAATGCAAGAGGCGATGGATCAACAGATGGAAGCCCATGAGGAGGAAACACAAAAATCGCTTAGAGAAATACAGGAGAACTTGGGTCAACAGGCAGAAATCCTGAAAGAGGAAATGCAAAAATACCTTAAAGAAATACAGGCAAATACAAACAAACAAGTAAAGGATCTCAGCAAATCCATCCAGGATCAAAAAAAGGAAGTAGAAACAACTAAGAAATCACAAAGGGAGAAAATTTGGAGATAGAAAACCTTGGGAAGAAATCAGGAGTCATAGATGCAAACATCAACAATAGTCTACAAGAGATGGAAGAAAGAATCTCAGGTGCTGAAGATACCATAGAAAGCATCGACTCAACAGTCAAAGAAAATGCAAAATGCAAAAAACGTGTAACCCAAAACATCCAGGAAATCCAGGACACAATGAGAAGACCAAACCTAAGGATTATAGGTATAGATGAGAGTGAAGATTTGCAACTTAAAGGGCCAGTAAACATCTTCAACAAAATTATGGAGGAAAACATCCCTAACCTAAAGAGAGAGATGCCGATGAATATACAAAAAGCCTACAGAACTCCAAACAGACTGGACCAGAACAGAAATACCTCCCGTCACATAATAATCAAAACATCAAATGTATTAAACAAAGAAAGAATATTAAAAGCAGTAAGAGAAAAGGGCCAAGTAACATACAAAGGAAGACCTATCCGAATCACATCAGACTTCTCACCAGAGACTATGAAAGCCAGAAGATCCTGGGCAGATCTCATGCAGACACTAAGAGAGCACAAATGCCAGCCTAGACTACTATACCCAGCAAAACTCTCAATCACCATAGATGGAGAGACCAAGATATTCCATGATAAAACCAAATTTTCACAATATCTTTCCACAAATCCAGCCCTGCAAAGGATAATAGGTGGAAACTGCCAATACAAGGAGAGAAACAACACCCTGGAAAAAATGAGATAGTAACCTTCTTGCATCAAACCCAAAAGTAGATAACCACTCAAACATAAAGATTTCATCAAGAATGGCAGGTGGCAATAATCACTATTCCTTAATCTCTCTTAATATCAGTGGTCTCAATTCCCCAATAAAAAGACATAGACTAACAGACTAGATATGTAAACAGGACCCAGCATTTTGCTGCATGCAGGAAATGCACCTCAGTGTCAAAGACAAATACTACCTCAGAGTAAAAGGCTGGAAAACAATTCTACAAACAAATGGTCCCAAGAAACGAGCCGGAGTAGCCATCCTAATATCAGATAAAATTGACTATCAACCTAAAGTCATCAAAAAAGACACAGAAGGACACTACATACTGATCAAGGGAAAAATCCACCAAGAAGAACTCTCAATTCTGAATATCTATGCTCCAAATGCAAGGGCACCCTCATTCATAAAAGAAACTTTACTAAAACTCAAAGCACACATCGCACCTCACACAATAATAGTGGGTGACTTCAACACTCCACTCTCTGAAATGGATCGTTCAGGAAAGCAGAAACTAAACAGGGACACAGTGAATCTAATTGAAGCCTTGGACCAAATGGAACTAACAGATATATATAGAACATTTCATCCTAGAGCTAAAGAATACACCTTCTTTTCAGCACCTCATGGTACCTTCTCCAAAATCGACCATATAATTAGTCACAAATCAGACCTCAACAGATATAAGAAGATCGAACTAATCCCATGCCTCCTATCAGATCACTATGGAATAAGGGTGGTCTTCAATGGCAACAAAAACAACAGAAAACCCACATACACATGGAGGCTGAACAATGCTCTACTCATGATAACTTGGTCAAGGTGGAAATAAAGAAAGAAATCAAAGACTTCTTGAAATTTAATGAAAATGAAGGCACAACATACCCTAATTTATGGGACACAATGAACGCAGTGCTAAGAGGAAAATTCATAGCCCTGAGTGCCGCCAAAAAGAAACGGGAGACAGCATAAACTAGCAGCTTAATGGCACACCTGAAAGCCCTGGAATAAAAAGCAGCAAATACACCAAAGAGGAGTAGAAGGCAGGAAATCATCAAACTCAGGGCTGAAATCAATCAAGTAGAAACAAATAAAACCGTACAAAGAATCAACAAAAAAAGGAGTTGGTTCTTTGAGAAAATCAACAAGATAGATAAACCCTTAGCCAGACTAACCAGAGGGCACAAGACAGTATCCAAATTAATAAAATCAGAAACGAAAAGGGAGAGATAACAACAGAAACTGAGGAAATTCAAAAAATCATCAGATCCTACTACAAAAGCCTGTATTCAACACAACTAGAAAATCTCGAGGAAATGGACAATTTCCTTGACAGATACCAAATACCAAAATTAAATCAGGATCAAATAGACCATCTAAACTGTCCTATAACCCCTGAAGAAATAGAAGTCGTCATTGGAAGTCTTCCAACCAAAAAAAGCACAGGTCCAGATGGTTTTAGTGCAGAATTCTATCAGACCTTCCAAGAAGACCTAACACCAATACTCTTCAAACTGTTCCACAAAATAGAAACAGAAGGAATACTACCCAACTCATTCTATGAAGCCACAATTATGCTAATACCAAAAGCACACAAAGATCCAACAAAGAAAGAGAATCTCAGGCCAATCTCTCTTATGAATATCGATGCAAAAATACTCAATAAAATTCTTACCAACCGAATCCAAGAACACATCAAAACAATCATTCACTACAATCAAGTAGGCTTCATCCCAGGGATGCAGGGATGTTTCAATATAAGGAAATCCATCAATGTAATCCACTATATAAACAATCTCAAAGAAAAAAACCACATGGTCATCTCATTAGATGCTGAGAAAGCATTTGACAAAATTCAGCATCCTTTCATGCTAAAGGTCTTGGAAAGATCAGGAATTCGAGGCCCATATCTAAACATAGTAAAAGCAATTTACAGCAAACCGGTAGCCAACATCAATCTAAATGGAGAGAAACGTGAAGCAATCCCACTAAAATCAGGGACTAGACAAGACTGCCCTCTCTCTCCATATCTTTTCAATATAGTACTTGAAGTTCTAGCTAGAGCAATTAGACAACAAAAGGAGGTCAAAGGGATACAAATTGGAAAGGAAGAAGTCAAACTATCACTATTTGCAGACGATATGATAGTATACTTAAGCGACCCAAAGAACTCCACCAGAGAACTCCTACAGCTGATAAACGACTTCAGCAAAGTGGCCGGATATAAAATCAACTCAATCAAGTCAGTAGCCTTCTTATACTCAAAGGATAAGCAGGCTGAGAAAGAAGTAAGTGAAATGATACCCTTCACGATAGCCACAAACCATATAAAGTATCTTGGTGTGACTCTAACCAAACAAGTGAAAGATCTGTATGACAAGAACTTCAAGTCTCTGAAGAAAGAAATTGAAGAAGACCTCAGAAGATGGAAAAATCTGCCATGCTCATGGATTGGCAGGATTAATATAGTAAAAATGACCATCTTACCAAAAGCAATATACAGATTCAATGCAATCCCATCAAAATCCGAACTCAATTCTTCATAGAGTTAGAAAGAGCAATTCAAAAATTCATCTGGAATAACAGAAAACCCAGGATAGCTAAAACTATTCTCAAGAGTAAAAGAACCTCTGGGGGAATCAGTATCCCGGACCTCAAGTTGTACTACAGAGCAATAGTGTTAAAAACCGCATGGTATTGGTACAGTGACAGGCATGTAGATCAATGGAACAGAATTGAAGACCCAGAAATGAATCCACACTCCTATGGTCACTTGATCTTGAGAAAGGAGAGCTAAAACCATCCAGTGGAAAAAGATAGCCTTTTCAACAAATGGTGCTGGCTCAACTGGAGGTCAACATGCAGAAGATTGGAAATTGACCCATTCTTATCTCCTTGCACTAAGCTCAATTCCAAGTGGATCAAGGACCTCCACATAAAACTAGACACACTGAAACTAATAGAAAGGAAACTAGGGAAGAACCTTGATCATATGGGCACAGGGGAGAACTTCCTGATAGAACTCCAATAGCTTATGCTCTAAGATCAAGAATTGACAAATGGGACCTCATTAAATTACAAAGTTTTTACAAGGCAAAAGACACTGTCAAAAAGACAAAGCGGCAACCAACTAACTGGGAAATGATCTTTACCAACCCTACATCCGACAGAGGGCTAATATCCAATATATACCAAGAACTCAAGAAGTTAAACTCCAGAGAGGCAAGTAACCCTATTAAAAATGGGGTACAGAGCTAAACAAAGAGTTCTCACCTGAAGAATATCTAATGGCTGAGAAGCACCTAAGGAGATGTTCATCATCCTTAGTCATTAGGGAAGTGCAAATCAAAACAACCCTGAGATTCCATCTCACACCAGTCAGAATGGTTAAGATCAAAAACACAGGAGACAGCAGTTGTTGGCGAGGATGTGGAGAAAGAGGAACACTCCTCCACTGCTGGTGGAATTGCAGGCTGGTACAACCACTCTGGAAAGCAGTCTGGCGGTTCCTCAGAAAACTGGGCATGACACTCCTGGAGGATCCGGCTATACCACTCCTGGGCATGTACCCAGAGGCTTTACCTGCATGCAATAAGGATACATGCTCCACTATGTTCATAGCAGCCTTATTTATAATAGCCAGAAGCTGGAAAGAACCCAGATGTCCCTCAACGGAGAAATGGATTCAGAAGATGTGGTATATTTACACAAGGGAATACTACTCTGCAATTAAAAACAATGAATTCACGAAATTCCTAGGCAAATGGTCAGAACTTGAAAATATCATCCTTAGCGAGGCAACCCAATCACAAAAGAACACACATGGTATGCAGTCACTGATAAGGGGATATTAACCCAGAATCTCGGAATACCCTAGACACAATCAGCATATCAATAGATTTCCAAGAAGATGGAAGGAGAGACCCCTGGTCCTGGAAAGACTGGATATAGGGGAATGCCAGGACAGAGAAGTGAGAGGGGGTTGAATGGGGAAAAGAGGGAGGGAAGGGGGCTTATGGGACTTTCGGGGAGGGAGGAAACGGGAAACGGGAAATGATTTTGAATGTAAATAAAAAAAAACTTAGAAAAACAAAAAAAAAAAGAGTTTGAGTGGGAAAGACCGTCGTGTATCTCCAGCCCCAACTTCCTAAACAGGCCTTAATTCTCTTTCAAATCTTTGAGATTACCTCCTCTCCTCCTGAGTAAACATGGCTTAGATGTCATTTTCTGCTGCCCCTTTCACTTTTCAATAGTTTGATCCAAGGAAGTATGGTCCATGTCAAAACAAGACATCGCACCACATTCTAGTTTTATCATCCTGTCTTGAGATACTTCACCAGAATATCCCACAGTTTTCTGCTTCTCTATTTATCAACCGTGCTTTGAAGCTCATAGCTACACAGGAAGTCAATAAATCAGAAACAGGGACAATATCCTATTGGATTCTTTTGAGCAAAGACAAATTGCCTATAAACCTATAAAATTTATGTTATATGAAGAGAATAGGTATTAATAAATTTCATTTCCATACACAGTTGCACTTTGGGTGGTATGAAAAACACAGAACTGAGGCCTAGAAAGATGGCTTTGTGGTTAAGAGCACTGCCTGCTATTCCAGAGGACCCAGGTTTCATTCCCAGAATCTGTATGGTGGGTTAGCAACTGTCTGCAACTTCGGTTTCAGGGGATCTGATGCCCTCTTCTTGCTTCTGCAGGTGCTGCAAGCATGTGGCACACAGACGTCATGCAGGCAAAATGCCAGGATACATGAAATAGAAATAAACAAATCTTAAAAATAGAAAAGCACAGATTTCATTTTATTCTGTATTGAAAGTGATCAAGTTTTCTGTGAGAGACTGGAATATATATATATATATATAAATATATATATTATAAATAATAGGCTTTGATGGCAGCACAGTCTTTGTAATAATTACTCAATGTTTTTGTTGTATTAGGGAAGCAGTCCTGGGGGTAACATAAGTGCATGGGTAGAGCTTTGACTCATTAATATTTTATTTACAAAACTAGGTAGTGGGCTAGCTTGAGTATGTGGGCAGTGGATTCCTAATCTCTACTAAAGAGTAAAGATTCTCAGACAAGTTCAGAGAGCAGATACACAAGCAAAAACGCCAGAAATGTCACCAGGGCACATCAGGTCTGCTAGAGCGGATATCTGTGGGAGGCAGTCTGTATTTTGTCTCAGAGAAGAAACTTTAAAAATAGAACTAAAGGGGCTAGAGAGATGACTCAGTTCTTAAGAGCACTGACTGCTCTTCCAGAGGACTCAGGTTCAAATCCCAGCAATCACACGGCAGCTTACAATTGTCTGTAACTCTAAGATTTGACACCCTCTCACATACCTACAGGAAAAACACCGATGCATGTAAAATAAGTAAATTAAAAGAAATGGCACCAAAATCTAAAAGTAGGAAAGTGTAAAGAAGGCAAGTTGCCGGGATCAGATTCTCTGATGTCTGCCATGCTATGGGAACTGGACGCTGTTGCTAACCACGGCAGACAGAACCAGCTTCAATCTCACTCTTACCGAAAGAGTGATGAGTTCTGAAGCACAGAAGTGCATTGCGTCTGGTCAACATTCCCCAAGGGAGTATCCCAAAGTAACTCTCCCTGGAGAATTTGAGCATGATGGATTCTTCTCATCACGATTGCCTGAGGGCTTGGGAGTAACCTGCTCACGGTCACTGCTAACCTTTCCTTCACAGTGACAGAATGAGGTGAGTGTTCCCCTGTGTTCTTCAGGTCAAAAGGGAAAGGGAAACACATATTAGCTTTTGACACGAAAATTATATTAGAGCCCAAATGAGAGGCAGAGGCAAGAGACGATGTCCTCCAGAACTTTCTGGATGAACAGTGAGAAAGAGGTCATTGAGGTCAAGTGTCATTTAGAAACTCATTCTCAAGGGATTTGGCATCCAGGCCAAATCCTTCTGTCAGGATATGTCCCCACTCCATTTACCCATCCAAACCCCTCTGTCCTAAGCCACTGTCTCATGCCAATAACCCACACTGCCATTTGTATACTGAGAAAATGTTTGGAGTAGTTGTTTCTTTTTTCAATAGTCAGGCTTGGGGGAACAGAAAATTGATGAAATCAGGCCTTTATCTGCAAGGACTTCATGCTTTTGACTACATCATGTCTATGTGTGTTTTCTTCTGAGCTGATAATAGTTCCTTGGTATCAGAGATTTCTTTCATTCTTCCTTTGAACCTGACTGGTAGATACTGTAGGACTGAGGATATAGTTGAAGAAATCATTGCTAGGTTTGTCACATGTGTGGTTAACAAACTCCCTCCCAGGCACAGTCCTGAACTGGAGTGACCATCTGACCCAGTCAGTGAAGTACTCCAAGGGTACCCTCCACTCTCACTGTACTTCCAGCCCACTCTCCAGTTCAAAGAGCCCTCAGTACTCTCCACCTCTTTGTGCCTCACATGAGAGAGACCAGGATGTAAGGACTGTGACATATAGTTTTACATGGTTTTGAAATTCTTATATGAAAGGGTTTGAGCAAAAATGTGTGCACATTTATATTTGAGTTCTATGAGCTTTTATCTCAGCAACTTCGCACTTTAGACCTTCGACTAGGAGGTACAATCATTTTAGGACAGAGAACTGTGAGCCCTCAGTAAATTTAAGAATAAGGAAGGTGCATTTCCAGTGCCTCCCTTGCTGTTAGTGGGGAGCACAGCTACAGCTGCCTTTGGCAGATCAGAGCCCGGAAGTTCCTGCCTAGCATCTAGATCTCATCCCTACAGTAAGCTCCACCTTGTGAGAAGATGGCAGGTAGCCTACCCCATGGGTTTATTGCAACAAACCCCACTGAAACAGCCTCCCCTGCGCGAAAATTATTCCTAAGACTGTAATAGTTTACCTGTTACTTTAAAGTTTCCTTGACACTTTTGTAGTTTTATGTCATTTGAAAAACATGGTGACATTCTTCTTTTACCTTTACTTTGAGAATGCCAAGTAGCACTCACAGAAGAAGAGCAGAGCCCCAGGCTAGTGCCCTGCAAGGCTGAAGACTTCCCTCCTGCTGCCACACCAGCCCTCCTCCCTGGTCTCCCTTTGATGAGCTTTTGAAAATAAAGCCACTCTCCAAGAGAAGCTATGCTTTTTCAGTAGAGATTCCCAAGCCAGGTAAGTCAGGTTTATTGTTCTATGCCTGTATTCTTCTTTCCTCCCATCTCCTCAGCTGATGCTGCGTGCGCCCCCTCCAGCAGTGTCTTCCGACCAATCAGAGTCTGACAAGACACTTGCTGAGTGAGGTCAGGATCTGTCAGTGCCTCAGCTGATTCCCAGCGCCTCCTGTGCCACTCAACGCTTTCACTAACAAGCCATGTATGTCAGGGAAACATGCTGCCGGTTAGCTGTTGAACAGGGAATTTACAAGTCTGTGTTGGCATTACAGTTTTAGAATCCCAATGGGAATTTATGTTTTTTCATGAGGTAGCGAACACATTAACTTTTAAGTTAAAAGTGTAAACTAAACATGGGAAAATTCTGAGAGAAATTTTGTTTTCTTATACGTTCCCTTTTATTTTCATCAATAATAAGGAAATAATTTAATTTAATGACATTTCTTGATATTGTGTTGTTTTAGCCCTGTCAAATATATTTTAAATAAAAACATTAAAGCTATTAAATTTTTCATTGTGTATTTTCATTGTGATATCATTGCATAAAGGACAGTTTCTGTTACATAAGTGCCTATTGTATATCTGTCTTAGGGTTTTACTGCTGTGAACAGACACCATGACCAAGGCAACTCTTACAAAGGACAACATTTAATTGGGGCAGGCTTACAGGTTCAGAGGTTCAGTCCATTATCATCAAGGCAGGAACATGGCAGCATCCAGGCACACATGGTGCAGGAGGAGCTGAGAGTTCTACATCTTCATCTGAAGGCTGATAGAAGACTGGCTTCCAGGCAGCTAGGAGAAGGATCTTAAAGCCCACATCCATGGTGACACACCTACTTTAACAAGGCCATACCTCCCAACAGTGCCACTCCCTGGGCCAAGCATATACAAACCATCCCAAGTATATTACTCTCTTTAAGTTCTTGCTTTTTCTTCTGTCCTCTTGCTAGTCCTCTGTGTTCCTATTGACACCTACCTTAAGTCATATAGACATCCATGATTTTATGTATCTATATAAACTCTAAGTGGGGCTGGAGAGAGCCCAGAAAATTAAAATCATTTGCTGCTCTTCCAGAGGACCTGGATTTGGTTCCAGTACACTGAATGATTTACAGTCACCTGTAAGGGATTTGACTGGCATTCTCTTCTAGGCACCCACATACATGCATCACACGTACACATAAATAAAGTAAAAATTAAATCTTAAGCTCTAGGGACCAAAACATTTAAAAAGCAAACATCTGACTCTTTGAGACTGACTTGTTTAACGTGATTATCTGCAGATACATCTATTTTCCTGCAAATTACGTACCTCCATCTGAATGGCTGAAAAAAAAATCCAGTGTATAATACAGTTTCTTTATTCATTCCTTTGTGATATGTGAAATGCGCTGCAATATGCATTGATATGCAGGAATCTCTGTGATTTGTAGGCTTAGACTCCTTTGGATAAACACCTAGGACTGACGTACTGTGTCACATGAATGAGAAACCTCCATGCTGACATCCACAGTGGCTGCACTAGTTTACATGTGCACCGGCACCATATAAGGGTACACTGCATGTCCCACCCAGTATAGGCCTCTCAGTGACTATACTTCTGGGAGGAGATATGTCACTGTGATTTTAGTTATATCTTCCTAATGGCTAGTGAAGTTAAGTGGCTATGTTTAGTGGCCATTTTTTCCTTTGAGAATTGTATATTAGTTTTATTAGTCCAGTTATAGATCGGGTTATTTGAGTTCTTGTTTAGTTTTTTGTTTGAGTTTTTTGTTACTTGTGTCTCAGTGGATCTCAACTTCCCTAATGCTGTGACCCTTTAATACAGTTTCTCACATTATGGTGACCCCCAATTATGAAATTGTTCCATTGCTACCTCATAAGTGAAAATTTGCTGCTGTTTATGAATCACAATGCAAACATTTTGATATGCTACCCCAAAGGTTGAGAGCTGCTGTTCTATACATGACTTTTCACCCAGTTGTATAGCTACTGAAGACTTTCTTGCATTCTATGGTGGTCTCTTTGATTGATTGACTGTGTTTTGCTCCTAAGTAGCTTTGTAATTTCACAAGGCCTCTCTGTTAATTGTCTTTATTTCTTGAGTTATTGAAGTTCTCTTCAGAATGTCCTTACCTGTACCCGTTTCTCAAAGTATTTTCCCCATTTCTCCTCTCTCTGACCATTGAGTTTTAGGTCTCACACTAAGGTGTTTGATAAATTTAGAGTTTGCTTTGGCAGAAAGACACACACACACACACACACACACACACACAGAGAGAGAGAGAGAGAGAGAGAGAGAGAGAGAGAGAGAGAGAGAGAGAGAGAGAGAGACAGAGAGAGAGACAGAGGCAGAGAGAGACAGAGAGACAGAGAGAGAGAGAGAGAGACAGAGAGAGAGACAGAGAGAGAGAGAGATCTAGTATCTGTTTTCCAAATGTGGGGATCCAGTTTTCTTAGTGACACCATTTGATGAGAAGGCTATCTTTTCTCCAGTTTTGGTATCTTGTCACAATCAGATGGCTGAGCTGGATATAAGTCATGGTTTTAATCCTAACACACACAGAACATAGCACATTTAGCACCAGCCTGGTCTACATTGCAAGTTCCAGGACAGCCAGTGCTACATAGTGAGACCATGGCCAAAAACTAAATAATAACTTGACAGATGAATAGATGGACAGATGGATAGATGGACAGATGGATAGATGGATAGATGGACAGATGGATAGATGGATAGATGGATAGACAGACAGATGGACAGATGGATAGATGTTCAGGTGGTTGTAGTTGCATAGGTTTATATCTGAATCCTCTATTACATTTTATGATGTAGGTGTCTGTGTTTGTGCCATATACACTGTTTGTGTAATTATAGCTCAAATATAACTTGGAATTGGGTTTTGTGATCCACCCAGTACAGGCAATATTACTATTTTTGCTCAAGACCTCTTCAGCTGTTTATTTACTTATCATGCTTTCACATGAATTTCATTTTTTTTTTTTTACTATTCTGAAGAATGGTATTGAAACATTACCATCACCTCAGGTGGCAATAAAGGCCATTCAGATCAGTACGGCCCCAGTGGCAACATAGCCCAGGGCATCCCAGATCATGGACATCTTCATGGCCTTTGGTACCTTGGGTTGCAGACATCAACACAGACCCAGGCTATAATGGGATCATGGACCCAGACATGGCCCTTGGTGGCAGCATAACCTGGACATCGCTATGGCCTCAGGTTGCAGCACAGGCCATGGATATTTGAATGGCCCTCTGTGGTATCTTGGGCCACAGACATCAATATGACCCCAGCAAGGTGTGGGCTTGGCAGTGGCTCAGTGCTTCTACCATGCTTGCTGGTTGAGGAGGGGCAAGTGCAACCTGGTGTGGTGGCTTGATGCTCCTGGCTGTTCATTTACGTGAAAGGGCTTGATGTTTATTTCTTTATATTTGATTTGATGTTTATTTCTTTATATTTTTCAATAGTTTATTTTGTTTACTTTCATGTATGTATGTGTACCACAGGTATCCATGGAGGCCAGAAGAGGGCATCAGATCCCCTGGAACTGGTGTTCCAGACAGCTGTGAGCCACCATGTGTGCTGGGAACTAAACTTGGGTCCTCTGAAAGAGTACTTAAACCTAAGTGCTCTTGGCCTCTGAGTCATCTCTTTAGCACCATTGATCTACATGTTTGCCATTTATCATGTACTTCACTTTTGGGTGTAGCTCTAAATTACTATTTGGCATACCTTTTCTCCTGCCAGAAGAACTTCTAATATTTCTAATAAAGATCTGGTGATGATAAATTTGTACTTCTTTTGTTTTCCTGAGAAAACCTGTTATTTTGTCCTAGTTTTGACATGACAACAGAAAGTAAACTAGGTAATCATATAATTGCCCTCTTCCCCCAGCCTACTCTGCTGAGTTTCCAGGTCTTAGCACAGGCAATGGAACTCAAACAGAGCCCACAAGTGTGCGCGAGTTGAAGCCAAGTGGGATCAGCATGTATGGAGTCCTTAAGATAAAGCCCAGGGAATGAGTATTGTGCTGTGGATGGATTGGATTCTTCTTTCTTCTTCTTCTTCTTCTTCTTCTTCTTCTTCTTCTTCTTCTTCTTCTTCTTCTTCTTCTTCTTCTTCTTCTTCCTCCTCCTCCTCCTCCTCCTCCTCCTCTTCCTCTTCCTCCTCCTCTTCTTCCTGTTCCTGTTCCTGTTCTTGTTCTTGTTCTTGTTCTCCTCCTCCTCATTCTTTAGTTTTTCTAGACAGGGTTTCTCTGTGAAGCCCTGGCTATCCTGGAACTCATTTTGTAGATCAAGCTGGCCTTGAAGTCAGTGAGAGACCTGCCTGTCTCTAGTTCCCAAGTGCTGGGATTAAAGGCGTATGCCATCACGCCCAGCTTGGAGAGGGATTCTAAAGAGACATAAAGGTTCCATTGAGTCTTCATCAAAGCCCTGATCAGCACATGCATTTGAAGAAACTTTAGAATTAAAGTCCAGAGTAATGATGTGAACAGTCATGTGTCTATAAACCAGATTGAAAAAGCTTGTAGTTCACTGAGGATTGGGGAAAGTACTCAGAAGGTCTAGCTATATCCACGAACATTTATTAGCTCTAGATCAAACATGATCCTGTATCTACTTAACAAGTCTAAAAACAAGTCTTACCAAGAGTCAAAAAGTTGATACACTTTTTAATGAACTTAACTATATTTCTGAACAAAGCTGAGCAAGAATACTTATAAAAATATCAGATTGCTAGGGAACTAGGGACAACACCAAACTGCCAAATATGTGTGTGTGTGTGTGTGTGTGTGTGTGTGTGTGTGTGTGTGTAGTGCTGGAGGAGGATTGAGAACAGAAGACATTTGAATAAATCATGGTTGAAAAGTGTTCGTACTTGACAACTGTAAACCTGTAGCTCCAGCCAGCAAACACCAAGCATATAAAATGTGGAAAAAAAAAATCTCATAAAGGCCTGTGGCATTCTAAATGTTTAGAGCCAGTGATAAAGAAAGTGTTAAAAGTGGGCAGAAGAGAAGATGTATCAGATGCAAAAAGAAAAATATCAGAATCTTCAACCCAGAAACAAGATGGTGAAAAGACATTGCTGAAGAGGTTAATGAACACGCCATGTTAAATGAGACGCCACCAATCAACAAATAACAAACACATGAGCTTGATTTTGAGAATACATGAGTAATGTTAAAACTAGTATCAATTTTCCCTTCTTCTTTTCCTCCTAAATTTAGAATCAATTAAGAAATAACCTATGAGAAACAGATCAATAGTAGTTTATTATTGATGAAGTTGATTAAAGAATTGGAAACTTGCTTAGATCACTGATTACATTGGGTAAAGAGTAACCATGAACCTCTGAGGGAAATAGTCTACTTGAACAGTCATAGATATACCTCACCTTGGTCCTGCCACAGGGTTGGAGACAGAAGGCTCTCTCTCTCTCTCTCTCTCTCTCTCTCTCTCTCTCTCTCTCTCTCTCTCTCTTTCTCTCTCTCTCTCTGCAGTCTGATGACGGGTCTGAAGTGAGTATGAGCCCAGATAGGCTGAGCTGAGCAAAATGTTCTCAACTCATTTTCACGAACTTAGATAAGGTCAGGAGAGATAATTAACTTTTCTGATGAAGAAGTAACTGAACAATGAAAATCTGAAAGTGATTAAATATCCTTTCCCCCAGGGAAAGTGGAATCATGGGGGAATTATGGGCCCTCTAATAGCAATCAGTAAAATTATTTAAAAACACAGCATATAGTAGATTCTATTTTGCAGCCAAGACCTTGGGATGCTCACTTTGTTCAGAAGCAGAGCAGGGTCAGGGATTTAGGTCTAAACAGTTTATATAGAAGAAGCCTTAAGGTTAGACCAGAGATTTCCAGTGATGTCTGTGGTTTGGGGAAGTGACTGGATCTTGAGGGCTCCAACCTCATCAATGAATTAGTTGATTATTATTATTAATGATTAATGAATTGGTTGATGACATCATAAAATGATGTCATTAGTCATAGGTTATAAGAGTATGAGGTGGGGCTAGTTAGAAGAAGTAGGTCCGTGTGTGTGTGTGTGTGTGTGTGCGTGTGCATGTATGTGTGTGTGTATGTGTGTGTATATGTGTGTGTGTACGTGTGTATGTGTGTGTATATGTGTGTATATGTGTGTGTGTATGTGTGTGTGTGTGTGTGTATGTGTGTGTGTATATGTGCATGTATGTGTGTGTATGTGTGTTGTCTTGTTTTCCTGTTCATTATGAGTGAGCTGTTCTGCCTCATTATCTGCTCCCTGCCATGAAGCTTGGGCTATCTTAGGCTTACAGCAATGGATCCAGTCCACCAGGATCTTCCTCTTCCTCTAGACCCACTACTTCTTACCCTTCCCCCCAAAATACCTTCTTTATACCAGGTGTGTTGCATGGCGTGATTTCTCAGGGGGATACCTTGGCATGGGCCTGCCAGGTCCAGCCATCCAGCCATCATCCCCATCCCACGCCCCCCACCATATGCCCATTCCCCCCATCCCCCCATCCCCAGATTCACTCGGGACACTGGAAAGTACTTGACTATGTGTGGTCAGTTGTTAGAATCTGGAACGTTTCTACCTCCCCTGCTTCTGAGTTACGTATCTACCCTGAGAGGTTTCCTAGTGACTCCCCATCATCCTTAATCCTAAATATCGTACCTTTTGTTAGTTCAGATTTTCATAAAGGAAAGCCAAAAAGAATCTCCGACTTGAATCTCCATTTCCAAGGTCCTCTGAAGGAAGGCTAACAAAAGGCTATCTACCTTTTTAGTTTGGAGTCAGGAGAAAAAAAATTATCAAAAGACTAAAACATTAACTCAACGGGATTCTGCAGTGACATCAGGATGAACCAAACATTGTAGCTTTGTGTTATATACATTCTTCATGTTGCTGTTAATCCTCTTACACCGTTGGAATGCCATCCTTCTGCTGAGCAAACCCCAAATGGGTGCAAATTGCATAGCACCTGGTTTCTAGGCAAAGGGGACTATGCTGACATGTCAATAGAACCCTGCTAAGACTCAAGGTAGTCCCACATAATTAAAAGTCGGGACTTGAATTAATTAATCCAAAGGTCACTGAAGAGCAAGCTCATTAGCTAGACTACAAGGTTCCTGGTTATAAAATCAATCTCTGTCTTCTAGTTCTTTTGTCTCAAAGCCTTTTAAAAAATATACACACTGTAAAACCAGTCCTTTGAAGATGCAACTGTATAATTTTAAATACATATATCTTTGTATAAAATACATATTTTGGAAACAAAACTGTCCTATCATCCAAAAATTCTTCATGCCGCCGGTAGGACACCTGGTTATGGGGAAACCCTGCTAATTAAGGTCCAAGTCTACCAGGATAGCTCCTTTGAGCTCAAAATGGAGGACTCCCTTTACCCAAAGGGTTTCCCCTTCTCGGACCTTGTTTGGGGATCCTGACCCTCCTACAACCTGTACCTGGGGAAGGTTGAGTAGTCCTTGGCAAACCTACAAGTTGTTCTTCTCCAGTAAGAACGTACCCAGCAAGTACCTGGGATTCCTGGAATGTCTCTCCCTACAAATGAGGCATTCACAGTATTTTAAAGTCTAGCCAAGGATTTTCATTTACCCTGAAAACTCCTTCCCATTCTCCAAGGTCCATATATAGCCCTGATTCACCCTGAATAAAGTGTATGCATGCAAGCACATCCCAAATAAAGGTATGCGTACAAGCTAAGAACGTCTAAGATGTCTAAAAGAGCTGAGCCACTAAGATCCTTGGAGAAGGCCTCCCCTGTCCTCCACTGCACTCACTCCCAGCTGGACCAGGGTTCCACTGGTTCCAGACTCTGATTCATCCTGCTAGCGCCATGGGCAGAGGCATCCGGACACTGAGAGAGAAGCTGGATCCCAACATGCGTACCATATCTGATCAGTCTCCACCAAAGCCTGGTGACCAATGAGACATTGCACCTTTCCATAGCTTCGCCTTGTACTGAGTAACTGAGTATAAATGCCATCAGGGAGCATCTGGTGGTTTGCGACGGTCTCTTAGTCAGCACGCTTGGAGATGCGTCTCTACTCCCGTGCGCTGATAGACGATTCCTTTCTCATGGCTGAGCAGTTGCACATGGCTACTCATTTCCCAGTGAAGGATGCTTGAGTTGTTGGCAAGTTCTGGAACTTGAAGTAGGCTCATGACAAACATTTGTACAGATGCATTTTCACGTCTCTAGGATAAATATCTAGATTTAGGATTGCTGGGTCATGTAGTACGAGCCTATTCTTCATATAGAACCAGAAACCTGCTCCCGTGTAGCCACTTCATTTTGTATAGCCAAACTCTGTGTTCTCGGTTTCTTCACATCATCACCAACACTCGACCGCGCCGGGCTGATGAGCGACCCTACTAGGTGCATGGTGACATCTCACGTGGTTTTCTTCTGTTTCTCTGTCACTAATGTCACCTCCTGCCTGGCTGCTTATTTTACTTCCCTTTTTTCCTTTGGTTTTCAGATATGCCTGTGTACCTCGTGGGCGTTTGCATTTGCTTTGCTGCACGTTTTCTGTGGGTTTTGATTTGTGATTCGTGAATATTATTAGTTTTAGAAAATTCCTAGCCATTGTTCTTTGAAGACTCTCAACTGTCTTGTTCTGTTCTGTTCTTTGAGGAAGTTCAGATCATTTTGATCATTTTGTCTCCTCAGAATGTGCTCACCCTTCTCTTTTGCTGTGTAGTAAGTGTGAATGTGTGTGTGCTTGTGTGTGTGTTCCTGTGTGTGTGTGTATGTGTGTGTGTGTGTGTGTGAGTGTTTGTGTAGGCATATCTGAATGCTTTGAAAACAAAAGATACTCAAGAAATGTTTTTAATGCATGGAGATGGGCCTCTCCCCCTCCCTTCCTTTCTCCCCCTCCTCCCACTCTCTCTCAGACTTGAGTGCCAGGTATTACAGGTCTAAGCAGGAGGTGGTGGGCTGAGTGAAGTTTCTCTTCCTCTTGAGTCACCGAGAGTGTACCACAGGCAATGGATTTCTTCAGTGACTCCTTACTTGGAGGATGTGATCTCTACTCTATCAGAGGATTTCTGCTTTTCCTTCTGTGAGATCTAAACAAGAACAACATACTAAAACACGAAAATATGTACCTTGCAGGTTAAGGGTTTCTGTGTGCAGTTAAGGCAGTTAGGAATATGTTCCTAGCTGTGTGGTGGTTGTCTACACCTTTAGTCCCAAACCTTGGGAGGCAGAAGCAGTCAGATCCCCGAGTTCAAGGCCAGCCTGGTCTACAGAGTGAGTTCCCGGACAGCCAAGGCTACACAGAGAAACCTTGTTGCAAAAACAAAAACAAAACAAAACAAACAAAAACCAAAAACAACAAAAAAGTTTCTGTTTGTTTTGTGATGTCCTTACAAGTTAAGGTTTCTATTTGTAATTAAGAGTAAGTTCCTGTTTCTTAGATCTGATATAAACTGAAAAATGTTTTTCAATGTACACTAAACTTGTGACTCCATTCCCATGATGTAATCCTTACCCCTGTTCCTTTCTTTTCCTTGTATTTTTCTAATAATGCATAACTGCCAACTCTCTAGCTGCTGTGAACATCTTATTTCTCATATTAAAGGGACTTCAAGAGGTCAGCAGGGGCTGCTTCAATTAGACAATCGTGGATTTCGTCCTTTTCCTTCATGATTCTCAAGTTTAACTCTCCCTAGAAAGAAATTCTCACAAGCTTTTTTTTTTTCTAGTTTGCTTTAACCTTTATGTTGATTCTTTTAGACCTTGGTGCATGATAAGCAGAAAAAACTCTGCTTCGATCCTGTTCCTCTCTGTCATGTCTCAGACTCCTCCCATAAGCCCCTCCCAACATCTTCTCCCATGGTCTGCTGACAGGATGTTTGTCTCTGTGTATGTGTTTGGGGTGCTGTTCTCAGATATTCTGATTTAGCTTCAGTCTTAAGTAGGCCTTGGACGCCCGGGTCTTGGAACTGTGGCTCTCACAAGTGCTCTTGCTTTCTGGAGCATTGGTTGTCCTAGAGTATGACCCTGCCTTCTTCTGTAGGTAGAGCTTTAACAAAGTCTGCTTCGGTCTCGCTGGTACAGTAGATCTCTTCCCGTATGGAATTCGGGAAGATGGACCTGATGGAGTTTTAGCAATGTCTCTACTGTTCCAGGAGCTAAAGCTTTTTAGGGCCATCCCCCCCCGCCCCCGATTTTCCCAGTAAATATCTGGCTGGGTTTATAGAGCAAAGCTCAGGGAAGGTCCTGCCCTCATGTCTGTGGGAAGCAGGAGTTTCACACTCTGAGCCACGCCAGCCTATAACTCTCTAAGACTCAAATGATACCGGAGCATTGGATTGGTATTTGGCACCATTTGCCAAATGTAATGTGTGCGGCCGTCCCACCCCACCGCATGTGTTTCCTTTCTCTTTATTTTGGGTTAGATGTTTGCCTGGTGAGTCTAGGTGTCTGAAAGTTCAGACAATGTTGTTAACCTGTATTTTATTGCAGTTTTCCCATTATATGTGTGGCCACAGTGCCTTCTCCTTTAGAGGGGGAACAGAATATGCAAATATGCGGTCTTCTTTGACAGTTTGTTTCTAAGCTGGGGTTGCCTGTATCACCTTTTCCTTGTATGGGCTCATGTTTCTCAGTGCAAGGGAACCTTTAATTAGCTCCATCCCCCCAGTTATTTTGCAATCTCCACAGATATGCTTTAGATGTAATTAACTTCCACAGTGTTGGAGGTTGGGTCCTTGGGTGGTAGGACCTGCAGAGGTGGGGCCTGGTGGGAGGTCATTAGGTCGTTGAGAATGCTGCAGGCAGGACTGGGGCAGTTCTTCTTGGACCCAGGTTAATGCTTACAGACTTGAACCCCGCTCCTCCTACCCTCTCATGCTTCCTGCCTAGCTAAGAATTAATTAATAAATAAAAGTGGCACTTTCTGTTAGGGTTCTGTCTAAGCTCCACCCCACCATTACCTGGCAACAGCCAGGTATGCCCCTCCCCACAGTTACCTGGCAACAGCCAGGTAGGCCTAGCCCACTAAAAAAGGGGCTGCTTGCCCCTCCTCTACCTCTTATTCCTCCTGCTCTCTTGCTCCTCTCAGCCTCTCTGCCCCTCTAGGGTTCTCCTCCCCTCCCCCCTCTCTCCACGTGGTCATGGCCGGCCTCTACTTCTCTACCTCTCTACTCTCTCTGCCTTTCTCTGCCTCCATTACCCCATTAACTCTCATCTTCTGCCATGAATAAACTCTACTCTATACTATGTCTGTGTGTGTCTGGTTCCTCGGGAGAAGGGATGCCTTAGTATGGGCCCACTGGGGCACCCCCTTCCCCCACACCGCCGAATACCAGTCTCTCTAAACCTCCTTCTCTTTTTATGATCATAACACTTTCCCCTTCCTCCTTCCCTCCTATTCCCTTCTCACAACTTCTCTCCAAGATCCATTCCTCCTTCAGAAAAGGGCAGACCTGCACCCACCCCCCCAGGGATATCAACCACAGATGGCATACCAAGTTGCAATAACACTAAGTGCCTTCTCTCATATTAAGCTAGACAAGGCAACCCAGTAGGAGGAAAAGGGTCCCAAAAGCAGACAAAAGAGTCAGAGACAGCCCCTGCTTCCACTGTTAAGAGTCCTATATACAATCATACCATATATGCCAAGGGCCTAGGTCACACCCACGTAGGCTCGCTGATTGTAGGTTCAATCTCTGTGAGACCCTATGAGCCCTGGGTAATTTTCTTGTGGTGTCCTTGGCCCCCTCTGGCTCACACAATCCTTCCTCTCCTTCTGCAGGATTCCTTGAGCTCTAACATTCGGATATGGGTCTCTGCATTTCCTCCCATCAGTTGCTGGGTGAAGCCTCTCTGATGATGGTTCTGCCAGGCTCCTGTCTTGAGTAGAGCAAGGTACCATTAGGAATCAATTCATTTACCTTTCCCCCCTCTCTGTGGTATTTAGTTCTATCTGGAAACAACCTAGATGTCCCTCAACTGAAAAATGGATAAAGAAAACGTGGTGCATTTACACAACGGAGTATTACTCAATGTTAAAAAAAAATACCATCATGACATATGCAGGCAAAATGGGTGGAACTAGAAAAAAAAATCCAAGATGAGGTAACTCAAACCCAGACCCAAAGACAAACATACTATGGTCTCACTTCTAAGAGGATATTAGCTGTAAAGGGTAATCATACTACAAGCCACAGACCCAGAGAGGCTACAGTAACAAGGAGGGCTCAAGGGGATAGGGAAGAAACATGAATCTCTCTGGGAAGGGGAAATAGAATAAATATCACTGGTGGACTGGGGTGAGTGGGGACAGGAACAGAGGGGTCAGGGAAGATGGAAGGAGAGAATCCTGGGAGAGATGATTGTAATTGGGGGTCAGTTTGGGGATAAGGTAGAAATCTAATGTAATGGAAATTCCCAGGTATCTTAAAGGGTGACCCTCTAAGTAAGACTCCTAGTAATAGGGGATATGGAACTATAACTTACTGTTAGGATTCTGTCTAAGCTCCACCCCACAGTTACCTGGCAACAGTCAGGTAGGCCTGACCCATTACAAAAGGGGCTGCTTGCCCCCTCCTCTCTCTCTTATTCATTTCTTGATCTTCCCTTCTTGCTCTCACTCTGTTCCCCCCCCCCCCCGTCTCCATGTGCTCATGACCGGCCTCTACTCTTCTCCTCTACCTCTCTCTCTCTCTCTGCCTTTCTCTGCCTCTACAACCCTCTCAACTCCCCTCCCCATGCCCTGAATACACTCTATTCTATACTATACCGTTATGTGGCTGGTCCCTCAGGGGGAAGGATGTCTCAGCATGGGCCCGCTGAGACACCCCCTTCCCCCACACCTCACCACTCCTCCATAGAACATATTCCCCTCTTTATCTTTTTGTAAACTCATCACTGGCTATCTCCTGTAACCAGGCAAGACTTCCAGTGGAGGGATTGGAATACCAACTCAGCCACAAAACCTTTGGCTTACAATTTGTCCTGCTGGGGTAAAGGTGGCACAGAATTTGTAGGAGTGGCCTACCAATGACTGGTCCACCTTGAGACCCATGTCATGAGAGGGAGCCCACCATGCCTGACACTGCCTGGAGGCCCAGGAACCTGATGCTGAATAGTCCGAGGTTCTAGCTAAGAATTTTTATTCCCCATGGATTCCTGTGTCTATGCCACCGTCCACTGTGAAGTCGTTGCCAGAGGTAAATATTCAGGATTGAAAGGACCTCCCCTTCTCAATGCAGTGGTAAGCAGATGAACACCCCTATTTCCTTCTTTCCAGTTTTCCTTTGCTTTCTTGTTTATTTGCCTAAATGTTTTCCATTTGCTTGGATAATCGACTGTGTTTGCCGGTTCCTTCCAGTTAGACGGTTACTGGTTACTCAAGCACCATGCAGAAGCTTTTCCATGAAGTCCAAGAGGAGTCCAGTCCTGGGCGGGCGGCAGACAGGTTCCTGATACTCTACTAGCTGTGAGAGGAGAATTAAGTGCTGAGTATTTCTCAGCACAGTCCGGAGAATGCAGATGGTGCCTTCACTCAGTAGGAGGCTGCAGATGGAAGGCAGAGCGGAGACTGTCTCTGCTCTCTTTGCTCTCAGTCACACGCATGCACACTTCACTGTTATTAGATGTTCAAGTGTATGCACAACCCTCCCAGACACGTCTGCCTCCCCGTAAACTGCAGAATTATCTTCCTGCATTTCTCTGGCAAAGGAAGATGCAAAAATGAACCACTCTTTTCCCCTTTAAAATAGAATATATTCGCATTGATTTCCTCTGATTGAAATGTGTGTGTGTGTGTGTGTATGATTACTGCAGAAAAAAAAATCCAACAAAACAAAAACAAGGAGTGAAAGTCTGTTCTCTTTCTCTCCCTCTTCCAGATCAGAGCACCGTGGTATAGATTTTGTTATACATTCCCCAGTAGTTTTCTGTTTGTATGCAAAAGGATATGTGTCTTCATTTTTAAAACACGGGGCTAAAACACTTGACTAGTGTGAAGACATGGTTAATGGAGGTTGCTTTCTTCTTCTTGGTAGCTCCAGGCTTGCTGCTGTGATGGGCAAATTAAGAAGTGGGTAGCCAGAGAAGCTGTAGCAGCTTTAAACATCAAAGTGTGTGACAGCCACAGAAAGGAATTTTAAAATGACTGGGGAGGGCTGAGCTTTCTTGTGTTTACAAACATGGAGTGCTTTCATGGCTCCACCCCGTCAGCAGGTGGCAGGGTCAGGAGGCAAGGCCAGAGTATGTAGGAACAGGAGCATCCCTTTGTCTGCAGGCCTGGTCTCCACACCTCACAAGTAGAACCACAGTTCTTTCTAGCTGCCTTCTTGCTAAAAGGTCATTTTGTCTTGTTTCTCTCACGGCGATGATTCTGGTTCCCCTGATGTGCTGGCCTCAGCTTTGATCTGCAAGCCCGGGGCTCTGCAGGGAGCCCAGACATTGGTAGTGAATGCGTATTTGTGTCAGGACTGTCTGGTTAAGCAGGGTGCTGGCAGGACTGTTGGTGTCAGCATGCTACTTGGAGCGATTGTGTTCTCTACTGAAGGTTGCCGGAGGAGTGGGCTCCCAATTCTGTGCATTTCCCGAACATTCTTGACTGGCAGCAAGTGTCTTGGTGATGGGGAGAGCCCACAGCAATCAGAAGCTGAGATCTGATTGCTCTTTAAGCCAGTCTGTCCTAACATTAGCAGTAGCCAGGGGCCTGCTTGAATGAGAATGCAGAGCTTGAATAATGCCTGAGATTTCGCCAAACGAAGGTCTAACTTATGTACAAGAGGAAGATGGGCTCTGTCGGATTCACCTGTGAGAGCAGAGCAGGACCTCTCGGATGCATCCGTGGGGGTGAACCCAGAGATTGCGTCCTCCGTGACTGCCACACGGATCTCAGATCTCAGAGCTGCCCTCTCTGCTCAGTTATGCTCATTCTTAATGTGACTAATAATTAAGCGTTGATTCTGTGTGGGGTGGCGCCTGGATCCCAGCCTTCCTTCCATCTGGTAAGCTTCACTCTGAGCCCAAGCTCCTGGTGACTGTGGAAGGGGAGAAGCCTCATGAGTGCTGGTTAATCCTCCTCTCTGCCTCAGTAAGGCCTTGGACCCCATAGGCTCCGAGGATATGGCTGGACAAAGAACGAAGGGGAAAGAAATCATATTGCCCATATTTGAGCCAGCTTCGGCCCACAGAGTCAGGGCCACGTGCAGCTTTTCCTAGACATGGAGGGACATTTTTCTGCACTACAACCGACCCAATGTAGTGCTTGTAATTCAGGAAAATACAGGGGCATACACTGCACTAATCCAACGCTTTCCTTATTTCCTGTCTTTTTTTTTTTTTTAATTTGGGATGAACTCACATATTTATTCCAGGAACATTTAATTTTGTGCCAGAGGGTTAGCTGAGGCCTGGGAGCGGAGCAGCTGGGATGTACTGCTCATAGTTTGTACTGAGGAGTGGTGGAGGTGACGGATGGGACACAGAGGTGCAGGTGAGGGATCTACGTTCAGAATCAATTCAGCAAGTGGGCGTGGATAGGGAGCCTGGGCCCCGATCAGCCAGACATTACGGATGAGGTCAAGTCTGTGGGGGACTTACTTACTACTTCCTGATCTATTTAACAAATATTATAGAATGGAGATTTCATTTTCTCTGAGATGCCGGGCCAGAACGGCGCCCACATCCTAATCTGCAGAACCTTAGAAGAGTTCTTTATGTGACCAAAAGATGTGATGGAGTTAGGATTCTTCAGAGGAGGAGTTTATCTGGTGGACCTTAAATATAATGGTTTGCATCCAAGCCATGAGGGAGCGTTGGGACAGGCAGGGCACAGAGGAGGCGATGTGAGGACGGAGGCAGACTGCATTTTGGTCAAATGTTCCCTTTGTGTTGTTGTGACTGTCATCTCATATTTATGGGTGGGTGGCTCAGACTTGTGAGAAAAAGGAAATTCTCTGCGTTTGGATTGAGAAGGAGAGTCGGAGTTTTAGGGTGTGTTCTAGTTTGCTTTCTGTTACTGTGATATAACACTGACCGGAAGTCAACCGGGGAGGGAGGGGCTTCTTCGACTGACATGTCCTGCGTCCAGTCAGTCATCAGGGAAGTTAAGGTTGGAGCAGAGGCAGAGATCGTAGAGGAAGCTGCTCCCAGGCGCTGTTCGGCTAGCTCCTTTATACGGCCCAGGCCCACCTCCCCCAGGGATGGCACTACACCACAGCAGGCTGGGCCCTCCTGTATCATTTAGCAATCAAGAAAATACCTCCTCAGACATGCCCACAGGCCAATCTGATGGAGTCAATCTCTCAATTGAGGTTATTTCTTCCCAGATGTGTGAGGTTGACCACCGAGGCTAACTGTGACCAGGTCAGGCTGTGTCACTAAATGAACCCAAACTCTTGGGGGTCATTCTCGCATGTATTACTTATCCACTGTGAACTAGGGTGGCCGTGGTGAGTGCGGTTGTACTTATCATTGCCACTTAGGCTCTGGAAGGTTAGAGTGGCCCTGGAGACCAAGGCATGGACAGAGAGAATGAGGTCCACTCAGGACTTGACACTGTCTACCCAGTGACACACAGCATCGTCTCGCAGTCCAGTGGAACACTGGTGACAGAGATAGTCTTACTGGAAATGGCTGCGAAGTGTAGAAGAGCAAACAGAGCATTGGGTGAGCACTGTTGACTTTGCCATAGACAAAGAATCTACCTTGACTGGATGCTGCTGATGGCCTTGTATCAGTGGCAGGGGATGGAGCTGTCTTGGGGTCTGTGTCAGGGTCCTGTGGTCAACATGTCTACTTCCTTCTTCTTGGGCTCCCTGTTGTGATCATAGAAAGAGAAAGCGGTAAAGAATATGTTCTATGGTGGTGTGGGGAAAGGGGATGCCTCAGCGGGCCCATGCCGAGGCATCCCTTCCCCCTGAGGGACCAGACACAGACGGGGTATAGGATAGAACAGAGTTTATTCAGGGCATGGGGAGGGGAGTTAAGGGGATAGTAGAGGCAGAGAGAAGGAGAGAGTAGAGAAGCAGAGGTGGCCATGACCATGTGGAGAGAGGGGGGAGGGTAGGGGTAGAGAGAAGAGCCCAAGAGGGGGCAAGAGAGAGGTTAAGAGAGTAAGAGGCAAGAGAAGCAAGAGAGGCAAGAGAGAGAGAGGGGCAAGCAGCCCCTTTTATAGTGGGCCAGACCTACCTGGCTGTTGCCAGGTAACTGTGGGGAGGGGCAAACCTGGCTGTTGCCAGGTAACTGTGGGGAGGGGCATACCTGGCTGTTGCCAGGTAACTATGGGGTGGAGCTTAGGCAGAATCCTAACACTCCTTACTGCTGGTTCCTCTGTAGGGACTCTGGAAGAGGCAGGAGGGTTGGGGGGGGGGGTTGATGTAACTGACCACCACCTCTGCTATACACAGACTACTCAGTGCGCCACTTTGGACTAACTGGATGAGGTCAAGAATGTTGTTAAGGTGCCTTAGGGCGGGTTGAGGTCACCCAGAGAATACTACTACCAGATCATGGCCTCATTGGCTGGGAGTGGAGGCTCTGAGCCTAGCTCGGACCAGAGAACACGGTTCTATAGTCAGATAGTGGCAGAACCCACTCTCATGAGCAACTCCACCTGTGACTCCTCACATTGTCCCACAAGTCCCACTCCCTGGACTTGGGCTCACAGCGGCACCCTAGGATATTTTGTTTTCCCCTGTGTGCTCAAGCCTGGGATCACAACATACCTCATTCAAGACAGCTACCTCCAGCAGTGCTGGGGTTTGAAAGCTGCTTAGCTGGATTTCCAGCTCCAGTGATTCCAGGGTAGAAATACCGTGTGCAGCCTGCAGCAGGGAACTGTGCTAGCCTAAATCGTCAGAGCTTTGCTGAGAGCAGAGAGATTTTCAGATTGGCACCGTTGAAACTCAAGCAACCCAGCGGCCGCTGTGCGGCTCCCACCGAAGTCTGAGCCCACAGTCCTCTGCGCGGCCTGTGCTTCCTGCTTTCCTGGTTGGGGTGCAGCTGCAGAACACTGCCCTTCCACACTGCTTTGAGCCAGTTCCTTCAGCTTGGTGATAGGCAACTGTCTTGTTTTCCCTTATCCCTAAAGGACTGTTGCCCAAAGTGGTGTCTTCCATGCCCGGAGGTGGATGGGTGTGTGTCGGGGGGGGGGTGAAGGTGGGGGAAGCTTGGACACACAGAATGTGTTTGGAGGTGTTTCCCAACAATGTTCCTGAAATATGAAAGGAAATGTGTATAATGTGTGAAAATCTCCAAACAAGTATACATGTGAAAGCACTCATATCCACATCACACACCAGTCCTAACCATTCTGAAAGAAATCATTACAAAAGTTCCTGGCAGGCTTCTCTCCCCCACCCCATACCGACCTGAATCTGACCAATCAGTTAAATTCAGTTCATGCACAGTTGGGATTTCTTGTCCCAATTCACTTTCCCTTTAGTCTACTACTGGGACAGTATCCACTTCCTCTAGAAGGCAAACGCCTGCTGTCTAGTCAGGGCTGTACCTTTTCTCTGCCCATCAGCCGCTGGGGTGGGGTGGGGGGCGGGGGATGGGGGTGGAGCTGGGGACTAAGGGATGGGAGGGGCTTGGTTCTGGCGCTGCCTGCCCAGGTAAACTGGGATCTCCTTAAACTTCCTCTGAGTAGGAAGGCTCCAATTATACATGGCTGCTTTTAGTTTCCAAAGTACTGGGGCAGGGGTGTCTGTGTCTCATCGCGCCGGTGGACGAACGGCGTGCCCTTTCTTTCTCAGCACAGGCCAACCATTGCGGTTAATGTTGCTTGGTTCCTGCTCCTACTCATTTGCATCTTTACAGCTTTAGTGCTTATGTGACCAGGGAAACCGAGGGGTATGTGAACTCTAATCGCAACATAAATGAGCTTTATGAAGGGAAATCTGAACGTGTCCACATCACAAAGTCCTGCCAGAGGTCTCCCTGTACACTGAGGTCTCCCTGTTCACTGAGGTCTCAGTGCCCAGGAGGGAGGATTCTGTTCTGTTTTTGCTACAGCTTTCCCTGGCCAAAGAGGGGAGGAGTAAAAGTCTTCCCGGAAGTCATCTGTCTTCAGTATGTGAATCTAGACAAATTCTCCAATACTGCTTCAGGTAAATTATGAAACCCAATTTTTTTCTTTGAACCAAACTTGGTAGGAGCATCCCAATTTGATAGCACCAGATGCTGAAGAAAAATTTTTCTTGGAACCAAAGAATTAGGAGAAAGGTTGTTAATAAAATTCATAATTAAGTTGGTATTCTGGTACACATTGCTCGCTTTATTATCAGTGAAAACCAGAAAACAAACAAACAAAAAAGAGGAAATCGATGTCTTTGTCTGATGTAATCCCCCAGATTACTTCTGTAGGAAATTCCTGTTGGTAACTCTAAGAAGCCAACTTGGTGACCTGGATTCTAACTGTAACAAGACATTCCCTGGTGGCAAAGGCTGCTCTGCCCAGTTCCAGAGTCTGGAGTCTTTGGAGCTGGAAGATATCCTTGAGTGATCATGTACCCGGGAGAGGAGCCTGGGCAATGGACTGAGCCAAATTTAAATAGTTTTCAGAAGAGGATTAAAAGGGTTTTCAGAGCTCAGGGAGACAGCCACTCTCTCAGCCCTGCTGGGGGATTCAGAGACTTGGATTAAGCTTTGGTGTTGCCTTTGGAGTGCCTTTTCTGCTGTGGGCCTTTGAATCCTGTGCTCTTCAGGGCTCTGCTGTGGTCACGAAGCTTCTGCTTCCGTCGGAAATTCTGTGCTCCTCTCAGGACCAGTGCACATGACGGGCTCTGCACATGAAAGGAACTTCTGGAACCCTCATACTTCTAAAGGCTCCAGTTAAAAACTGGAGGATCACACTACTCTTACCTCTAATTAGGCCTCTATGCTTGGAATTTTGGTAGAGCTTTTCCTATTCATACTGAGTTTTATTATTAACACAGAGTGGGACCCCTGTGTCCCACCAGGAGACCTACTGCTGTAATGTAGTTTGTAAGGGGTGGATCTATTACAGAAAACAAATGTATGGGACTGCTAACACGTGCTCAGTGCCTACCAGGCCAAAGCACTCTTTGCTTAAAGTTTCTTCAAAAGCTAAGATCAGAGTGAGATACAGGATCAAGAGGAACGTGAAGTTAGGCTAGCAACACATTGAGAGATAGTACAGCCTCTCTTCAGAGAGGACAGATATGGGGACCGAGGATAAAGTTTGGGACACAATGGCTTTATGCATTTGACAGAAATCTAGCTCAAAGTGAGTACTATGATCTTCTTGGCACTTGCTGCAATTTTGATAAAATTATTTGTCAGTAGCTACAATGTCCCATCCTTTGTCACATGGAGCTAAATGCCAACACCCCTGTGAGCCAAGCCTTTACCAGTGTTCTTGGTATGACCTTACTGGAGGTCAAATTGTAAAGGACTTCCCGGATGTAGACACCTTTCTTGTGAATTTCTGGAACCAATTAACTGTGCCACACAGAGAACAGAATGACCAGAGAGTGTGTGAGGTTGAATTCAAAAGTACTTCTTCGTGTAGTAGTCAAATTTCACACTTCTCTTTTTAAAAGTGTATCTGACAGGCATGTTTTTGATTTATGGCACCCTGACAGCTTTTAGCATTTCTGGGTGCCTCACAAGCTCACAGTGTGGGGGAGAACCATGGTAATAATAATTTTTTTTATTTTTAAAGACTTATTTTATTTATTATATGTAAGTACACTGTAGCTGTCTTCAAACACCCCAGAAGAGGGTGTCAGATCTCATTACAGATGGTTGTGAGCCACCATGTGGTTGCTGGGATTTGAACTCAGGACCTCTGGAAGAGCAGTCGGTGCTCTTAACCACTGAGCCACCTCTCCAGCCCGGTAATAATAATTTTTAAAACAGGTTTGTCCTGCTCTTATCTTCTGTGTCAAATGACAGAGTCTCCAGATTCATAGCATAGTTCAATGGACTGGCAGGAGCAGAGTCTTGATCGTAGCTTGGGATGTGAGATCTAGTTCTAAATCTCATTGCTTTGGAAGGAACTGAGAAAGGTGAGAGGGTCCCCTATCATGAATAAATATTTCCTAAATAAAAATATACATTAAAACTAATTTGATTTTCTTTCCAATTTATACCCTTATCCACATGATCCTATTTTCTGTAATAGAGATTCATTCAGGTTTGGAGCCAGTGCTTTCAAATAAAGGCTATTGAAAGATTAACATAGGGTCTAGAAAGATGGCTCAGTGGTTAGGAGAACTGGGTGCTCTTACGTAGGACCTAGGTTTAGTTCCTAGCACTCACATGGCAGCTAACAGCCATCTGTGACTCCGGTTCCAAAAGATCTGGCACCTTGTTTTGACCTCCAGAGGCACCAGGCACCCATGTAGTACACACACACACACACACACACACACACAGAGAGAGAGAGAGAGAGAGAGAGAGAGAGAGAGAGAGAGAGAGAGACAGAGACAGAGAGAGAGACAGAGAGAGACAGAGAGAGACAGAGAGAGACAGAGAAACAGAGACAGAGAGACACACAGAGAGAGGTTGAGAGAGAAAGAAGAGAGACACACACACAAAGAGACAGAGAGAGACAGAGACAGAGAGAAGAGACACACACACACACACACACACACACAGAGAGAGAGAGAGAGAGAGAGAGAGAGAGAGAGAGAGAGAGAGGCAAAATGCTCATAAGTATAAAATAATAATAAAAAATCCAAAGATTTATTTAAAGTCCTGGCTTTGATTTCCTTCCCATTTTTGAAACTCACTTTTCTGTATGATTTTAATATTTCTGTATTTTAGCTTTTGGCTGAAAAATTCTTATCAACTGACAAAATTATTTTGGGTATCAGTTATGTCTTTAGTCACAGTAACACACTGTTTGCTGTGAACCCCACATTAGCCCCACATATAGACATGCTAAAAATAGAAAAACACTTGCAAAGTCTTTTCTGGACTCCAAATCCACAGACTTTTATGTTTCTCTATCTGAGTTCTTAAGACACTTTGGAACTGGATGCTGCAAACATCTTCAGGGCTGCGACTGCTATAGCATTCCACTATCAATATACAGAAGGAAACAATTGTAGATGTATTTGTTATTTTGAAGGGAAAAGAAATTTGATTCTGACCAAGAAACTGCTTCCAAATGATATATGATTTAAGTGGCAGGTGCATTTTTCACTGATTAACAGAATAACAGAAACTAAAAGATGATTAAAAAAAACACTGCTCCTGTTTTTTAAGATTATAATATAATTATATCATTTCTCCCTTCTCTTTTCCCCCTCCAACCCTCCCACCTGCCCATTTACTGCTCCCTTGCTTTCTTTCAAGTTCATGCCTCTTTAGTGTGTGTGTGTGTAAGCATTTTTAAGTCTATAAATATAGCTTACTTGGCCAACGTAACATTACTTGTCTGTATCTGTTTTCAGGGCTGACCATTTGGTATTAGGTGACCAATTGGTGTGGTCTTCCCTGGGAAGACCATTTCACCTGTTCTCAGAATTCCTCGTTGCCTGGGGTTCTTTGTCTAGGGTTGAGGTCTTGTGCGCTTTCCCTCTTTCATGTTAGTATGTCTTGGTTTAATCCTCATTTTAGGTAATGTTTTTGAGTATATCATCTCAAACAGGCCGGCATGCCTCACAGAAAACTCCCTGTCCCTCAGGCTCTTACTGTATTCCTGGCCCCTCTCCCACAATGATTCCCAAACCTTAGGTCCAGGAGGTGTGTTTTATATCAGTTGACATGGCTCCAGAACTGCATTTTCATCAGGTGTGGTTTTCTGTAATGGTCTCTATCTGTTGCTAGGAGCAGTTTTCTTGATGAGGGGCAAGAACTACACTTATCTATGCGTACAAGGACAAATAGAAAGTGGCTAAACATTATTCTGGGTTAGAGTGGTGCTTTGTAGGTTGTAGGATCTCCTCTAAGATCTGTAACTTTACTACCCCTGGGTGGTTGGTTAGGCTTCTTTCTTGTTGGGCAGCATGTAAGTCCAAGTAGAGAGCTGTTGGTTACCACCAAGGTATGTGTGCCACTACTGCACCCATAGGGTTATCATGCCATGAGGTCATTGTTGTGGTTCTTAGGTGTCATAGCTAGGTGGAAAGGCAGGCGCTACCTTCCTTCCTGTTGGCTTTTTCCCAAGCTTTGGTGTCTCCTTGTACTATGAAAGCTTGTTCAGGGAGGGAGTGAATAGTATTTTATACTATTTCACTTTCAACCCCCTTCAACCCCTCCAATCACCATTATGAGCTCTTTTTTCCCCCAAATTTTAAGATCAGTAGAACCCAAGGTTTAAAGCTGCAGGATAACAGAACCCCAAGAGTGTCAGAAAGGGGTGGAGGCATAGGCTACAAGTTGAACTGGATCAATAGGGCAGGCCCATTCCTCAGATCAGGAGTACTTTGTGAAGACAAACAACGATGAAGAGGAGGGAGCCAGGGTTTCTTTGCTTATGTGATGCTCCATCCTTTAAAAATGATGCTTCATTCACTTCATAGAACATCAAGATCATCCAGGCAAGGGCTCCAAAAAGACAGACATGAATGAGTTTCAGAAAATCAGAGCCTGAGAATTTATGAAATAATTAACTGCCTCAAAACCTAGTTAGAAAAACAAAGAGGCAAAAACAAAAATAAAATCAATACAAGAACTTTATTCATTTGCTATGAATAAAAAAAGAGACTGTTTTATTAAACACAGTCTAACAGTGAGGACCCATGGCTTGTTAAAGTAGCAAGATTTTCTCCACAGTGAGAACTAAGGATGAGATCTAAACTGTAATTGACTGGGCACAGGCATATGCTATGCTCTGACAGACTGATGTGGGAACTGGAGTATTATGGGAATTTTTCAAGTTGAGAGAGAGGAGAGAAAAAAGGTGAAGGAAGACAGAATTGTATTGAGAACTGAAGAGATTTTGAGTATAAAAACAAACAAACAAACAAAAAAACCCTCACAATATAAGACAAAGGACTCTGCCCTTCAGAAGAAATTCCCAGGCTTCCCCTCTGGGAACCAGCTCTTTGGGAATATTGAGGGAAGTCTCTGTGTGCTTCTGGATGTGTAGATCAGAGTGCTGGGTTCCTTCTGGAGCTGAGAAAAGCAGAGGAAGAGGAGTGAGGGATAAAACCGGAATGGCTTTAACAGAAAGGCACAGAGGGCTGTGGGTTGGGGGATGCAGCCCCAGCCGTGGAGTGGGGACATAGCAAAGGTGAATCACTTGGCTCAGCCATGGTCTCTCCACAGACTTCACTCCAACTCAAGAAGCTCTAGGCCCTGTTGGGGAGGAAGGGCTGTTATGCTTTTCTGTGCATTCCAATACAAAGTGGAGATGGCAGCAGGATAAATGAATAAATGCATTCATGAGAAGGGCTTCTGTCTCTTACTGCCCAGTGCAGCCAGAGCAGTGGATGCAGACAGGGACATGCAAGACCTTTGAAAACTTCCTTTTAAAAGTAAATTATTGATTTTCCTTGTTGATATTGATTATATGTGGTGCAGTTACACAAAGGAATTCCCATACAAGTATATATTGTATATTAAGCACAACCCACACCTTATTTTTATTTTCCTCCCCCTCCCAATGGTACCTTTGGTCACCCTAGACAGCTTCACTTGTATGCATTGCAAATACTTGTATGACTTTAGGTATCTACCTGCATGCTTTGAAATATTCTAGAGAATATACTAAAAAGGAGAAAGAAACAAACATAACTAACCTTAACATCTAAGTATCTTAGAAATTCCATTTCAAGACACGACTAATATGTCTTAGACAGGAACAAACAAAAAACATCACCAAGGTGACTTATGCAAGAAAGAATTTAATTGGGCTTATGTTTCCAGAAGGTGAGAGTCTCTGATGGCAGAAGGAAGGCGTGGAAACAGATGGCCAGAGTAGCTAAGAGCTCACATCTTGTTCCACAAGTAAGAGAGTCTTAGTTAATTTTCCATTGCTATGTCAAAACACCATGACCAAGGTAACTTATAAAATAAGGCATTTAATTGGACTTATGGTGTTAGAGGGTTAGAGTCCATGTTGCTGGAGCAAAGGCATGGCAGCAGGAATGGTTGGAAATCATATCTTGATCCACAAATGAGAGGCAGAGAGAAAGCTAACTGGAAATGGTGTGGGTTTTTGAACCTTCAAAGCCCAGCCCCCATTGACATATCTTCTCCATTAAGGCCACATCTTCTAATCCTTCCCAAAAAATTCCAATAATTGGGAACCAAGTATTGAAACATATTCACCTATGGGAACCATTCTTATTCAAACTACCATACAATATAAAGTCATTACTGAGATAATAACATTTTTCATAATAAACCTTTCAAATGCAGTATGAATTTTGTAGCTATGTCACCTCTCTGTTTATGTGAATCTCACATCAAGTTTTCAATAACCTTGAGAGGCTAATAGCTGGTGTCCTGGACAGTTTAGCTGTGTGTATATTTTAGTTTGTATGAATCCGTTAAACCAAAATTGAAATTATGTTATAATGTAAGCTAGTTAATGCTCATTAAAAGAATAAGTATCTCAGTCAGGTCTCACATCTAGTGCCCCGCATTAGTCTGGGCAGCCCTGCCCAGGCAATGGCTTATCTCTAGGCTTCCATCCTTCTTGCTACCAATCACAGATCCCTCTGATTGACATCCAACCACCTCTGCCCAGCTAGATTTTCCATTCCCTTCTTCAGGGTCTAGCCTAGTGTATCTCTCTGATACATATATCTTTGCTTTCTCCACAGTCCATCGGATCTAGCTCCACATACACCCCTGCTTGGACTTTAAACAACCCAACCCATACACCCCTCCCACGCCATATTTAGCCTTTACTTCCCACTGGATCTTGCCTCAACACCAGGCTTAGGCTAGAAAGCACATCCAGTACAGTAGCCCGGTTTCCTCTGTCCACCTGACTTTGTTCAAACCAAGCCTTTTCCAGTTTTTAGGACTAAGCTGCTTGCACATCCCCTCTTCTGCCCCAACCTTCTATGTCCATGTCAGACATAGAACTGACAAAAGAAGTTCACATAGCTGGATCTCATCACAAAATACCAATACTATGGAATATTAAGTATATATATATATATATACATACATATATATATATATATATTCTCCCTGAAACCTACCAGTCCTATTATATAGATGAATCCCTGGACACCGAATAAACTTCATCAATGAATTCAAGGAATTGAAAGAAACAGCTTAGTGAAATTAAGAAGAAAAAGCTCAAGGAGCACAGATGCCTGAGTGATGTGAATAAAACATAGACACACGGCTTACAAATAGAGTAAATCAGGCAGAAGATAGAAGAGCAGGACTTGGAGATAAGGTTCAATAGCTATACCACGTAAGGAAGGAATAGGAAAAAATGATGAGAAAGGCACATATAGAACATGTAGGATAGAATATGAAAACCTTTGGATTATAGGCATAGAGGAGGACGAAGGATCAAAAGTCAATAGAATATACTATACCTTCAACAAAATCATAGAAGAAAAAGTCCCACACTACAAAAAGGCACACACATAATCTGTACACACACATAGGGCACCAAATAGAGAACACCAGGAAAGAAAATCCCTGTAGTGTATCATAATTAAAACATTAATTATATATAATTTTAAAAGTATATTAAAAGCTTTAAGAAAAACAAATGCAAGCCACAGATAAGGGAATGGACAGGGGCTTAGAAACCATCTGCTGGAAACAGGAGAGGAAGATCAATATATAACGTACCATAATCTTACTATAACATCACAGGTTTAGTAGACTAGCACAATCCTTGCCTCTGTTTCCATGTATTCCTCTGGTTATGTCTGTGTCCTCTCTTTTTATTTTTAAATAAGGGTGACATCATAAGCTCATTAACTGATTATATATACAGAGACGTTATTTCCAAATAGGGTCACATTTTGAGTTTGTAAATGGGCAAGGAGTTTTGGAAGACACTTGGGGTTATCTGTGCCCTGTAGAGTAACCACTTGTGATAGCGAAGGAAGGAGAGACTCACAACACACAGTAGTCTGCCTTTGATGACCACACTGTTTGCCCCTTTGAGTCTTGGCATCAAGAAAGATCAAAGCAGGCAGGAAACTCCAAAGATCCTGGCTGTGAAGAACTGAGGAAATAAACAACTCCCTTCAGCTTTTGTCACATGGGACTTACCTTCTATCTCTTTGTCCTCTCCCCATCAGGAATTACTGTCAAAACTTTACAGGAAAATTAATTTCAAAGGAAAGCCAACATAAATTAATTTTTTTCGCAAAGACTTCAGATAATATTCTTAGTTAAGCACACTGTCTTCTTGGGACTCCTGAGAAAGTGTGTGCTTCACTTCATTTTGCTTTTTAAATTAATAACATCTAAATATACCATGTACAAAGCATAGGCATAAGTTTGTGCATAGGCAAAGGCAGAGGGACAGAGGGGCAGAGGGGCAGAGGGGCAGAGGGGCAGAGGCAGAGAGGCAGAGGCAGAGAGGCAGAGGATCAGAAGGTCAGAGGGGCAGAGGGACAGAGGGGCAGAGGGACAGAGGGGCAGAGGGTCAGAGGGACAGAGGGACAGAGGGGCAGAGGGGCAGAGGGGCAGAGGGGCAGAGGAACAGAGGCAGAGAGGCAGAGGGTCAGAGGGTCAGAGGGTCAGAGGGACAGAGGGACAGAGGGACAGAGGGGCAGAGGGGCAGAGGGGCAGAGGGGCAGAGGGGCAGAGGGGCAGAGGCAGAGGCAGAGAGGCAGAGAGGCAGAGAGGCAGAGAGGCAGAGAGAGAGGCAGAGAGAGAGGCAGAGAGGCAGAGAGGCAGAGAGGCAGAGAGGCAGAGAGGCAGAGAGGCAGAGGCAGAGGCAGAGGCAGAGGCGAGGATTTGCCTAAACAGCAAGTGTTGGATAGGAATCAGTCACCTCTGGTTCTTTCTGGGAACTTAGCATCAAGTAGAGTTTGAATAATCTTTCTTAAGAACAGTCAGAGGGGGTGGGTGTTGGTGGTGCCTTTGGGTTTGGAGCTCGTAGGATTTTTGTAGAGTGTCTCTGTATCTGCATTTTACTATAGTATTTAGAGATCAAAATTAGTGTGTTTCTTATTAGTAGTTCTTTTCAGAAATTTATTCTCCCTCCCACTGTGTGTGTGTGTGTGTGTGTGTGTGTGTGTGTGGTTCAAAAGGCAGCTTGAGGGAGTCAGTTTCCTCCCACTATGTGGGTCCTGGGAATTCAGGTTGTCAGGCTTGGTAGCAAGTGCTTTTACCCAATGAGCCACATCATCTGCCCTTAGTCCTTCTGAGCAGGAAAGCCTATTGGAGTCATGGTGTTTGTGAAGTTCTCATGGACACACAGAATTGAGAAACATCTCCTGGGAAAGCTGATGTCCCCTTTTTACTGAGACAAAAAAAAATTGTGTGGATAGGTGTGAAGACATTAGAGGATGTCTTTGCCACCTCTGAGTGCACACACACAAAGCATTGTCATGGATATCAATGAATGTCTACATCATAAATAAACAAATGGATAAATGGCAACGTAGGATTCTGGCTACAGAGTGATTTGTTGATGATGCTCCCTAGTATTGTGACTGTAAGACTCTGAGATGCTCCATCCGTCCCTAACCTTTACTGCACATGCCTTCATGTGATCCCCACCACTGGATGGGAGCTTGGCTTACTAGAAAGCTTCTAAGGAAATGAATCAGCAGATTCATCAATAGGATGGCGATAAAGGCCAAGTCGTTCTTTTGGATCCTTCTCTTTCACCTTCATTTTCTCTCAGGTCCCTCACTCAGACAAAATCAGGTGCCATGTTTTCAATAGCCCTGTCTGTGGGGTAACATGTACAGGAGGGATGTATGTCTCTGGCTAGTGGCCATCAAGAACTTGAGGCCCACCAACCCTGGAGGAAGTCGTTCTGTCGACAGACCCATGTGAACTTAAAAGATCCTGTCCTCATTCATCCTGTGATGATTGTGGGTTTGGTTGAGAGCCTGGACTCTGCAAGAGTCCCCAAGTAAGAAGCTGCTAGCTTGGCAGAATCTGGGTTTCTGACCCAGAAACAATGTGACAGTATTGCTGGTTAAGGTGTTAGGTTTTAGATGATTTGGCATGCATAAGCAGATACCTCTCATGGCCACTTGGTACTTGGATGCTGAACCCAAATTCTTTGCAAGAGAAACAGAATTTCTGGATAGGGTGTAGAGCAAGGGCTGCATTGGTCCTGGATTCTAAGGACACTGAAGGAATTTACCACTGTGTGTTCTTTGTATCAAATGTCCTCTCCTTAGAGGAGGAAAGATGGCTCAGCAGATAAGAGCACTGGCTGCCCTTCCAGAGAACATGGGTTTGGATCCTAGCACCCACATGGCAGCTCACAACTGTCTGGAACTCCAGTTCCAAGGAATTTAACATCATCTTCTCATCTCCATATATATGTTTCACATACATACATATAGAAAAACACTCATCCATATAAAAATAATAGGGAAAAATATTTTTTAAAAAGTGTTACCTTAGTGATTTTAGTTATGTATGTGTCAATAAAAACTTATTCATCTATATACGAAGAACAAAGAAGTCTAAATATGAAGCAATTTTACATATCTTAAAAATAGTCTAAGGTGAGTCTTCCCTTCCAGTTGCCATTTGCACTAGGGAGCCAGGCAGCTTCACAGCCTTCTGTGCACAGCCCGCCAGGAGAGACAGATCTCCCAGTAGTGCTTTCACTTCTGAGAACAGAGGTAAGATCTCCACCTTCTCTCTGTAGGGGGAACAGCTAGGAGCGCACAGGGCCTACGATCAGTGGAGCTGCTGGGACAGGGAGCCAGGCACCTCCACAGTCTTCTATGCACAGACCCTGCCAGAAGAGAGTTGGTCTCCCAGGAGTACAGACACAGGTTTACAGGCCCATAGGAGGGACAAGCTCCAGCCAGAGACAGCAAGACCAACTAACATCAGAGATAGCCAGATGGCGAAAGGCAAGCACAAGAATGCTACCAACAGAAACCAAGGCTACTTGGCAACATCAGAACCCAGTTCTCCCACCACAGCAAATCCCAGATACCCCAATACACTAGAAAAGGAAGAGTTGGATTTAAAGTCTCATCTCATGATGCTGATAGAGAACTTCAAGAAGGACATAAATAACTCCCTTAAAGAAATACAGGAGAACATGGGTCAACAGGTAGAAGTGTTTAAAGAGGAAGCACGAAAATCCTTTAAAAGTTACAGGAAAACACAAACAAACAAGTGAAGGATCTGAACAAAACCATCCAGAATCTAAAAATGGAAGTAGAAACAATAAAGAAATCACAAAGTGAGACATCTCTGGAGATAGAAAACCTTGGAAAGAATTCAGGAGTCATAGATGCAAGCATCAACAACAGAATACAAGAGATAAAAGAAAGAATCTCGGGTGCTGAAGATACCAGAGAAAACATTGACACAACAGTCAAAGAAAATGCAAAATGCATAAAGATTGTAACCCAAAACATCCAGGAAATCCAGGACACAATGAGAAGACCAAACCTAAGGATTATAGGTATAGAAGAGAGCAAAGATTTCCAACTTAAAGGGCAAGTAAATATATAAATTATAGAAGAAAACTTCCCTATCCTAAAGAAAGAGATGTCCATGAACATACAAGAAGCCTACAGAACTCCAAACAGACTGGACCAGACCAGAAAGTCCTCCTGTCACATAATAATCAAAACACCAAATGCACTAAACCAAGAAAGAATATTAAAAGCAGTAAGGGAAAAAGGTCAAGTAACTTATAAAGGCAGACCTATCAGAATTATACCAGACTTCTCACCTGAGATGATGAAAGCTAGAAGATCCTGGGCAGATCTCATACAGACCCTAAAAGAACACAAATGCCAGCCCAGACTACTATCCCCAGCAAACTCTCAATCACCATAGATGGAGAAACCAAGATATTCCATGATAAAACCAAATTTACACAATATCTTTCCACAAATCCAGCCCTACAAAGGATAATAGATGGAAAATGCCAACATAAGGAGGGAAACTACACCCTAGAAAAAGCAAGAAAGTAGCCACACAAACATAAAAATAACATCAAAAATAACAGGAAGCAACAATCACTATTCCTTAATATCTCTTAACGTCAATGAACTCAATTCCCCAATAAAAAGACATAGACTAACAGAAATATTTTTCATGTAAATCTTTAATTTTATCAGAAAATGTTTGTAATTCCTCTTTCAATTAATTTAGTAACATTTTTTATGTCTACCATTTTATCTGTATTATTTTCCATGATAATCTTCCATTTGAATATATTTTTCTGTATATTTATTTAATTTTATCAGAAATATTTTCCATGTAAATCTTCAATTTTAATCAGAAAATGTTGATAATTCCACTTTCAATCAACTTAGGAATACTTTTATGCCTACCATTTTATCTGTATATTTTTTTCCATGAAATAGTCAATCTTAACATGTTTTTCGCTATATTTCTTCAATTTTATCAGAGATATTTTCCATGTAAATCTTCAATTTTATCAGAAAATATTTATAATTTCACTTTCAATCAACTTAGAAATATTTTTAGGCCTACCATTTTATCTATATAATTTTCCATGATAATCTTCAATTTCAACATGTTTTCTATATATTTATTCAATTTTATCAGAAGTATTTTCCATGTAAATCTTCAATTTTATCAGAAAATGTTTATAATACCACTTTCAATCAACTTAGAAATATTTTTATGCCTACCATTTTATCTTTATAATTTTCCATGAAATAGTCAATTTTAAAGTGTTTTTCTATATATTTCTTAAATTTTATCAGAAATATTTTCCTTGTAGATCTTCAGTTTTATCAAAAAATGTTTATAATTCCACTTTCAATCAACTTAGAAATATTTTTTATGCCTACCATTTTATGTGTAATTTTCCATGATAATCTTCAATTTTAACATGTTATTCTATAATTTTCTACAATTTTATCAGAAATATTTTCCACATAAATCTTCAATTCTATCATAAAATGTTTCTACTTCATTTTTTAATTAATTTAGCAATTTTTTTATGTCTGCCATTTTACTCTTTAATTTTCCATGAAAATTGTCAATTTTAATGTGTTTTTCTATATATTTCTTCAATTTTTTCAGAAATATTTTCCCTGTAAATCTCCAATTTTATCATAAAATATTTTTACTTCCCTTTTCAATAAAAAATTAATGAAGAAAAACAAAAAAAAATAAAAGAAAAAATATAAAATGAGAATACAGTCTAAGGTATCACAATCGTTATCTTAATATATTTATATTATATTTATGTGACACAGTGTGTTGTGATATGAATTATAATAAGTTATATTTTGATAATTTCTTACATTTGCAGTCTTCTATATTTGATATTTTCTAAGCCTCAATACCAACATGTCAAGTTATTTGTTGCCCTGCATTTCCATCCAGGACTTGAACCCAGATCTTGTAGAACAGGCTCCAGCTGGCATAACCTTCAGTGACTTGGTGCCATCCCCAGCCTGAGGCCGTCAGCACCTCAGTTGGTCTTTCTGGCTAGGCTGCAATTCCACGGCTGTCCTACTGTCATCTGAGGTTCCTGGGTAGTGTAAAATGAAGAATATTTTAAAGACTTTGTTGTGTGTCTCATGACATATATCGAATAACAACTATCGATGGTAGTAATGGAAGAGTAGGCAAAAGGGGAACGGGAATTCTTGTAGAACACACTTCATTGTGGCTTTCACTGAGACTCCGTCTTGCCGAGGTCAGTAGGAAGCCTGTTGTCACGGTGAATCCTGTCACGGTGAGTGGAAACACCACACAGAGACATGTAAACGCAGCCTGTGAGACAGATTCTACTCAGCCTACTTTACACAGGGCAGCTCTGGGGTGTTAAGACAGACTTCCAACAGGCTGATTTCAATGCGAACCCCAGGACTTTGCAAGGCCATCAGACTCCGCAAGCTTCAACTCAAAACCTTATGGTTGACTGCTACTGGGAAACGTGGTTCACTGGAATACACATCACACTAGGCTGTCTGGCAGAATTAGCAGAGATTTCTCACCTTCTAACTATCCAGGGTAAGAACAAGCAAACAAGAGCCACCAGAGTCTGTAATTAGCTGAGTTTCCAGAAAACATCGTGAATCTATCAACAGGTCCCGTGGATATGGTGTAATTCTTCCTCCTCTCTCCTCACATGCTGGGGCACATGTGAGTGTGTGTTCAAAGGCACACGGTGCACAGACAGATCTCAATCCTGCCCTTTATGCTTGCATGCTGCTGCACATGTGTGTGCACGTGTGTGTTACACACATGGTGCACAGATACCCCACCCTTTCTAACGCTTGTTTCAGCACATCTCAGACCTGTTTACTTATAGCCACCCTAACCTGCTTCGTTCATTCCATGTCTAATTTACAGCAGTGTATATTCAACCCAAGCTTCTCTTACTTTGTCCTCTCATGGTTTCCTGCAGAACTTATCATCTGCCTGTTTTCTTCCTGGAGAGACGCTCCCTGAGAACCATTGGTTCTGGATTTTTTTTCTCTTTTCCCTAGATTTCACAGAGAATGTCCTCCAACATTATCCTGAAAACAGAGCGTGGGACTTTCCTACTGAATTCCCACATTTTTTGAGTTCTGCGTGTTTTACTCTAGAGTTTTCCTCTTCTGTGTAAAAGACTTTTCAGTTGTTTCTTGAGACGGGGCATATAGAGAAACAATTTTTAAGGCCTTTCCTCTTCCAAAATGTTTTTCTTTTAGTCTCACAGGTAGTTTCCCTGGGTATACATTTTCCAAGTCTATAAAGTACCCTTTTCTTGTAAATTAAAAAAAAAATCACTGTTATTATTTTCTGGCATCTAATGAGGCTAGATCTAATACCATTGTGATCTATGTTCCTATGGGTATGACATTATATTTCTCTCTGAGAACCTTTTAAAATTACCATTTTTTGGTCTTTAATATACCCCAATCCCACTCATTTCCCCCTCCTCTTGTACCAACCCACCACCTCTTCAATCTCCCCACATCAACACAGTAAAAAATCTCATTGTGGAGGCCACAGTGTGTCACAGTGTGTCCCTCCCACAGTACACCCTTTTGTCCACACTTTTCTGCTTGTTAGTGTTCATTGCAATGACTCATTGGTCTGATATGAGGCCTCTAGCTTCGGCTACTCAATCAATACTGAATCCTCACTGGAACGCCTCTCTGATATCCTGTCGTTGTTCTGTGCCATGGGGATCCTGTAGTTTTGAGTCTGTAGGACCATCAGCCCCTTTATGCTCTCCAGAAGTTCATTGATGAGGTAGATGTTGGGATGGCCCAATTCAAAGCCTTGGATATGGGTCTGAGAGGTATTTGAGATGGTCAGCCCTCTAACTCTTCCTCTCTCATGCCCCCAAGGCCCATTCAGCATCCCTGCAACCAGGGCCACCCCTACCCTGTTGTCCAGGTGAGGTACAGGGCCTGCTCTCCTGAATATTGCAGCTGATGAGAGACATGGCCAGTTCTCCAAGTCTCATGACCTTGGGGCCAGCTCTCCCACCTGCCGTAGGTCTCTCCCTCATCCTAGCCACTGCAGAGCAGCCAAGAGGCAGGTCCAGCTCTCCCATGCTCATGTCCCCAAGGACAGCTCACCTGCAACCCCACATCCAGAGCCGGCTCCACTGTTCTGCCCAGGCGAGGTGCGGTGACCGCTCTCCTGAGTGCAGCCGCAGGTGAGGGGCAGGGCCAGCTCTCCTCCTCTCCTGACCCCAGGACTGGCACAGGCGGTGAAGGATGAGGAGGGAGAAGACCAGTGGTATGGCCAGCTCTCCCACACTTAAAGTTCATATTCTCCCGCTGGCTTACCTGCAACCCCTGCAATGTGCTGGGCCACTCTCCTAAATCCCGCAGGTGGCTAGTGGTGGAGTCTGCTCTTCTCTCATAGGCTAGGTCTCCCATGATGCAGATCTCCCAGGTGAGGGGTGGGGCCAGTTCTGTACATCCCTCAGATATCAACATGTTCTCCTGGCCGCAACCTAGACTAGGGACTTCTGCCTGGCCTTTGGTGGTAGCAGACGCCCCTGCTGTTGTAGTACCATGGAGCTAGATGTGGCCCCCATGATGTGGACTCCATGATGGCCCCAGGCGACATTCTCACATCAGGCTGTCTGTCCCTTACTACCCTCGAATCTCCAGTTCTGCCTGTCTTCATTGTGCCCACGTCCTTCTGATTCTTTCTCTTCCATTTCTCCACTACTTACCTATGTTGTGGCGCCTGGGGTCTCTGAGTATCTGGGATCTCCTCCTCCACCACCAAGGCCTGCACAGAACAGGACTGGCAGTCATTTTAGGCTCTCTTCCTGTCCAGGACCCATGGTGTTGGTATGGGGGTCTTCTTGGGCTCACTCCTCACCTGTACCACCTGAGTGGTCCCCGTGCCAGGGTCAGCTGTCTTGGGGTCACTCCCACTGTTGGCCTGCAGTCCCAGGTGGGGTCATCTTGTGTAGCTTTGAGGTCATCCCAGGTTCGCTTTTCCAGGAAAGGTTAAGGTACTATTCATTCAGATGTTCATAGGTAAGATCGCTGAGCATGGACACAGCCACTCTCCTCTCTGCCACCTACAGACGCACATGTGACACAGCAGCCACACCTGCAATGCCTCTAGGGGCAGCAAATTTTTCTTTTTTTTTTTTTCTTCTCTTTTTGAAACTCATTTATGCTTCTGATTTTTATATGTTTAATAGTTTGCTATCTTTTTCCCCTACCCCATTTCTTTGCCCCTTTGCTTTATTCTCTGGAAAAAAAATAATTCTATTTTTAAATTTAAAATCTAATTTAATTTTGTGTTTATAGGTATTTTGTATGCAGGTCTGTATGTGTACTTTACCAGTGTCAGGTCTGAGTTTCATCTCACGGAGTGGCCTTTAAATCAAAAGAAAAAAAATGATTGGTCACTCCCTTAACATTTATGCCACAATTATACCAGTATATCTTTCAGGCAAGTCACTATTGTATGTCACAGGCTTCATGTCTGTGAGGAATTGATGATTATTTTCCTCTTCTAGTAGCATGCATATGACCTTCTATTACCATAAACACTAGTCAGTAGAGGTAAAGCTCAGTTAGGTGCCAGCTCTATGGTATCATCAGCAATAGGGTCTTACCATCAGGTTGTGGAAAGCAATTAAGAGCATAGGCAGTAACCTGTGAAGTTTAGAGGGTCTATGGAGCCCTTTTGGTCAATGACATAACCTGTACCTCGAACTGTGACTTTTACTTGGTAGTGTAAGATGCCTAGTTGGGGCATTGCTTCCCCTGTTATATGAGAATTCCATTTAAGATTCTTTCATGTGTTTACATATTTCAAGAAGCTTCTATAGTAGTCGGTTTCCATATGGTTTTCCAAAAGCCCCTTAGTGTTAGCTATCCCTCCTCATATTCTTGCCTTTATCCTGCCTTTCTATCATCTTCCCCATTTACCCCCCCAATTCTACTTTCCCCTCTATCTCTTTATAGTATATACTTTATTGTGCCTTCCTTGGAAGAGTCTCCCTCTTCCACTTGATTCTCTGTCTCTCTCTCTCTCTCTCTCTCTCTCTCTCTCTCTCTCTCTCTCTCTCTCTCTCTCTCTATCTATCTATCTATTCATCTATTTATCTTAAAATATAACATCCCAATATAACAGAAAATATGCAATATTTATCTTTTTGAGTCTGGGTTACCTCACTCATAAAAATGGTTTCTACCTCCATCCATTTACCTACAAATTTCATTTTTCTTAACATCTCAATAACATTTCATTGTATAAATGCACTATATTTTCATTATCTCTATTTCATTAGTTGATGGCCATTTGGGCTGTTTCCAATTTCTGGCTGTTATCAATAGAGCAGCCATAAACATGCAAGAACAAGTATCTTTGTAGTACGATGTAGAAGCCAAAATGGTCCTGCTGGATCTTGGTAGATTTATTTTTAGCTTTCTGAAAATCTCCACAGGGACTGTTCTGATTTGTATGTCCGTATTTGTATGCCCACATTTGTATGCCCACATATGTATGCTCACCAGAAATTAATAAGTGTCTTCCTTTCCCTGCATCCTCACCAGCATCTGTTGCCATTTGATTTATTTGTCTTGGCCATACAGCTTGGGTTAAGCTGAAATCTCAATTTTTTTCTTCCTTGGGGGAGGGAGAAAGGTATGAAATTGGATTGGTATAGGGTTGTACAGAATCTAATATTGGAAAGAATATTATTAAGATATATTGTGAGGGGCTGGAGAGATGGCTCCATGGTTAAGTGCACTGACTGCTCTTCCAAAGGTCCTGAGTTCAATTCCCAGCAACCACATGGTGGCTCACAACCATCTGAAATGGGATCCGATGTCTTCTTCTGGTGTGTCTGAAGACAGAGACAGTGTACTCACATATAAGAAATAAATAAATCTTTAAAAAGTATATGTATTTTGTAAGAAAAAATTTAAAGAAAACCCAGTAAATATAAAATGAATTATTTATTATTATTATTATTATTATTATTATTATTATTATTATTATTATTATTATGTGTCTGCATGTGCATATATACCATGGCATATGTGCAGCTGTCAGAAGACAACTTTGGGGAGTTGGTTCTTTCTTTCCATATTTTTGTGGATTCTGGGAACTGAATGCAGGTGCTCAGATTGTGTGGCAAGCTTCTCTACCCACTGAGCCATCTCCCTGGCCTTTGTCCTTTGTTTTTGGTTTGTCCCTTCCATATTTTTGTGGATTCTGGGAACTGAATGCAGGTGCTCAGATTGTGTGGCAAGCTTCTCTACCCACTGACCCATCTCCCTGGCCTTTGTCCTTTGTTTTTGGTTTGTCCCTTCATGTTGGAGGTTTTCCTAATGTGACAGTGACCCTGACCTGTCATTTCTAATAAAAAGAAGATTGTTTTAATGAAAAAAACTAAATGTTTCTAAGAATCTCTGTATACAGATGAGATTTTACGCAGCAAGATTTTCATCTTGTTGGACAAAGGAAGCCCTGAAATATAATAGAGCAACCTGAAAACATTATAGTGTAAATATGGAACTGCTCCAAGTGCCAGGTGCTGCCATATAACTACAAGAGGAAGGATGTAGGGTGATTTACTAGAAGTGGCCACAAGAACCATTTCTGGGAGGGCGGAGATCTTCTATATTTGGACCACAATGATGGTTACATAATCGGCCCCGTTTCTAAAGTCGGTCTGGAGGCACATTCAAAATGTGTGCATTTGGCTTGTTTGTGGAATAAGGGAGTAGAGCGGTGGTTCTGAGTAGGTGGCAGTGAGCGTGACCTCAGAGGTGTCACCGTATACATGGACAGGAGAAAGTCAGTTCTGGTAACTGCAGTCAGTAACACCTAAAACCACCACAGATTCTGAGTATCCTCCCTCAGCAACAATAGGGAGTTAACAGAGGTGTCAATGATATCAATTTGACCATTCGACATTACAAAAATAGGATATACATAGAATACTTGTTAAATAAAAATTAAATTAAGAAAGGTACAACTAAGCATGTGCTAGACTTCGGTGGGGGTTTTTACGAGAACACTTGCCCCAGATGCTTTCCATTGTTGAGGTAAAGCCTGGAGCACAGATGTTGGGCACATCACTCCAAGTTACTCTCTCACTTGCCCTTCACAGTCCATTTCACCAGACTGCAGCCTTCAGAGCGTGCATTTCCTCCCAACATGACATGCCTGCTCACCTCTGCATATTAACATGTGGCCTTGCCCATGCCTAGACTGTCTCCTTTAAAACTGTCCAAACCTCCTGTGCTCCTTCTCTACAAAGCTTTTATGACCACTGAACCCTGAAAAATTACCGCATCCTCTAGTTTCCTATTTTCTATTCTGCCGCTGTCAGTTATGGGGTCTTTCAAATGTGCTGCCCTGAGAAATCTTTTTTTAACATCCTTTCATGATTTTAAATTTTTATTGACATTTTGCTTCTCACGTGTGCATGTCTTTACATCCTGGGAAAGATTAATTTTCTAAAGAGTTGGGAATATGTATTATATACATCTTTACATCTCTCCTAGTGTCCAATGTAATGCTATAAACATAGTTGGCAGTCAATAAATATTTGCTGGATGAAGGATAAGGCAATAAATCATGCAGAAAATTTAAGAAGAGATTGGAGTTTTCGAAATATAGAGGAGAAGGATTTTCTGTGCTGGGGGGAATTGTGAGGGCAGAATCAACCAGAGAATATACTAAATTAGCAGGAGGCCCACACTCTTTCTAGCCTGCGTTTTATGAAGGATATGCATTATAATGAGATCAACACAATTTATAAAAACTAATCTGTAGGACCTTTGGAGCTGCTAAGAATAATCTATAATTGGGAAGTGGTAATTTTAAATCCTAGTGGTTCCTGCATTTATTCCCATCGACTTAATGCCGGGAATCTTGACATTGTCCCAGGAGGCAGCATCTTGTGCTATATACAGATCCTTCATGTCATCTTCACCCCTTCCTGGTACCGTCAAGATAACAAGCACTCCTGCAATTCTAGGTGGATATGTGTCCTGCAAACAGCAGAAGAGAACTCAGCTGTAACACACGCTACACGTTATTATGCACAGCTTGTTAGAGTCTGATTTCTGATCTGCCATTTTCCCTAAGGAAGACAGACTTCTGGTGTGGCAAAAATAATATGGCCGTTTCATTTTAAAGGACACACTGCAAGAACAACAGCAATAGCAGCAAAAGTAAGTCCTCGAATGAACCCGTCTGTAAATCACATATAATCTTTCTTTTACTTGCTCATCAGAGGAAGTGATTTATAACTAAGTTTTTATGCCATCATATTTATTTTGTCACAGAGAGAATGAATACATGGCCAGAAATTGGGCGCCACGCATACCTGCTCAACTTGCGATAATGAGGGCTGTTCTTACCAATTTACTTTACTGCCTGACAGATGAGAGGGCTGTTCGTTTTTATCACTGATGCCTATACCTATCAGACCTTCTTCCAACTTGATGACTACCACTGCAATACACACACACACACACACACACACACACACACACACACACACACACACACGTCTCCTCAGGAACTATAATTATTCATCTTTCAGGAGGCACAGAACTTGTAATGGATGAACACAAAAGCAGTTTATAGGTTAATCTCCTGAGTGGAAAGCTGATCTGTCTTTATTGGAGGGATGTGCAATTGGCATTTAATGAATGAGTTGTATCAGGGAAGGTGGTGTAAACGCATTCAGGCTTCAGACGCACAACACCGCTCTGGCGTTGATTCATGGAAGATGAGATCTGGTGTGTTTAGTTCATCTAACCACACCATGATTTGGGAAATCTGGGGCCTGTCCTGGGACCTTATCATGTTGCCATGAGCTATAAAGTACTCCTAGATTAATACCACTAGTGCTGCTGTTAGCAGCAGCTGGTTTCTTAATGGTTTTGGAACCACTGGTTGATCAAGACGCTCGAGTTGTAACTTCATTAATGCAGGGTGCTTAAAATTTCCCCTGTGATATGTATGTATGTATCTTGGCTTTCTGAGAAACCAGTTCACATGCGGTCCACTCTGCCCTCGCACGCTGCATGCTCTGGTGGCCAGCAGTGGTTTTGTTTTACAATCTGTTCTGTAGCTTTCTGGTGATTTCCACTAACTGAACTTGTTTACCAACTGAAACATTTGAATGGTACTCGAGGTAAGTAATGAGGTGGGTCTGCCAAGTGCCTTCTGATCTCACCCGTTAAGTCTGTTCAGTGTCCAGAGGGAACAGACACATAATCCAGCCGAGAGAGAGAGAGAGAGAGAGAGAGAGAGAGAGAGAGAGAGAGAGAGAGAGAGAGAGAGAGAGAGAGAGAGAGAGAGAGGCAACTTGTGTGGTGTGGGTGGGGTGTAAGCACCGTGGTGTGGTGTCTGTGTGTGTCCTGTGGAGGTCAGAGGACAAGTTTGTGGAGTTGGTTTTCTCCTTCTTTATGTGGATTCCAGGATGGACTGACTGCCAGGCATTGGTGGCAAGCTCCTATATCCACCGAGCCATCTGAACTCTGAGAGGAGTTCCTTTGTAGTTGCCTTAGAGGTTTCATGGATAGGTATGGATTCAGAGCTAAAGAGAAGAGCTGACGTTCCCCTCCCCTCCTCCCCTTTTCCTCCCTGTAGTCGGGAATTATTAATAATGAGTATCGCCCCGCCAGGCCTCTGTACCACTCCTTCCATGTATCCGGTAAAGCATGACTCTTAAACTTGAATAGTTAACCAAATATATTTATGTATAAGAAACTCCCAATTTCATAAAGCCAATTTACAATGATAAGGTCTTACCCCAATATTTCTAACCTCTCCAAAACACCAGAAATGCGTCTGAGACCATTTGGATCTCCTTCTTGTCTAGTTCACCGAGCCTCCCTCTCTCTCCCACCCTCACTTCTCTTAGCTCCTCCTCCTCTCTCCCCTCCAATCACTGGCCTCTCACTGCCTCAATGTGAATGGATAGGAAATATCTTGCAACACCTCCCCTCCTCTCCCTCCCCCTCCCCTCCCCTCCCCTCCCCTCCCCTCCCCTCCCCTCCCCTCCCCTCCCCTCCCCTCTGATTTTCTTTTCTAGGTCTATTCTGCTCTTTTGCTTGTTATCTTGACCCAGCAGCTCTCCAGTGTCTTGACTTCTGCTTTCCTATAGTTTCTATTACTAGGGTCAAGTTCTTTCCTCGAGAATATGATTGGCTTACCTTCTCTAGAGGACAGCATCTTTAAGACATTCTTTTTTGCCCATGGATGGGGCAGGTTCTATAGACGAGGCCCTGGAATACAGACTGTGAATGGGTAGAAGGCCTGTGCTGTCACACTCTGGTCTACTCTGCTGTCTTCCATGACCTCAGGCTGCTCTGATGGGAGCGATGGTACACTGCTGCCTCACTTACCATTCGTATCATAACATTTCTGTCCTGTAAATGCTGTGTAATAAAGCAAGTTCCAGGAGTGCCTGGGTCAGAGGTCTTCAGTCTGTATGCTCCATGCTTTAAAACACGGCCATCTGAGTTCCTTAGTCACAGTCCAGACTGTGTGTCTCAAGTAGTAGTAGTTACACAGTGAGCCAGGAGGTCATGGCTCAGGTACGACCTCCCACTGCAAACTGAAAGTCTACCTGATGTAATGAAGTTAAGGCTTTTGCTGAAGAAATGGGCACAAGAGATGATTGCTCTGCTTTCAGTAAATATATACGAAATAAAAAAATGAACTGTGGGTCTGGATTGGAGAATGTGGGTCAGATACCAAGACTGAAAACTAGTCCTTAAACAGTCTGGTGAAGAGAGGGAGGAGAATGCTGTGCTCTGCTGTGGGGAGCTATAAACATACACACATACATACATGCATACATACATGCATACATGCATACATACACACATACATACATGCATACATACACATGCATACATATATACATACATGTAGACATACATGTATACATGCATACATACATGCATGCATACATACATACACACATACATGCATACATACATACATGCATACATACATACAGATATACATACATACACACATACATACATACATACATGCATACATACATACATATATGCATGCATACATACACACACATACATACATACATACATACACACACATACATACATACACGCATACATACATGCATGCATACATACACACATACATACATACATGCATACATGCATACATACATACACACACAAGTCTACATTTCTTCACTGTAGCACATGTGCTACGTCTTCCTAAGAGTTTGAGACCCTCAAGGACAGTCATTAATAGTAGGCTATTAAGTGGGTCTCAGAGTCTACCACAGTACCTGTTGCAGTGATGGACAAGATCTAGAACCATCTAGGAGACAAGTCTATGGTCTTGCCTATGATGGCGTTTCTAGATTGGTTAAAGTGGAAGACCAACCCTAGATATGGATGGCACCATCCCTTGGCCTGGGGTCCCAGCCTGAATTAAAGAAAAAGGTCAACCAAGCACCAGTAGTCATAGCTGTCTGCTTCCTAGGCGTGGGTGCAAAGTGACCAACTGATCCAAACGTCTGTCACCAAGGGATCGCTACCATAGCAGTCTGTACCTTTGAACTGTGAGCCAAACGAAACCTTACCTGTGAGGTATTTGTCATAGAAAGGAGAAAAATAAGCAACATGCTGTCACACAGTAGGTATGCAGTAATACTTACTGTGTGAATGGATTGGAGATGTAAATTTCCCTAAGGACCTTGCACAGACACCCTCGGGGAGAGCCTGCTTTTCTCTTTATTCCTTCCTGTGTGTGGAATATTGAGCCCATTCATCATCCTAATTAAAATTTAAATGTATTTTCTAATCTTAGGCATATTCAGGAAGTGTTTTGTTTCGTTGTCAGACTTCAAAGGGATTGCTTTTATTTTACCTCTGGTTACATTGCTCTGGGAGTTAAAGGGACACGCTTCTCTGAGTATTTAGACCTATAACCACTTTCTGGCATGATTGTTCCACTTAAACTTTTCCATACCATTCACTACCACAAGGCACATTATCTTTTTCTTCTCTTTCTGATCAGAGCAAAGTCTGTTCTGCAGTGGCTCTAATGGTGCCTTCAGAGGACTCTGTCTCCAGGCCCCAGAAGCTACACTCCCCTTCAGACCTTTACTTTGAAAAGACCATATTGCTATTTTTTCTTTTTATAAAACGTGTTTATTGTATATGTTTTAAAGGGGGCAAAAGCAGAAATAAGATACTAATGTGTTATAGTTTCTTTTTTTTAATTATTTTTTGTGTTATAGTTTCTATCACTAAGATAGAAACTACTTTCTCCCATCTTCCCCCTGTCCATTAGAATATTATTTTTTTAAAATAATATTTCTTTACCTTTATCTACAAAAATTATCACCCTGTTCTAACTCCCATTCTGTTGAATCTGAGAGCTGCTTTTGACTCACAGGCCTTTTGTGACTGTTTGGTATATAATTCTCCTTAATTCTGCTATTATTTAATTTGTGCCAAGTAAAATTTAGATTTTATCTTGCCTCATGAAGATATTATAGCACTTTTTGGTCTGTTGGTGTGTTGGTTAGTTTTTGTCAATTTGTCATAAGCTAGGGTTATCTGGAAAGAGGGAATCTTGGAATTACTGCCATCAGCTTGGCATGGCCATTTCTGCAGGGCATTTTCTTGATTAATGATTGACAGCCCACTGTCAGGGGTGTCATCCTGGGCAAGTGGTCCTAGGGTTTATAAGGAAGCAGGCTGAGCAAAGCTATAGGAAGCAAGCCAATAAGCAGGGTTCCTCCATGATATCTGTTTCAGTTCCTGCCTCTAGGTTTCTGCTTGAGCTCCTGCCCTGGCTTCTCTCAGTGATGAACTGTACTGTGCAATCAAGCCCTTCCTCCCCAAGTTGTTCTGCCCATACTATCTATCACAGCAGTATTAGGTAACTGGAAATGGTTTGTTTTTGGGATTCATTTAGCATAAATATCAAAGCTAGTTGACATTTCTTCGACTCCATGGGCACAAGAATTACCATGTTAACAAGACAAAGGGTGTAGGCAACAGCCAGGCTCTCAGATTCCCCAAGCAGCCTTCTTAATGGAAATACATTAAGCACCAAGTTGCTTTAATAGAATCAAGATTCATTGTTGAATTGGTACAGAATTCAGGACTTCTCAGAGGTGAGACAGAAAGTGTTTGTCAGAGAAGCCCTAGGGAAGCAAGCACTGACTTCATGCTCCAGCTGGGCAGAGGCATAGCCACAGGGAGTAAGTAGGTGCTGAAGCAGATAGAGCTTGGCTCCTCTCCAATGGAACCTCCGTAAGTCAGGGCAATCAAACCGAGAAAACAAAGCCAACCATGACAAAGACAAGATGAGACAAAGCAAAATATTAATCCAAACCAAACAAACCAAACCAATCAAACCAAACCAAACCAAACCAATCAATCAATCAAACCAAACCAATCAATCAAACTAAACCAAACCAAACCAATCAAACCAAATCAATCAAACTAAACCAAGCCAAACCAAACCAAACCAAACCAAGCCAAATCAAACCAAACCAAACCAAACCAAACCAAACCAAATCAAACCAATCCATCAATCAATGAAACCAAACCAAACCAAACCACCATCCCATTCCTCCGAGATTTCTTTTTTAAAAGGCAAGGTCTTATTCTGTAGTCCAGGGTGACCTGGAATTCTTTATGTAGCCCAGGCTGGCCTTAAACTCTTGGTGGTTCTCCTATCTTGGCCTCTGCAGTGCTCACAGGAGTGAGTCACCCTTCTGGGTTTCCCCTGATGACTCATGGCCACTAACTAGTCAGAGAAAATGAATCTAAAAAGGACTGATAAGCCTGAAAAAGTAGATCAAAAAGATGTGAAAATAGTTCATATTATACAGTATTTTCTTTATATGATATCACTGACATTTAATTAACAAACATAACTTAGATACTATTGAATATTATTGAATTTTATCAGTCAATAGACTTGCACCTAATTAACTTCCAAATGCTTAAAGACAGTTTTAAAATCAAAATAAATGTGCTGGAAAGATATCAGGTTATATTCTAAATACAATGGATACATTGTAAAAATTACAGAAATGTGTTTTGAAAAGCAGAATTCCAGCAGGAGAGATGCTGGTCCCACCAAGGCACAGTTCATACTGAGAACGACCCTGTACTCTTGTGTTGCTCCCCCGAACACATTTCCTATTTAGCCCTTGTTTCTGACTAATGATGACACACACACACACACACACACACACACACACACACACACACACACACACTTTTAAATTCAAGGGAAAGTGTGAAAGGTATGTAAAGAAAGCAGTGTAAAGGACATGAATTTAAGCACGGTTGTGTGATGATCTTCATCTTTCCGTGCTTCTTGTCCCCCATGGCCTTCTTCACCACCCTCTGATCAGCAGCGCCCTCAGCAATGGCAGAATGGAGAGCTCTTACCAGCTTCTGGGTGGATGGTTTGCTTGAAGCCACCATTTACAGACTCACTCATCCACATCAGCATGGTCTGCAGCCAGTGATTATTAGCCCTATGCCCATCTCACTTCCTGTCAGATACCGTTTTTCTAACTTTGTGAGTGACACTTTATAGCTGGTAATTGTATTATATTTATTAGAAAATTTCATTGTACTTTATTTATTCTTTTTTCCCCCCTCTCCTGTGACACTCTTGCTAAGTAGCTCAAACTAGCTTTGGTTACATAGTCAATCCATGTGCTTCAGTCTCTCAGGTCCTGGGTTACAGGCGAGTCCCACCTTGCCTAAGTTCAATATTTTCCTTCTAATAAATGTGTTTATTCTTGTTATTTGTCTTGTCATATTATAAAGTAATATTCACAGCATATACACAGACTTTGTATGTTTGGTAATTAGGAAATAATGTAAACATTTTACATATTAATGATATTTTGTTTGTGATGCTTATGTATTTAATTTAAAAATTGGTTAAGAGATAGGTTTAACATATGACATTTTATATATTATTTTATTTAAAAATAACTAAAAATAGTCTTCCATTTAGCATTTTCCCATGCTAAATAGCTGATGTTTTGGGAAGGAGCTACTGATACCCAACTTGTATATTTTCATACCATTAGTCAAAATAAATGTAAAGGGATTAAATGACAAGAGTGAAATACAGAAATGGCGGGGCACTAACAAGCCAAATCCCAGCCATATGCTACTTATAACAGACCACATATACCACAAATGTGTCTAAATATTTAAAACCAAGGAATATAAAAATAGATGTATAAGAAGAAATAATCAAAAGGAGGTAAAAAATGATTATAAAGCAATAAGAAAGAGAACCACATGTTATAATTTTTAATCTGTATAACCACATGTCATAATTTTAATTTGTGCTAAAGATATAGCAAATCTAAACTTTGAACACAAATCAATATATTTTAAAATATGTAAATAAAGTGAAGTAATGAAGCAGATGAATATGAAGGAAAAATGATAATTCTACTATAGGATTCTCTGTAGTAGTAATGGATCAGCTATTAAAAATTAGTGAACCTATAGAACATTGTAATTGAACAACCAAGCTTGATCTAGTAAGCCTTCCAAATGGATAAGTTTCTGGCCTGGGCAGAGGCAGAGTGCCAAGGAGCATGTGGCAGGGTGGCCGTGGTGCTCAGGAAGAAGAAAGAATGTGAAACAGATTGTAAGAGAGGTGGAAGCCAGGGCCAGGGACAAAATGAGTCTCCTGTTGTGAGAACCCTGTCAGAAACAGCAGGCCAGCTCCCCACAACCAAGGTGGGGGCTTACAGTCAGACTGGAACTTTCCATTCTGCCCAGAACTGCCTGGGGGAGGACAGATAAGGAAATGGTCTAAACAAAGAACCACCCTGCCTAGGGTAAGGTCAGTGAGGGAAGTGACTTGTCCAAAAAAAAAAAAAAAAAACAAAACAAAAAAAAACAAGATAATGCCAGGAAATACCACAAATACCACAAGGTGGGCAGGACTGGGCCAAATGGTGGAGACAACCTTCCCGTTCGAGTTGATCAATAATTTTAAATGTTGCTCAGGGTAACTAATCACAATCGTTCAACTCAGGTGACTGCTGAACTCCCTGCCAAAATGTTCATAAAAAGAGTGTGCTTTGTGAACTTGGGGTCTCCTCTTGCATGCTGGGGGACCTCACCGTACATTGGAACAATAAACCTCTTGCGGATTGCAGCAATTCCAGTCTTTGTGGCATTATTGAGTGGGGGGTCTTCCAACGGACTCTTACACTGTCACCTTTCCTAGCTAGACCGCACTCCCTTATTTCTTACCTACCGTTATCTGACTACATTATGAATCCATCCAATGATTAACCCATCAATTAGGTAAGAGCCCAGGATCTGGCATCCACGGCTCTGACATATGAATTGTTAGGGACTATTTCAGACCCAAATCATAGTAGGGGGAAATGGATAAAATTTGGTTAAATCAATGTGAAATTAGGTGTGGTCTGATATGACCAAATTCCACTTGGAATGCAGAAGAATGAGAAGTGGTTGTTTGAATGTAGCCTGGGCTCCACAGCAAGTACCACACCAGCCTACTCAGCCCGTATGCTGGCACCTTGACCCAAACAGCAGCAGCAACAGCAACCAATCAACATATAAAACCTAGGGGAGGCCCCAACTAACCAAGCAGCAACAACAGCAAGGGGTGATTACCCATGGCAAAAGCCCAAGTTGGACGGTAACTTAGTCACTTGACTAATTCCTACCAAGTAGCCACAAAGGAGACCACGCCATTTTTAAAGACAGAGTTAGAGAGCATTATATTAACCCAAATAAACCAGATCCGGAAAGACAGTATTGTATCTTGGGCAACCTAATGGGAGAAATGATATGAAAATTATACTGGGTTTATTTGAGAAGAGGAAGGAGACAGGGGAAGGGGAGAGTGAGGTCTGGCAACAGGGATTGATATGACCAAAGCTTACTGTATGGATGTATGAAAACACCGCAATGATAGTCCTTATTCTACACAACTGATGTGTACTGGTAAAGAATTCCTAGAAATAAACAAAAAGACAATATTAAAGCAGACAGAGCTGCTATTGGTGGCTACTCTTAGTATGTTGCCAACTTGGCTGCATTAGGATTCACACAGGAGATGTGTAAGGTATGCCTGTTTGCAGAGAGGATTAGCAGAGGAAATGTGGCCCTCTTCAAATGCAAATGCCATTGTCCTGTGGGCTGGTGACTGAGATGGAATCAAAGCAGGGGGTGGGGGAAGGTGTCAGGGTATTCCACCTTCAATGTTTCCTTTCTAAGTTAATGTGAACTTCTTTTTTTTATTATTTTATTTTATTTTATTTTTTTAATTTACATTCCAGATCACTTCCCCTTTCCCGTTTCCTCCCTCCCTGAAAGTCCCATAAGCCCCCTTCCCTCCCTCTTTTCTCCGTTCAACCCCCTCTCATTACTCTGTCCTGGCGTTCCCCTACATCCAGTCTTTCCAGGACCAGGGGTCTCTCCTTCCATCTTTTTAGAAATCTATTGATATGCTGATTGTGTCTAGGGTATTCTGAGATTCTGGGTCAATATCCCCTTATCAGTGACTGCATACCATGTGTGATCTTTTGTGATTGGGTTACCTCACTAAGGATGATATTTTCAAGTTCTGACCATTTGCCTAGGAATTTCGTGAATTCATTGTTTTTAATTGCAGAGTAGTATTCCATTGTGTAAATATACCACATCTTCTGAATCCATTCCTCCGTTGAGGGACATCTGGGTTCTTTCCAGAGTTCTCACCTGAAGAATATCTAATGGCTGAGAAGCACCTAAAGAGATGTTCATCATCCTTAGTCATTAGGGAAATGCAAATCAAAACAACCCTGAGATTCCATCTCACACCAGTCAGGATGGCTAAGATCAAAAACACAGGAGACAGCAGTTGTTGGCGAGGATGTGGAGAAAGAGGAACACTCCTCCACTGCTGGTGGAATTGCAGGCTGGTACAACCACTCTGGAAAGCAGTCTGGCGGCTCCTCAGAAAACTGGGCATGACACTTCCGGAGGATCCGGCTATACCACTCCTGGGCATATACCCAGAGACTTTACCTGCATGCAATAAGGACACATGCTCCACTATATTCATAGCAGCCTTATTTATAATGTGAACTTCTATAGCATGCCTCTTCCACTGTAGTGGGCTGAACACCCTGAAACCGTGAGCCAAAATGAGCCAGAATGTATCTCTTCTTCTTTAAGCCATGTCTGCCACATACTTTGTCATACCAATGTGAAAGTAGTTAACACACTATTGGAAGAGTTATTCTAGGCCCTATTGAAGTTCAAATAGCAATTGAAAAACGTACATTCAAACCACAATAAAATACAATATCACACTCACTAGAAGGGAGAAAATCTACATGTCGGTCAATAGCAATGCCAGGATATAGGTCAGAGAAAATCCCTTGTATGCAGCTTGTCCTAAAAGATGTGATATTTGAGGAAATAGCTTTAAGAAGTGAGGATTATCATAAAAGTCTGGATGATAGTTGTTTATGGACGGGAAGTGAAGGGAGGGACAGGATAAGCGGTCATTAAACTGTCTGTGTGTTTGCATGTGTTTTCATAGGGATGCTATATTTCATGCTCAAAGCAGTGTCCATGAAGACAAGGACTGGTATCAGCTACATAGAAAATGTCACCTTGACCCTTCTTAGGTTAAATGTTTCTGTCATCCCTTTTGTTTTTCCTACTGAACACCTGCTTTAGTGTCTTCTCCAGCATCAGAAAGAATCAACTTGTCAAATCCAAATGGTTCGTTTTCTACAAACCTCAAGATGGAGGGGTTGAGAACCCAAGACACTTTCTAACAGTTCTCAGTTTGAATACCATGGCCTAACATCAGTTAAGTCTCCCAACCTAAAAAGTCAGGTTGCGACTTTCAGAGCTGTTAAGTTTTGTCTAGCCTGATTTTCCCTATAAATCATGTTATGTGTCCTAATGTGCATATGTGCTTTCTGAATTATTGTGAGATTTTATCTTATATTCCTTTTATGATGATTTTAACATTTTTTAGAAAGCTTGAAGAAGATGAAGATGAAGTCACTTATTTCGTTGTGATAATTACCAGGCTTATTAGGGTGCTATCTCACCACACCTCGGTTTCTGTGGAAGATGCTGTAGTAATTTATTAAGTCGGTAACTAAAAGCTTGCTTTACTTGGCTGTAATGAATCACGTCAAACTTCTCTCTATGCCTACAGACTTCCAGGACCATCTGTCTTCTATTTGAACTGAATTTATGCTGTCTGACTTCATGCTGTACAGCCGCCGAGCCCAAGGCAGCTGTCGTTGGCTTCAGGTTTATTCTTGAATCTCTCTCTGATCCAACACCATGAACTCTGTTTTGGGTTTCCATCTTTGAACCTTTCAAAGGGCTTTTGCTCTGATAATGGTTCTCTCTCCCCCTCTCTCTTAAATGTTTACATATCACTTTTCATACCAAACAAGCAACACAACGTCTTCAGTGCCGATGAGCCATTAACCACAGATTGTTAAATCACTCTTTTATTTCACTAGCAAACCACTGTGCCCTTCATAAGCCCCTCCCCTCCAGTGCCACAGCTACTGTTCTGCCTCTCACAGCATACTTTGTATCTCTTAGGCTTCCTTCTTCAAGTGTTATGGGCTTGCTGACCTCCTCACTGCTTTCTGGGCTGACAGTACCCTGTTTGAGACTCTCCTCCTACACCCCTTCACCTCAGTTTTTCTTTCCCTGTTTTTAGAAGTCATAAATGTCTTTTGATTAAAAAAATCCTAAAAGTACCCCCCCCCACACACACACACTTCTTGGATTACTTATGCTTTTCCTCATAGTACTTAGGACTAGCTGGCATATGCTTCTTGGTGTCTGTTCAGGGCTAGAATAGCGCCTGCCCATACTTGGAGCTCAGTAGATATCTGTGGGTTGAATCGAGCAAGCCATGACTGTGGAACTTCTCTATCAGAACTGCAATAATTCCCCTGCTTCCTGGCTGCGTGACTCATCCTGTGCTGCTTTTGGTTCCTGTGACACGTTGTCTCAGCCTTTGTGGTGCCACCGTCTGCATCCTACCCCTCCCTTTTCCTGTGCATCCCAATTGCTGTCCATCCTAATTAGAGTCCATCGTAAGGCTCAGTTAGCAATAGTTAGCAGCATTCACTATATGTGTGTTGTGTAGTGTGTGTGTGTGTGTGTGTGTGTGCATGCACACACATGTTTATTTCACCTAACTAATGACCTAAGGTTTCATTCATGTTTACTAAAACAATGGATTTTTTTCTTTATAAAGTCTGGTTTGTCATGGAATAAAAGCTATATTTATTTATACGTAGAGGGCTTTTTCACTTTCTAATCTTTTTATCTATTGATACTGTTTCAATGAAAATGACATGACCATTTTAAATGTTCACTACACATACACACACACACACACACACACACACACACACACACACACACACACACACACACAGAGCAGGCCTGTATTGCGGCATGCTAGGTATAGCTACTGATGAATTTTCTCCCATAGCAGCTGCACAGCTCTTTCTGGTAATATGGAAGACATCCATCAGGAGAAGATTCCCAGCACCCAAGGTTGGCTGTTCATAAGCCTGTGTGACTCCAGACCTGCAGATATAATATCCTCTACTGGCCTGCATGGAAACTACATGAACATGGTACACATACAGACAAGGTGGCACACACACACACACATACATGTATACAATTAAAATTAACCTTAAAGAAGAGAAAGTTGTATTTTGATTATGTCATTTTGTTGGTTTTGTGTTTTTTCCTTAGACCTTTTTTGATTAACTTATCTTTTGATTAACTTTTATATATAATTGTATATAAATGTGTATATTTTATATAATACACATATACATAATACATATAAATATATAAGTATGTATATTTATATATAATTATATAATTATTATCCTTGGTGGTATCCTTGTATGCTTACCTTTCTTTTCCAATAGAAATATTCCTTCCAGTATCTTCTATAAACCTTAGTAGCCATAAATTTCTTTTGTAATGAAGAGTTTTTTCCCTTCAATTCTTTATTTTATTTTATTAATAAAATAAAATTTTCTGTCTCCAAGAGGGATGTCCCCACCTCACACACCCCACACACCCGCCCAGGCTTCCCTACTCTCTGGAGTCTCAAGTCTCCCAAGGGTTAGGTGCATCTTCTCTCATTGAGACCAGACCCGGCAGTCCTCTGCTGTATATGTGTCAGGGGCCTCATATTAGCTAGTGTATGCTGCCTGGTTGGTGGCTCAGTGTTTGAGAGATCCCAGGGTTCCAGGTTTATTGAGACTGCCAGTCTTCCTATGGGGTTGCCCTCTTCCTCATCTGTTACATATATATATATATATATATATATATATATATATACTAGTGTATATATTGTTTTCATTGGCAGTTGGGGTCTTTCAGATCTTGGATGCATTTTCCCTTGTCCTTTTGGCTTTAAATGTTTGTATTGAGTAGGCAGGTCTTGTTCAGAGGAGCCTGTTTCTTGCAGCTTTCAATATCCTTTCTTTTGTTTGTGTCTTTAATATTTTAACTATAATATGTTGTGGAGAGTTTTTCTTCTTGTTTTATCTACTTAGTACTCTGTAGTATTCTTATACCTGGCTAGGTATTGCCTTTTCTCTAGATTTGGGAAATTTTCTTCTGCAATTTTGTTGAAACTATTCTCTATGCCTTTTGCAGCATTTTTCTCTTTCAATGCCATAGTTAGAAGATTTAGTCTTTTCATGGTGCCCCAAGCTCACCTATGTTCTATTAAAAAAGTCCCACTGACCTTTACTGGATAAGCTAAATTCTTTGTCCGTGTGATGCTGTCTTCTGCAGAGTCCATTCTATCTGGGAGGCTTTGTACCAAGGGCTTGATTCAGCTGTGTTTCTCATCTCTGTCATTTCTGTTTGATTTTTCGTATTTTATCTCTTCACCGTATTCTGTTTTCATGTCTTGGACTGATGTTCTTATTTTATTCAGCTTTTTGTTTTTGTCCCCTTAGAGTGAGTCCATTCATGTTTTTTTTATGTTATTTGGACATTGTTATAATTATTCTTAAATTCATTTGTCTGGGAATCATTCAAAATCATTCTCACTGGGAGTCATTAATACGGGATCAGTGATTTTGGAGATTTCTTGGTTTTTTTTTTTTAATGTTTTTATTTCTGTAATGGGACTTGTACACTTGGAGTTAGTTTGTTGGCTGATTTTTTTTCCTTCTTTTTCCTTTTTAGTAAACGTAAATCTCCTTCTCCCACAGAGTTATTTATAATGTTCATGAGAAGGTTAAATAATATTAGGGTTGAAGCATCACTTTTCTCTCTGGGACTGGTATTTGGGGCCACAAGTTCTATCCCAAGTCTTCCTCTGAGGATTAGTTCATGTCTGTCCTAGGTCAGCATGGGCCTCTTGCCAGGGTCTCCAGATTGTGTTATGAGTTGGGGGATTCCACCTACCTGTGGGCCATGTAACGGGACAGCTCAGGCCTCCTCTCTAAGTCCCCAGCTTCTGCCACAGGGACCTCTATGTGCCTGTGTGTCTTACCCTGTGCTCACAGTTTCTTACGAATAACTTTATGCCACTTATTTGGACCTCTTAGATAAAGAGGTAAAATTATTGGTAAACGCCACCTCCTCAAACAAACGAGGTAAAAATTGGTCATAGTGGTACAATCCCAGCTCTGAGAGGGTTGAGGCAGCAGCATTGTGAGTTTGAGTGTAGCCTGGATCATGGCTAAATAGTGAATTCAAAGATAACCTAAGCTACATAGCAAGAGCTTGTTTCACAAAACCAAAATCAAAACCAACCCCTTTAAAACGAAAAAGAATTACTAGAATATCTATGGACATTAAAGTGAATTTCACATTCATTGAAAACTTCCTATACAGAAAAGCTCGAGTCCAAACGATTTTCTATTTTAAGAAGTACCTTTTTAATTTATAAATAAAGTTATATATGTTTATTTGGCACTCTGCATTTATTCAACACATGTATAAATTGTTTATTGGTCAAGTGAGAGTAAACCTATCTATCCTCAAACATTCTTGCTGTCTGTGGTAGAAAGCATTCCTAATCCTTTCTTCTAGCTCTTTTGAGATAGATCCCCCAGTGGACAATAAATCTAACGTTTCTTTTCCATTTACAGGGTCACCGGAAGGAATCCTAATGGGCATACTGCCTTCTGATTCCTCTTTCCATCCTGCATTCAGTTGTAGATGTGAACAGCCGAAGGGTCACCATGATTACTGTCTTGTTCGGGAAATGGATACCTTCCATTGGCTTTTTTTCTGGGAAGGTGGAAAATACAGTTTATACCCACCAACCCTGGAATGGTCCCTCTGTTTAGCAGATGACACTGTTCCTTCATGTCCAGCATTACCTCCTCAGCCTACTTCTGGGCTGCTGCTGTGTCCTGGAGGATCTTCTGCCTGGGTTAACTATCGCAAGTCTTCCTCCTCTCCTCAAACCCAACTCAAGCATGCCGCTCGTCTTTTTCCTTGAACCAGAGTCACTTCTGACAGGACTTTGGGTTTCTAAGCCTATGTCATATTTTCAACCCCATGTATTCTTTGACCATTGCCCTGGCGTTAGCCTTATTTTGTAGTTTTCTTTGAGCACCGAACAGGAGCAAAATCACAGCAGTTTCTCTTGATTCTGGACTATCAATTTGGGAAAAGTCGGGAAGTAATAATCTTTAGCTCATGGCCTCTTAAACATTAAATAAAATCACTTCAAAACAAAGATTTTTTTTTTTGCCATAAGACAAATTTTCACAAGACAAGCTGGCTGCCACAGGTAGTATCTTTGAGTAACAGTGGAGAAGGAGTTGGCCTCATAAGTCTTGTGGTAAGAGAAACAGCCGTGGTCCCTGATGACCCTGCCTTGGATTCAGTTTGTGCTCTTGGGTAATTCACTTAATTCTTTTTGTAATTCTCTTATTTTCAAATGGCACCATGATTGCATTTAAGACTCACTACTTTTAGAAACCGTGAGTCCTTGGTAAATCAATCTTAAATTGTGACATTAAATTAGAGTAAGTTTTCTTTTTCTGTTTAAAACCAAGAGGTTATTTATTTGTTTATGGGCAATGTATCCAATTTTGAAAACAAACAAACAAACAAACACCAACAAACTTGAAAGGACTTTAAGTCAGTTTTCAGAATGCATAAGATTTTACTCCCTGCCCCTCTAGTATTGGGACCCCAGTGCATGATGTATGTTAGGCAAGTGTCCTAACACTGAAGACTATCCCTAACCCAAAGACTTTACTTCCTGAGTTGAAGAGTCAGGGCTGATGGTAAGACGGTGACTGAGAAACGTGAGTGTGGAATTAAGTGCAGACAGCAGGACCCGATGTGGTTTGCCTGCTGCAGATGGACAGCAGGTCCATCAGCCAGCTCAGATACACGAGTCATGTGCCACCACAAGGACAGATCACACAGCTGCTGAAGCATGGCTGCTCCTATTGATGTGATGGGGAGGACATTTCCTGCTCTAAGTTCATGCTCTCCAGGTTAAGAGGGAGACAGGTTTGCAGATGAGCAAATGCGATGAAACAGTATGCTTTTTTTTCTTTTTTTTTTTTTTGATATTTGTCTTAGGGTTTTACTGCTGTGAATAGATATCATGAGCAAGGCAATTCTTATCAGGACAACATTTAATTGGGGCTGGCTTACAGGTTCAGGGTTCAGTCCATTATCATCAAGGTGGGAACATGGCAGCATCCAGGCAGACATGGTACAGGAGGAGATGAGAGTTCTACATCAAGATCTGAAGGCTGTAAACAGAAGACTCCCTGCCAGGCAGCTAGGATGAGGGTCTTATTTTCCATGCCCACAACTACACACCTACTCCAACAAGGCCACACCTTCTAATAGTGCCACTCCCTGGGCCAAGCAAATACAAACCATCATCATACTCTTCAAGCATTTTTTGTTTTATGGCTTTCTGCATTCTCCTTTTCAACAGGAAAGAACTGATCTTTTGAAGTGCATCAGTCACTTTGGGTGGAGGTGGGGGAGATAGGATTTGAAAGGAACAAATAAGAAGTGTTGAGGAGTAGAAGAACCAGGCCATCAGACAGAAATGACACATTTTAAAGGGAAGCAGGGGTAAGACAGCAAGAGTCAGGCCATGGAGTAGAGGACCCAAGGCCAAAGTGGCAGAGTATGCATTTTATATGAAGTTAAGGAAAACTAACTAAACTTGGGACAAGGTGATAACATAATTGCAATGAGTAATATCATTTTATCAGCACAACCGTTAGTAGCATCTTGTCTGTGTTTCCATTTCATATACACTATTTTTAGCAAAAAATAATTATCCTATTATTAGTATTAGAGGATTTCTACCTTGAAGACACATGCAGCTGTTAACTATTGGCTCCTTTTGAAGATAGAATCAACTGAAAACCTGTGGAAGGGCATGAATATCCAACTCAATAAAGATGGTATTGGCATTTGTACAGTTAATGTGCATAAAATATTCATTCAGTTTTACTGAAATTACTAATGCATCTTAAAATAGTGAGAATTCATGAGTGTTGTCCATCAGTTAAAATTATGTAGCTTTTTTTTTACTTTTATACTTAAAAATCTTTTATTTATGAATGTGTGTTTGCCTGTTTGCCTGTATGTGTACCAAGTGCATGCTATGCCTTCAGAGGCCAGAAGAGGCCCTGGAGCTGGAGTTACAGGTGGTTGTGGGCTACTCAATGTGTGCTGACAACTAAATCCTGGTCTTCCATAAGAGCAGTAAGTGTTTTTAACTGCAGAGCCATTTTCCATCCCGTGACAACTATTTATTTAAATAATAATAAGTAGAGTAATTTTTCTTAAGAAATGCTGGTGGCAAGTACAAATAGACACAGCCCATAGGGTCTACACTGCGGCAATGTATAAAAGTCATCAAGAGTCAATGTATCCTTTCATTTAGAAATTCCACTTCTTGGAACTTATTCTTAGGTAACCACCTTAGGACAATACCAAAGATTTTCATTGATATTTAAAAATTAGTTTTACAAACATAACAACAGTATAGCTTTTTTTATACACTGTAATACTATTCTGTGCATCCACAGAGCTGAAAATGTCACAAGAGAATTGTTGGCAAGAGAATTGATTTTGTCTTAAGAGCAGGTTTCATTAACAAATACTGTAATTGTAATTGTATTGTAATTGATTACCATAGTAATCAAGACAGTGCGATACTGGTCTAGGTATGGGGTGATACTGGTCTAGATATGGGGTGATACTGGTCTAGGTATGGGGTGATATTGGTTTAGGTATGGATGATACTGGTCTAGATGTAAGTTTAGCTATAGATCAATAGAGTTAAAAAGAGACTAGAAGTATATGGAGTTATATAATCAATTTTTAAACAAAATGAAGTATTGAAAAGAAATGGAAATAAATACCTTTTCACAAATACTTCTTAAAAAACAGATAGTCATATGAGAGAAGAGTTGTATTTTATTGTGGTGTCATGCATTTTGGAGATTATACAAGATGAAGCTTGGGTTTAAACAGAAGCACTAACTTTTTAACCACAAATCTTCTAAGAGAAAAACATGAGATAATATCATTTCAATTTGGGAGAGACAAAGATCTTATATGTATACAACAACATGTTAACCATAAAACACAGAATAGATAAATTTGATTTTATTGAAAATTCATTTATAAAAAGACATCATTAAGAAAATGAAAATCATATCACAGATTGGGATTAAGTTTTTCCAGCCTGTCTATCTATTGAAATACTTGCATCCAGAGTATGTCAATAATTTCACCAATCACAAATGTCTGAGTTTAAAGACTGAGCAGAGACTTCATTCTTCACAAGAATGAGAAGGAGGAGGAGGAGGAGGAGGAGGAGGAGGAAGAAGAAGAAGAAGAAGAAGAAGAAGAAGAGGAGGAGGAGGAGGAGGAGGAGGAGGAGGAGGAGGAGGAGGAGGAGGAGGAGGAGGAGGAGGAGGAGGAGGAGGAGGAGGAAGAGGAAGAGGAAGAGGAAGAAGAAGAAGAAGAAGAAGAAGAAGAAGAAGAAGAAGAAGAAGAAGAAGAAGAAGAAGAGGAGGAGGAAGAAGAAGAAGAAGCCGTTGTGGAGAAATGCATGCTAAAGCTACAATGAGACACAACAGTACACACAAAGCCGAACTGTTGGCCGTTGAGGTGGGTAACTGAGACTCCCATATACTGCTGGTATAAGCTGAAAATGTTACTATTCCTGTGCAGGTTTATTTGGTGATGTTAAAAAAAGTATGTTTACTTCTGACCTTGCAATTAAAGCCCATTTATAGCTAGATGAAAATACATGTCTGCACACAGACCTTTACAAGGCTGCCCAGGCAGCTTTATCCACATTTGTTTCCAACTGGAGACAGCCCAGGTCTGTCTCCAGGTAAATGAATATCAATCTTTGCTACTGATAAATTTAACAGCATGGGCGATGCGGAGGGAGAATGACAGACAGGAAAGAGTACATACTGTCTGGTTCTACTTATGCAAAAAATGAGCAAACACAAACAGTTCTAGGATTTAAAAAAAAATGAAAGCAGCGGTTGCCTCTGGGCAGGTGAGCAGGCGCTAGCCTGGGAAGGGTAGGAGAAAACTCACTGGTTTACAGAAACACTCTGTGACTGGCAATGTGTACTAGTGTGCACATTTGCCAGACCTCATTAAACATAAAATCTGTGCCTTGTGCTTGTAGAAATCTTTCCAAGGAGGCCCTCATTATATCTGCCTCTAGGTTTTCACACCCTCCTATCTGTACCAGATTTGCCCCATGTGACCTAACATTACGGCAGAAGTGATGTTGTGACCTTGGTGCTGATTTTTAAGCCATGCTGTGGCTTCTGCTTTGATCTTGTTTTCATGATCTTTTTTGGATAGCTTGTTCTGGAGAAGCTGAGTGCCCTGTCTTCTGCACATCAAGGAGTCTAGCAAGAGAAGCCCACTTCAACAACCAGTGAGGAATAGCTATTCTAGCCTTCAAATGACTGGTGGCTCACACACCTTCACGTAGTTCCTGGAAGACCTTCCAGAGCCATCTAGCTAAACTACTTCCAGAACCTTAACTGTGTGTACTGAAAAGAAAAAGCTCTTTCTTTTTAAGCTGCATAATTTTGGCAGTAGATGACTGATATGCTTTATATGTAAAATGTATTTTAATTTGAAATATTAGAAAGATAAAGCAGATAAGAATACATAGAGTGTCGGTGTGTCTTTTTAGAGAACAATATCATGCCACTTGACCCCAGTTATTTGTTATACTAAGTAGGGTTATCTCAAAGATCAGGATCAATATTATAAAAGGAGATTTATGACTGACTTACACAACCAGGCTACAATAATGTCTGTCTCTATGCTGGTGAGTCTGAGAAGCCGGCAGGCCTCAGTCCAATCCAGGGCTGGATGCGTGAGAATTCCCCCACGAGCTGCTGATTATGGGCTGAAGAGATTGGGGTGTAGCATAAATAGCAGAAGCAGCAGAAGAGATGGGCATACAGGCTCAGGAAGGAGTGCAGGCAGGTGGGCATCCCGAGCCATCTTATACCTGATCCTCTGTTGACGATGCTGCCCACTTTGAGGACAGTTCTTCCCTCCTCTCAGTTTATTCTCTCTGGAAACACCCTCACGGAAATGCCATTAGGTCTCCTAGGGGACCCCCAAATCCCATCAAGTGGGCAGCATCAGCTTCACATTTGGGTAGTCTGACTATGACTATAGATCTTTCAATTTCTTCTAAGTATTGTAAGGTGTAAAATAAAAGGTTTTAATAAATGCAAACTATTGTAAATCTGTTTTTCCATGTGCTCAGTCAGAGACCTATACTCCCCCAGTGTCTGAACACAGAGAGTCATGGGCGTGGTATCTTGAGGTTTTTGTCTTATATTTTCATTTAGTATATGTTTTAAGTGTATGAGTGTTTTGCATACATCTGTCTGTGCATCACATGTATGCAGTTCCTGTAGAGGCCAGAAGAGGGTGCAAGTTGCTCTGAAACTGGACTTCTAGATGGTTGCGAGCCACCATGTGGATGCTAGGAACTGAACCTGGGTCTTTTTAAAAAACAGCAAGATCTTCACCCCTGAGTCACCTCTCCAGGCCAAGAAAACTTTTTTATTTTACTTTTAAAAGACATGTTGTTTTAAAGACCCTTTCTCTCCTTTAAACCAATAAAGCTGAAAGGCAGCTATGCGACAGAACATCTGGCAGAGTGACTCATGGGAGGGCAGATGGCTTTGGCTCATGACTTGAGGAGGTGGGAGTCCACCTCCGCAGGAAGCCACGACACAGTTCATGGCAGGGGGAACATGGGGTGATGCTTGACGTGCTAGCTAACCAGGAAGCACAGGCCATGCTCATGTATAATTTCTAAAGCCCCATCTCTTACAACCTCCTTCTGCTGACAAAGTCAGCCTCCTACAGCTGACCAGGTAGCACCACAAGCTGGAGAGCAAATGTTCAAGGAGTGACCCCGCAGGGGACGTTACAGATGGAAACCACAAGGAGACAGAACGTTTACAAAGCTCCTTGTTTTGGCTAGGCTTGCGTGTAATCCTAGTTCTGGGGAGGCTGAGGCTGGGATTGGATTGGAGACCAGCGTATAGGTGACATAGCAACGTACTGTCTGAAGACAAAATAAGATAAACAGGATCCCTGAGTCATCTGCTCTTATTCTTTTACCCGTCTACCATTTGCAAGTGCAATGACCACTGTGCGATCCTTCCTTCCTTCCCCCTTTTGACTAGCACAGTCATTATTACACTGTTCTTCCCCATTTTCTTTCTCCTATTCCAAACTACCTGATGCGGTCTTAAAAGAGGTCTCTAACCACTGAGCCCTTTGTTTCCCATCCTAAAACATACATTTCTGTTCACGTGGGAAAATCTGACTTTATATGCCTTATTTGGGAGCCTTAGCAGAGTCAGGATAGAGTCAAGGCCAAAGCCAGGAGCATGGCTGGATAGAGACAAAAGCTGAGACAAACTGTGTTGAGCACATGATGTCCGGATACCTGGAATCCTTGCTCTATGTGACTATGTGTTCTGACCGTGTCCTCAGATACAATGGGAAAGCAGCTGTGCTCCGTGAACTTAGATTGTCTCTTGAGATGCTCACATGGAAATGCTTCCCCCACCACAAGACATTTACAATTCAGTAGACAGAGCTGTGGTCTGCCAGGCACAGTCATGACAGGTACCCAGCTGCTCCAGTTTACAAGGCCAGGGCCTTATTGGAAAACACAGAAGATCCCAGTATTCATTGGACAGTACTTCCCCCAAAAGACATGGGTTGTAAAGTGAAAAATCTCAGGGCCAATGGGGAGATACTTTCCTTTTAGGATTAACTTTAACTGTCAACCTGACTCAACCTAGAATCACCAGGAAAAGAATGTCAACCAGGGAATGATTTAGATATATCGGATTGTAGGTTTGTCTGTGGGGGGTTGTCCTGTTGATTAATTGGCCCAGCCCACTGTGGGCAGCACCATCTCTAGGCTGGGTCCTGAACTGTATGAGTAAAGAAACCTAGCTGAGAAAGCAAGTAGGCAGTGTGTGTGTGTGTGTCTGTGTGTGTGTGTGTGTGTGTGTGTTGTGCATTTGCTTCTCTCTGTCCTTGGCTGCGGATGTCACGTGACTAGCTGCCTGAGTCCTCCTTGAACTTCACCTCAATAATGGGCTCTAACCTGAAACCGTAAGTCAAACCATTTCTTTCTTCTGTTGTTGATTTTCAGAATATTTTATCACAGCAGTAGAAAAGAAACCAGAACATATCATGAATTATTGGTTAGAGAAGCCCCAGGGAAATCCAAACCAGCACGAGCTATTGCCCTTGCTTTTGGATGTTCATCATAACTAGATGGAAAGACTCTATTGATGAAGACGCTTTGGTTGTGGGGCTGAGAATAATAAGGCTATAACTGGCTTGAAGACTTCCTCCTTGCTGCCTAGTTATCCTAGTACTGAAAGGTGCTATTCAGGCTTGTCAGGGAGAAAAGCTATCAATGATATCAGTCATCTGCGAACCCTGAATGTTATGATCAAGATGTGTCCGTTGGTGCTGGGGTGGCAAGAAGGTTATGGAATAACTAACTGCTTTCTGATCAAATTTTGAGGTCAGCAGTAAAGAAAGAAATCCATGCCTGACACTGCAAACCTGGTCAAAACCATGGATTGGGAGGTAATGGGCCCTAGGGTGGGAACCTACTACTGCTCTTCTGTTACTGTATGCTGTCAGACTGCCTCATCTCCATTTAAGTTTACACTCATGTGCGTCTCCCAACCTTGGCCGGAGGAGCATCTAACAGTTAGTGCAGACTCGGAACTGGTCGAGATTACAAGAATCAGTGGCTCTGGAGTCCTCAGCCCTGTGGAACATTCGTATCCCCTTGTCCTCTGACAGGCTCAGGGAATGGCTCAGAAAGGTGGCTGAAAGAATGGAGAGGCAGAGGATGGGGAGGAGGGCTGAGAAATGCTTCCTGGACATGAAGTGCCGTCTTGGTCACACATTCACTGCGGTTATGGTTACCTGAATGACACCCGTACACCGCTGAGCCAACAAAATCAGTTAGCATTCTTACAGGGAGCAGTAGTTGGACTCTGTAGGATGTGAAGGTGGGAAAGGGATGTGCTGGAGATGTGTGGAATAGGGGAGAGACGGGAGCTGGGGGTCCATAGGATCAAGATATGTTCTATGCATATATGAAATTGTCAACGAATAAGTAAAACATGTTCAATTAAGTCAGCATGCAGAAGTTAACTGTCTGGTTTCAAGTCAGCTCAATCAGTTTGTGCGTTCTTCATGTTGCTGCTGCTTTTGCCCGACCTCTGACTTTTGATTCACGGCCATGTTGCTCACCCAGCCAAAAAAGAGAGTAATGGTGACGCCATACAGGCTGCCAGTAGCTGAAATGATCAAACCTCTTCGTGGAATAAGGCTGTAAGTGTGATATGAAATGAAGTTTATGATACACAGATACATTATGAAGCTACTCAGGAGAGCAGAGGGAAATGTTGCGTGTACAAGTTGCGTGGCTGTCAATGTTTAAGTAGGAGATGCTTATTAGGGTAAGACGGCATTTTCTTTTCTGTTTTTGGTGTTAAAACACGTACAACAGATTTTGGTGTTTTGAACGCACCATTCAGGAGCATCAAGAGTCATCTGAGGGTGCAGCCTCAGCTGACAGAGTGTCCTGATTGAACTGCGAAGACCCACCCTGACTGTGGGTGGCGCCTTCTACTGGGCGTGGCAGAGGGAAGCTCATCCCACCTCGCCTGCCTGCAGTGCCTTCTTCCCTCTTGCTCCTGAGCTAATTTGCCCTGCTGTTGCTGCGCCATTTCCTTGCTTCTATCAGAACCGCGCTTCCAGGTTTTCGCTGTAGTCTCAGGACCAGTGGCTCTCCAGTGAGCTTCCAGGATTCTGTCAACAGATCAGAACTGCTGAGGCACCCAGTACAGTGGACAGAACAACTGTCCCCTCCATTTTCCCCTCCTCCTGCCAGTGAGAGTCAAAGACCCAGTGACAGATATCTTAGCTTTCAGGTGTGACTGTTGCCGGAGAGAACCCTGACTAGGGTAGTGAGCGCTTATCTATTCAGATCACAGATACTGAGAAGTTAATTAGGAAGTGCCTCCCCCACCGCCCGCCCCAGACTATAATGGTAAACTTCCAATTTGACTATAAAAATTAATCACACAACTAACATAATAGCTACATTTCTTGAATATAATTTCAGATTTAGTCTTGTTTCCAAAAGCTTGTTCTATGGTTGCTACAGCAAGGAACCACACACTGGACAAATTAACAACAATAGGCTTCCCCCACCCCCCACCCCACACCCACACACACAGTTTTAGGACCAGAGGTTGGGCCTTAAGGTGCCAGCAGCAGCATTGGCTTCTTCCGAGGCTCTGAGGAAAGGGTCTCTTCCCTGGCCACCCTGGGTGCTCTTAGCTTGTGGCTACATCCCTCAGTTTCTGCTCTTGTCTTGACATGGTCTTTTAATGCCACAAAGTTTCCTTTCCTTTAAGGCACCAGTCTCTTGCCTGGGGCCCACCATGATCCTGGCTATTCTTCCCTTAATTATTCTGCAAAGAGTCTATTTCAAATAACGTTACATTCACAGAGATGAGGGGTTAGAACTTGAACACATCTGTTTGGGTGACACAATTCAATCACACAGTTTGCTCTCGGCGTACGTGAACGCTAATGTTAGGCATTTGTCATTGGGTTAAGTCCTCAGAGCTCCTCAAGCCATAGAAGGAGGGCCTCAGAGCCAACCTTTCGAGGATGCTTTGGTCAGCAGCCACTTGGGCTATTGTTGCCGATCTGCAGAAGCTGATGTGCTGGCAGAGGTACTCTTGGCCCAGGCAAGGGATAACCCATGCTGCTGGGACCATAGCTGTGTTCTTCTTTCCTATCAGAATATGCTACATCTTGCCAGAAGGAGGGAGACTTGGAGACCCTGAAGCCCTTTTCAGGGAAGATATCTTTCTTTTCTTCATGGTTTCATTTGGAAATACTAGAAAGCATTAAGATGTGCTTGAGTTTCATGTGTCCACGAGAGTCTATCAAGGAAATCCTTACAGAGAGGATGGATTCTGATTTTGATCCCAAAGTTGACTTTTGAATGTATGAATATGCACCATGTGTGTGCAGTGTCCAAAGAGGCCTGAAAAAGTTACTAGATACCCTGAAATTGGAATTATAAATGGTTGTAAGTCACTAGGTATAGCGTGGTAACCAGTCCCAGGTCATCTGCAAGAGTAGCAAGTGCTTTAAACCAATGAGCCATCTCTCCAGCTCCTTCAGAGAGTTCTTAAACTGCCAACCAAAGAGTACACATGGAGGGACCCATGTCTCCAGCTGCATATGTAGCAGAGGATGGCCTTGTTGGACATCAAAGGGAGAAGAGGCCCTTGGTCCTGAAAAGGCTCGATGCCCCAGTGTAGGGGAGTGCCAGGACAGGGAAGCATGAGTGGGTGCGTTGGTGAGCAGGGGGAGAGGGGATGGGATAGTGTGTTTTCAGAGGGGAAACCAGGAAAGGGGATAACATTGGAAATGTAAATATCCAATAAAAAAAGAGGTAGGTAAGTAATGCAGATGCAGAACATTCTTGGTCTGCGAGTGGGGAGACGCCGTCAACACATTGGCAGTTCCATTTGGAGTTTCAGGTAGGAGGAACTGGAGAGAGTCGCTGGAGTTGGAAGTCAGAAGGAGGGAAGCTAAGAGCCAGACACAAGAAGATGAGTCCCAGTATAGGGCTTGGTGGGGGCTGCAGAAGGTAAGTTTGGGAGATAGAAAGTGCGTGGGGCAAAAGCCGAGGGCAGAGGGACAACGAGCCCAAGTGTGCGTTTTACGGAGTCGTGAGCGTTGACCACACGGGAGGCCTACGCAGATTGAGTTGTCTTCATTTTCTTTTTGGCTTGGCTTCATTTGTCCGCCACTTACTTTAGCTTCATGTGGGCCCTTTAGCCTGTTACTGTCTTGCTTCACACTAATCGCAAGTGGCTGCTGTTGCCCGAATGTGACATATTCAATTTAGGATTCTGCCTGTTAGTCTCCCACTGCATCGTTGCTGAAGCCTTTCCCCCCCTTTGCTTGCTAATGTGTCATTTTCCAGGGAGTTGCTCAAGCTGAAGATGTCCGTGGAAGTCTTCGGGCTCTAAAAGGACTTCTTTTTAATGGGAAGCTTGTCTAGTTGAGATCGTGGCACGCATGCACTTAATTGGTTGCTAACCTGTGGTGATGTGGTAGCCTAGGAAAGCATTTCAGGATCTGTAGTGCATTTTGTGGTCTGAATAGAATGGACCACTGAGACTGAATCCAGGGTACTGCCTTGTGTCTGTCAGGTACCAGAAGTGAGACAGACACTCGTGGAGGCTTTGATTTTTAAAAGCAAACTCAGTAGTGATCAGTGGAGGCTTGTGACTTTACTGAGCTACAGTGGTGTGTTCTGTGTTGTGAGTATTCTGTGATCATGGATATTCTAGAAAGGTCTTTCTAAATGGGGTTGGAGGAGGTGACATGATGACACACTTCTGTATGAGTGAGTTCGGGTGGCCTGTGTCACAGTGTAGATTGCTTTACTCTAGGAGCATCAGCTCTCTAGAAGTACCACTACCCAACACGGAAACTGCAGAGGATAGTGGCCTCCGATTGCCAAAAGGGATTCTGCCCAAGTGGTGACTTGTCAGGCTGTAGCGTCCATACATTGTGGTGTGCACAGCTGGGACAGAGGAAGAGAAAAAGGCATTTTCTAACAATCATATATAATATGCTCCCATTTGCATGTCATCATCAAGATAATGGATCTGCAGAGATAGACGAGAGATCAGTGGTCCCCAAAGGGAGCTGGAGTCAGGACAAGTGTGCCCATGAGGAGACCACACACAAGTAGAACACAGAAGCACACTGGATCAGAACACTCTTCCATTTGTCTTGTGCAATGTTATATAAAGTTAAGCTTGAATCAAATCGAGTAGAACCACATACCTGTACATACACACACACACACACACACACACACACACACACACACATACACACACACACATGTATGTATAAGGACTGGTGAAGGCCAAATAAAATTAACAGTCCAGTTAACAATATCACCACACTATCAACTCGATGTGTGTTTTTTTTTTTTATAATATTATACTAGAAGTATGTAAGGCATTACTATGGAGGGAATCTGCCTGCCTAATACAAGAGGCTCTATATACAATTTTTTTTAAAGAAAAAACCTTCCTGTGGTATGTAACCAATTCAAAATAATAGGTTAAAACTGAAAGACATTCATAGCATATATTAGAATTATATATTCATCTGTAATTCAATTTTCATCTGAAGGTGATGTTTCTTCCCAAGGCTTGTCTTCTTCTGAGTGGCTACACTTTATCTCTCCATGCATGGGTTAGAGTCAGAAGTTGATACAATAAGATGGAGGAAAGGGAGAATGAATCAGAGCAGCCGCTGTCTCTCTAGTAGTGCAGCAGGGCTGGAGTGGGTGCCGCCTGCGTCATGCTTATGATTTGTGAGACCATTTCTGTCATATTTGAAGACCAGGCCCCTGACAGCAGAAACATGGTGTATGTGACCGTTTGGAATTGCTCTTTCTCCTCCACAAAGGAGAATGAACTCATGATCCACCCAAGTTGTAGGGTAAATCCATAGCTTTGTTGGTGTTGTAGTGGTTCCTTGATAATTATGCTGGCTGGTCCTTGGTTTTCTTTTCCCTGTTCTTTCTCATCTCACCTTACCTTGCCTCTTCTTGTTTTTTGTTTGTTTTTTTCCCAATTTGACACAAGTTAGGGTCATCTAGGAAGAGGGAACCTCAATTGAGAAAACACTTCATCAGATCGGCCCAGAGGCAAATCTGTGGTGTGTTTTCTTGAATGGTGATTGTTGTAGGAGGGCCCAGCTCGCTGCACTGTGCCAGACCTGAGCATGTGGTCCTAGGTGCTATAAGGAATCAGGCTGAGCAAGCCATGAGGAGCAAGCCAGTAAGCAGCCCTCCTCCATGGTTTCTGCTTCAGTTCCTGCCTCCAGGTTCCCATCTTGACTTCCTGCCCCCACCTTCCTGGATGATGGAGTGTAACTTTAAGTTGAAACAAACCCTTTCCTTTCAAGCTGTTTCGGTCTTGGCATAGAAACCTGACTGTGTGGTTATAGAGTTTCTTTCATCACCATGTGCTGTGGGTCATTTCCAGTTTGGGGTGGTTATAAATAAAGCTACTATAAGCTTTGATGTATATATTTACACAATCTTTACACGTTCCAGACACAACGTAATCTTTAAATGTGTTGCTTGAAACTATTCGGGAGAGAATACAGACTGGGAAGAGTCTATAATTCATGTTTATCATTTTCCTAACGATAATTTCACAAAGTGAAAGATTTGTTTTGTTGAAGTATAATTTATCAGTTTTTTTTCTTTTATAAACTAAACCTTTTGAAATTCACATTTAACTCTCTTTGTCTAGCTGTAGCTCAAGAAGACTATCATCTTGGACAGGCATCTAAACACTCATCGATCACAAAAGAGATAGAAAGAAAGAGGCAAGGGACAACAATAATTAAGAAAAAATAGAAACTAAATAGCAAAATTGTCTGCTTAATATGATGGTATCAGTAGTTAAAGCCACCTGAACAAATAGAGCGCCCTTCTTAGAAGGCGGAGCTTGTCAAGTTGAAGAAAAGAAGGACAACTATGTGTTATGTGTGGGCACACTGTGCTCCAAGATGCAAATAGAGTATAAGTGAGCAAAGGATTGAAAACAGGCTGTGAGAAAAGATACTGAGAACGTATTGACTACAATATTAAACCAAAAAGGTTACTAAAGAATGAAGGGTTACCTCATCATCCCAAGAAGTTCAGGAAGCAGTAGTAAAACAACAACAAAAAAAATGTATATGTATTTTGTGTGTGGACCTTAAAGTACGCAAAGTAGGAAGAAATAGGCCATTGAAAAGTGTCACTTGATGATTTCAATATCAAACAACAGAAGAGTCAGACAAATCGACAAGGATAGATAAGACTTCAAAACATCTCTGAGTCAGCCAGGCCTGGCAAAGAAGACTCCATCCAAAGACGGCAGAATGCTCAGGCTTTCCAAGTGCACACATCACATTCTCTGAGTTAGACGGTGTGCTGAGCTAGAATTAAATTAGAGAATTATAGAGTCACAATAGACATGTTTGGTAAAATCAGGCTATTTAAATCTGACCACAATTCTGAAAATTGTGTCAGAGAAGAGTACAAAGAAAAAGATATGCTGGATTGATTAGGAGGGACCAAGGCCTGAATGCAAAAATTTAGGGGAGACACTTTCAGCATCCCTGGCAGGAAGTGAGAGAGTTCTCAGAGTCAAGAGCCCGTTCTCCCAGCCTCAAACTCTAGAAGAGAACAGCCTGGTGCCAACCTTGCAGAGCAAATCAAAGAACAAGAGAAACCAACGAAACCAGGAGCCGAGTCTTCAAAAGATGAGCAGCTCTGATAACGGGTGTGGCTGACCGAGATTGCTGCGCTGAGCAGTCAGATGATCCTAGCTTGATATTTTAAGACCTGTATGCCAACCAGCAGGAGAAGGCAGATGCAATGAAAGTTACTGGAGAATCCAGAAGACAAAAATGGCCACAAGAAGGAAACGTGAAGGTAGAACTGAGAGACTGAAAACCTTCTCACATGGGAAGGTAAAACATGTCTGGGGCAGATTTAAGAGGACAGAGAGACTGTTGAGGATTATTGGGAGACTTGGCTAAATCGGCTGGAAGACCATGTAGTCAGGCCAGGACCTTGGTTATAAACAGAAGAAATCTTCGTTTTGGACAGCGGCAGTGACTCATACTCAGGGCCTTCGAGAATTGCAGCCTCCGAGTTCTTGCTCTGCCTACAGCCTCTTCAACTGCACGAGCCGAGTCCCCCTGCTAAGAATTTTGGTGTGCAGCCCCTACTGGTTCTGCCTCTCTGGTGACTCAGTGGAGACACATTACCTGTGGGGCCTTCTGAGCAAGCAGTTCCTTGTGATCCACTGTATTCCACAAATAGTAAGTTGAAAATTCAAGAGTAGTTAAAAGTGATCCTCTAAAAACTAAGCCATATATTTGTGGTCAATTGACAACCGAAATAGTTGTCTAAATAAAAACTTATAAATGAATATTCATAGCCTCATTATAATAGCCCAAACTGAAAAGAACCTAAACTTTTTCTGATTGGCAAATGTACGGGAAACTATGCTATAGCCCTAGAATTAGATACTATTTTGCAACAAAAGGAACAAAATATAGATACATGCTACAATGAGAATGAACCACTTTTGTGAGCAAATACATTTTATGTGGTGTCCTTGATTCAAGACTATTCTGTGGGGATTGGGCATTTTCTTTATTTACATTTCAAATGTCATCCTCTTTCCCGGTTTCCACCGCTCCGAAACTCCCTATCCCCTCCCCCTGCCCCCTCCCCCTGCTTCTATGAGGGTATTCATCCACCCACCCATTCCTGCCTCACCACCCTGGCATTCCCCTACACTGGGGCATCAAACCTTCACAGGACCAAGGGCCTCTCCTCCCATTGATGCCTGACAAGGTCATCCTCTGCTATATATGTGACTGAAGCCATGGGTCCCTCCATGTGTACTCTTCGGTTGGTGGTTTAGTCCCTGGGAGTTCTGGGGTGTCTGGTTGGTTGATATTGTTGTTCTTTCCAATGGGGTTGAGGTCACCGAGTCCTCATGTAAACTGTAGTTACAGAGATAACTGTAGGTACCGCAACCTAGTTTTGCTTCAGCCTTTGCACAGGACTTCCGGGGCAGATCATACTTTAAGACAGCTGTCAGATTTTCTGGCTCTGTGGTTTCTCAGTCACTCCAAAGCCTGGTTCCCGGTCAGGTAGCAGCTCAGCAGTGTGGAAATAAAAGGGAACTGAGCTAAACCCATCTGAACTCTTTCTGTGTAGGGAGCTTTAGGGACTCAGGGGCCCCTCGCTGTGATCACTATGGTAATCAGACTAGCAGCCCGGGTTCAGCAGACTCTAGGGAAGCGTGGAGACACCAGATATCACAAAGGCAGAAACGTTTTCTCATTCTAAAGTGTACGGGGGAAATCTGGCCCTGTCTGACGCTGAGATTATTGCCGTCGATGGAGTGTATAAGAGTTAGTCGGATTTCGATTTTGAAACTCCTCATTTGAAACTTGCTTATCGTTGTACCCACTGATTTTCATTACAGGCCTGATATGCTTGTCAACGGGTGGCCACAGCCCACAGCTGACTTCCTTGGTTATCAGACTCGTCCAGCCTCAAGTGCCACTTCCCTCGTGCCTCACGTGTCCATCTGGAGAGGGGCTCTTTGGCTCACACAGCCCCTTACTCAGGAAGCCACAGCTGGGCAGTACTCCCTGCTGTCTGACCTGCCACCCTTGGATATTGTCAGTTAAAAAAACATCCATCTGCAAAGGGATCTGCACAGGTGAGGGGGATGCAGGGAGGGAGGACTCAGTCTCAGCGGGAACCCGGTCATCTCCGTAGCCCACTGCAAAGATCCAAATCACACCATTAAAGTGTGTTCCGTTAAAATACTCAGATTTAAAAGGGAAATGAAGGAAATAGAGAAAATTTCTTTAACATTTGGTATGCTGAGAATAGCCTGGTCCCCAAGTTCTGAAAGGTGGCATCTCAATTTTGGCTCAGCAGTTACTTAAGACATTCAAGATACATGCCCTGGTTCATGGAGAGTTGTGCCTCCTGCCTTGGTAGCTGGATACACAATGTGAGGCTTTATGGGGGAGGCAAAGGGGGTTGAGAGGCAGCAAGTCCAATGGTGTGTCAGGGAAAAGGTTTATTAAGGCGAGGGATGGTCACTGATCTGAAGGACACTTTAGTCCCGGAGAGGCAAAATCAGAGCTTCCTAAGATGGTTAATACTAGCATATGAGTCACTCATCCAGTTGAGGGGTGCAGCTTGGTGGTAAGGTAAGCAGGGAGACAGGAGATATTCCGCCTACAGTCCTCTCTGTTTAGGGCCTGATTACTCTGAGGGCCTGGAGTCTCTAATGCACACTCAGTTCCCCATCTGACATTCAGAGGCCCCAGGGCACACAGGTCTTCTTTTTGAATCAGTTGTGTCTTAGTTGTTTTGGGGGTCAAGTGATTCATACACAATCCCAACAAGAGAATGAGATGTTTCAGAGTAACTAAACATCAAGACTTTAATATCACACACACAAAAGAATGTGAGACAGTGAATTGTTAGTTATCTTGATTTAGTCATTAGATGTTAATCTATAAAAGACACATCATAGTGTATATACAGCTGTATGAGATATATGATTGCTTGTCAATTAAAAATCAAAAAGTAAAAAGGCATATCGTATAGACCAGACACTATGTGCCTGTCAGGCATGTAAATAACCTAACTCTTACCACCCTTATCTTGTCTCCACTTTGCCCAGCAGAGACAAAGGTGGCCCATGTTTCTGACAATATTTTTGTTTTCAAAAATGTCTTGTTTTATAAGTTCTGATTCTTTGTTAAGGGGTTCTTTTCATCATATGCTGGTTCTATCTTTATTTTTGGTCAACCTGATATAAAACAATTATACATATTATATATGTGTATGTGTATGTATATGTATATATGGTATGCATATGATATATTGTATACCATATGCAGTGGTGTTGTATATGTGTATATGTGTGTGGTGTTAAAGCCTTCACTTCACTTTCAGTAATTCTGAACCATCTCATATATATATATATATGCATCATTTTTCATCATTTCAAAATTCAATCAGATTTTTTTAAAGTATTAATTTGAGATTTAAATCATTGACATTTGTCTAAACTGAGTTCCTGTTCTTACTCAGGTCTTGTTTCATGATTTGTATTCCTGCTGCCCAGAGATTATAAAGTTTTTCTCTTTAGAAAAACTGCTAAAATGACAACAAAAAATTAACACCACCAACAAACTTTATAACAATGGTGGCGGCAGCAACAGCCGCAGCATTTGACGTGGTAAGACCCACCCCGACTGTGGGGAGTAATGTGGCCTGTCATCTCAGGTTAAATAAAGGGTTAAAGCCAAAATGAACGGTAGCATTCACATCTCTCTGCTTCCCAGCTGCAGATGTTATAAAACCAGCCAGCTCATACTTTATGACATTTCTGTCATGATGGGCCATCAGAATGTGAGCAAAAGTAAACTCCTTCTTTCTCAAGCTGCCCCGCAAAGTTTTTCCTTTCAGTAGGTAGACAGGTAATTGATAGAATGTTTTCTATAGAATTTCAACATTTAGACACATTGCACAATGTTCAGTGAGCCTCCGAAGTGTGACTTTCTTGTCATCGATTTTACTCAACAAGTTCTTTCTGCCTTGCACTTCATGTTCCTGCACTTGGGTCAGATTTGGTTTTATTGTGTATTTGGTGTCTGTTTTGCTCTGCTTTTCTGGTGACTCCTCAGGAGTACCTGCCATCCAGGTCCCGGCTTCATCTGCTGCCTACAGTACCCACCGGCTATTTTCTACACTCACTCCTCCAGTTTTCTCTGCGTAAGCCTGTTAGTGGTGTTGGTTCCTGGACCCAGCTTGGTGAGTCTCCACTTCAGATGCTCCATTCAGAAAAGGCTGCTCCTGCTTCAGGATCTGCTCTTGGATGGGCAACCTTACTGCATTAAGAAGCTTTTATTCTTTTCTGAAATGGAGTCCTATCAGATTTGTTTAATAGTGTCTGAGTTACTCTGTAGCAACTATAAAATATTATTAGCAGAAACTGTTAAAATGAAGTCAAGTAAATGAAAAGAATTTACTTCTATGTAACCTTTTCATTTTTTTGTACATGCTTCAGATAAAACTTATTGTAACACAATTGTAATGGCTTTTTTTGGGCCTCTTTTCTTTTCTCTTACAATCTCATGTGAGCTTCCCAGGAAGGTTTCTTAGTAGCATTCATAATTCTGTTTCATCTGCAATATGAATCAGTTCACAGATGGTCCAACTTTACTTTCTCATGGTTGAGATGAAATTTCTCTTAGGTCCCACTATAGTAATAATCTGAGAAAGATTCACAGCCTCAAATCGCAGGACTCAAATCAAAAGAAAATTTCGTTTCTTTCTTCCTTTTTATAGTGGCAGTTTTATGACATAAGTTCATCTTAGTCATTTTATTTAACTCATATATCCTTCATTGCTTTTCCAAGTGAATACTTTGTCTCAAGTCCACAACAAAGTGTTGTGCTGTTTTAGAAACCACACATATTTGACACGGTCAAAATTCTAAGCTAACACTATGGTCAACTCGAGATAGTTACAAAGCACACACAACATTGTTCTTGATAGCATCCACAAAAACTGTCATAGAAATACTGAGTGGAATCCAAAAAGGAAAGATAATATATAGCACCCAAGAAAGACTTTAGTGGAAGAACTGAGAAACATGAAATTCTAGACATCGAAGGGTCCGCAAAGACTATTCAACCTAACTTCTTACTTTATAGATGACGTGCAGACTGAGAAAGTCAACATGACCCTGTGTGTGTACATGACTTGTGTATGCACATGACCTCTCTCTTTCTCTCTCTCTCTCTCTCTATATATATATATATATATACATATATATGTATATATCTCATCTGTAAATGTATATGACCTATGCATGTACATGAAAGTTGTACTTTGAGCAGAAGGGAAACTAAACAGATATAGGAAGCCACCCGGTTTTAGGCAAATCATATCTTTCTTCTGGAAATGTTTTGCTAAAGGATTCTTTTAAAGAATTCTTTTTGCAGTATACTTCAAGTTCATCATCCTGGTAAGACCTACAAAGCTACCAGTCTATCCCATGGGCACAGAGATAAAGTCACTCAGTGTCCTTCTATGGGTTTTTAAATTTTGACTGAAGAAAATGCAGAAGAGCCTCTTTGTTGGCGAAGTTGGGAAGAGCTGAACTGCACAATGTCCAGGAAGTTGAATGGATAGAGAAGGAGGGGTGTGCGTGGACGGAAATTCCTGACAAAGAAGTTAAGCTAAGATTCTGAGGCCAAGATCTTGTGCTCTGTGCTGACTGCCGAGAGACAGAACCTTAGTAGGTCAAGGATGCTCAAGGTAAAAGGAGCTAACTGCTCATGGGACAAGTTCCTGTGATATCACAAGAACCTTGAGGTATCTCAACAGGAAGGGCTCTGGGGGAGTGATGGGCCTGTGATCGGGCAACGGGGGCTCTGAAACACCTTTCACACTGTTTCTGGTGCACACTGTGGTAAACTAGAACATACGAATACTGTACATTTCTCTCATAGGTCTCAATCACGAATTTCCTCCTGAAGTTAAAAGGTGCACTGACTCATTCAGAGGATATAAAGCAAAAAGAAAATGTTAGCTGTAATTAAGTTTAAAAAGTTGCTTCAGTATCTTCACACCTTTGCTGCTTCAAGTATTTCTGAATTCTGGGGAGACTGAGCCGGCTTCTCTCCGTGCCGCTCTTCTGAGCACGACCCTACTGGCAGCTTCATCTCTGTGCTATTTCCGTTTCTTCTCTGGAGATTCTTCAACTTACCAGGCAAACTTTCTCTCGTTTTATTTGACTGCATTAGACCTGTATTCTGCTGCACACTTTTTACCACATCCAATTTAGTAGACTTGTGTGGACTTCCTGTCAAGAAGAGAAGAAATTGTTGGTCCATGTAAGCCAATCGGAATGGTACCCTGTTGTTCAACTCCAAGTGCATGAAAGCTCATCTCAGCCTAGCTGTCAAAACTCAGATAGTTTAAAGAAATTATTCAGCAGGGCACACTGGTCATGAGCTACAGGACAGATGGACAAGGCTGGAGAGGCACAGTATGTGAGGATCTTGTCATCCCCGTCCAGTCACAGACCTACTTGTGTGATGGCTGCCTTAGAGTAGGGATGTTAGTCAGAAACCCATTTTTTCCTTTCTGTCACATAATGAAAATGAACCTATCTAGCCTGGTTTCCACGGATTTTAGGAGAATGACTGAGAACAGTGTTCTCAAATGTGAGTTATTTTAGCATGGGTAATGGAAGGGAACCAGGAAGTCATTATAAGCTTCCCATGGGCCATCAAGGGCTTTCTCACTGATGCCAGTCACTGGGAAATGATCAGCCTTGTGAGAGCTGCCCATGTCTCCTCTTCAAGCTGATTCATGGTGACTTTTTATTCCTCTTCTTTTTTTCTTCAGATTTTCTTTGTTTCCATGCCTTTGTTCTATGGCCTTCCTTTTATCTACTTTGTATTACTGTCTTATTACACTCTCTATTACACAAATAGAAAAACAAAACAAAACAAACAAACAAAAACCCAGATCAGGTTAGATATTTAAAAGAACAGGAAAAATAGCATTCAAATGTTTCAGTCAGTGACATAGCCTAGCTGATAGTTACTGTTTGCTCAGAATCGTGGCTACACTTAGACCATAAATACTGAGTGGGTATGCTTGCTCATACATTAGACTCTCAGAGTGACAGACAGGAGCATGCCTGGAGAAGAGTGGGTGAATCTACAGTCTGCTGGACAAGAAAGGTACCAAATTAAGACGAGAATGATCTGCTGATTAGCAAGCCTTTGTCCTTTCGTTTTAAAGTAACAGTCTTTTCTCCAGAAAAGCAAATCCAGAACAGCTCCTAATATATGCTATTAATATATTATATAACATAGCATATTCAGCTAATGGCTGAATCATATTTTCTTATTAAACCAAAGAATAAAAATCTCCACCCCTACAGGCCTTCAAAGCCTGCTTTGACTGGGAACAACTTTTACCTGCAAAGCACCTCCCTCTTCCATTTTCTGCCATCTTCACGACCGCAGACTTAGCTCCAGCCTCATGGTTTGGAAGTCATCCTTGCCTAGTTCAAATAAATAGCCAAATAAATAGGTCAGCTTTACGTGGCTTAGCTCTGGTAATCCAGCTCCTGTATGGGCCCAATCTAAGGCAGGTCAGGTTTCACATCAGATATACAACCAGAGTAAGAAGCCCACATGCTCAAATCACAACACAAAAACAATAAGAAGGGTCAAGACAGCATGTTTCCCATCAAACCCACTAGTCCAATGGACATGTTCTCTCATAAGAATTACCCAAATGAACCCCAGGATACAGCATTTAAAGAAATATTATCAACTTTATCAGAGAATTCAAAGTGTTTAAAGAAGACACAAACCAACATTTTATTGAACTTCAGGAAGATAACAGTAAATGCTTGAATAAAGGCCAAGAAAATACAAATATACAGCAGGAAAATTCAGGATTTAAAACTAGAATTCAGTAAAGAGATAGAAAAATTAAGGAGGACATACACAAAGATGAAGATGGAATTTGAAACCTCAGTAACCTAAATAGACTGCGCAGGGGAGAACTTTACGAGTAGGAAGGGTCAAGTAGAGTAGAGATGTCTTAGTTGGTGTTTCTATTTCTGTGACAGAACAGCATAACCTAAAGCAATCTGAGGAGGAAAAGACTGATTTTAGCTTACAATTCTCAGATCACAGATTAGATTAGAAAACAGGATTGATATTTCTGTTGCATCCAAGAAACATGCCTCACCATGAATAGACGTCACCTTAGAATAAAAGGATGGGAAAAAGTATTCAAAGTAAATGGAACCAAGAAGTAAGCAAGTGCATAACCATTTTAATATCAAAACAAACTTCAGATGAAAACTATCATGAGATAGGAAAGAACACTATAAACTCATTAAAAAGGAAAAAGATTTACCAAGAAGATATACTTCTAACATTTATACACCAAACACATGGGCACCCAAGTTCATAAAAGAAATACTACTATAGCTAAAATTGCATATTGACTCTAACATAGTGATGGTGTTAAGTGGCTTCAATATTCCACTTTTTCCAATAGAGAGGTTATCCAGACAAAAAACTAAACAGAGAAGCACTGAAGTTAAATAACATCATAAATCAAATGGACCTAACAGACATCTACAGACCATTCCACCCAAACATTAACAAATATACTTTTTTATCAGAAGTTCACAAAACATTTTCCAAAATTGACCACTTATTAGGATACACGTCAAGATAAAAATATATTGAAACAACACTCTGCATCCTATCTGATAACTATAGATTAAATCTGAATGCCAACAACAGAAATGGCAAAATGTATATGAAATCCTGGAATCTGAACAGTTCACTACTGAATGATAATTGGGTCAAGACAGATCAATAAGGAAATAAAAACTTTTTTAGGGTTGGATAAAAATGAAAACATAACATACTCAAACCTTTGGGATACAATAAAGGCACTTCCAAGAGGCAAATTCATAGCACTAAATACCTACGTAAAAACAATTGGAGAAATCTCATATTAATGGTAGACACTTTTCACATACTTATTGGAAGCTCTAGAAAAACAAAAATAAGTAATATTTAAAAAGTATAGAGAGGATGCAATAATCAAACTTAGGGATGATGAAATCAATGAAATAGGAAAAATATAAAGAATCAATGAAAGAGTTAGTTCTTTGAGAAAATTAATAAGACTGACAAACCTTCAACTAAATTAAACAAAATACCAACAGAGAAGATCCAAGTTAATAAAATTAGACATGAAAGGGGAGAGGCTACATCAGACACCAAGTAAATTCAGAGAAGAGTATGAATATACTTTAAAAAATCTGTATTCCACCAAACTGGAAACCTAGTGGGAATGGATGAATTTCTTAAATCAAGATCAAATAAACAATTTCACTAATCCTAGTGAAACAAAGCAGTAATTAAAATTCCTCCCTTTAAAAACCCAGGGCCTGATGGACTCAGTGGAGAATTCTACCAGACCTTCAAAGAATTACAACACCAATACTCAAAATATTCTGCAAAATAGAAATGAAAGAAAAGTTTCCCACAGTTTTTTTATATGAAACTCCTTTTACCCTGATATCAAAACCCCAGAAAGACCCCCTCTCTCCCCTCAAAAAAAACCCCAGAAAATTACAAACCAATATCCCTTGTGAATATAGATGCAAAACTTCTCAATAAAATACTTACAAATCAAATTGAAGAACACATCAAAAAGTTATCTATCATGATCAAGTTGGTTTCATCTCAGAGATGCAGGGATGGCTCAACATATTTAAATCAATAAATATAATTTACCACATAAGCAGGCTGAAAGACAAAGCCAACTGATCTCTCATTAGGTACAGACAAGGGCATTGATAAAATCTACCATAGCTTCATGATAAAAGTCCTAGAGAGACTTAGGATATAAGGTATACCTCAACATAATAAAGGCAATTTACAGCAAGTGCACAGCCAACATCATCCTAAACAGAAAAATGACAATCATTTATCACTAAAATCAGGAAAAAGTAAAGATGTCCACGCTCTCTAAACCCAAATACAGTGCTTGATATCTTAGCTGGAGCAATAAGATAACTAAAGGAAATCAAGCGAAGGGGGATACATATAGGAAAGGAAGGAGTGAAAGTATCCTTATGTGCAGATGATATTATTTTATCCATAAAAGACCCTAAAGACTCCAGCAGGAAATTTCTAAAGCTGATAAACAATTTCAGCAACATAGCAGGGTGAAAAATTAACACACACACACACACACACACACACACACACACACACACACACACATCTGGTAGCCTTCCTATATATAAATGACAGACTGAGAAAGAAATCAGGATACAATAACCTTCACAATAGCTTCAAAAATATATTGAAATATCTCTAACTAAACAAATAAAAGACTTGTGTGAGATGGCTCAGCGGTTAAGAGTGGGTAAGAACACCGACTGCTTTACTGAAGGTCCTAAGTTCAAATCCCAGCAACCACATGGTGGCTCACAACCATCTGTAACAAGATCTGACGCCCTCTTCTGGAGTGTCTGAAGGCAGCTACAGTGTTCTTACATATAACAAATAAATAAATCTTTAAAAAAAACCTTAAACTTTGATGACATAAATTGAAAAAGACACTAGAAAATGGAAAGTTGTCTCATTCTGTCTTACTCCAGTCAGAATGACAATCTTACCTAAAACAATCTATAGATTCAATTCAGATTTCATAAAAATTTCAACATAATTCTTCAGGTAAATTAAAAATAATCCCAATCCTCAACTTACACCAATGACAAAAATAAACAAAACAAAACAAAACAAAACAAAAAAACAACAAAACCCCAAGATAGTTAAAAAACAATCCCGAGTAATGAAAGAACTGTGGGTGGTTTCACCTTCTCAGATTTCAAGTTGTATTACAGAACTATAGTAATAAAAACAGAGCGATATTGTCATACAGACATGTTGATCAATAGAATTGAATTGAAGACCCAGAAATGAGTTCATATACCTATGGACACCTACTTGTTGATAAGGAAGCCAGAAATACACACTGGAGAAAAGACAATATCTTCAACAAATGGTTCTGATCAAACTGGATGTCTGGATGTAGAAGAATATAAACAGATTTATACTTATCACTCTGGACACAATTCAGCTCCAAATGGATCAGGGCCTAACACCAGGCCAGAGACACTGAATATAACAGAAGAGAAAATGGGAATAGTCTTGAACTCATTGACGCAGAAAAAGACTTTCTGAACATAACACCGGTAGCGCAGGCACTAAGACCAACAATTAATAAATGGGACCTCATGGAACTGAGAAGCTTCTGCACAGCAAGAGAAATAATCAACCAGGTAAAGAGGCAGGAGAGGATCTTTGCCAGCTATATATCTGACAGAAGTTTAATATTCAGACTATAAAAAAAATCCCTAAAAAACAAAACAAAAACAAAAAACCAAATGACTGAAGAAAGAGGAGGAGAAAGAGGAGGAAGTGGTGGAGGAGAAAGAGAAAGAGAACGACTAAGAAATATTGAAAAGAATGTTTATCATCTCTAGCAATTATGGAAACACAAAGTAAAAAGCTTTGAGATTTCATCTTACTCCAGTTAGAATGTCAAAGATCAATGGAACGACTAACAGTAAATGTTGAAGGGGATGTAAGGAAAAGGAAGCCCCCATTCACTCTTGGAGGGATTGCAAATTGGTGCAGCCACTATGGAAATCAGTGTGGAGAATTATTAAAAAGTTAAAAATAAATCCACCATATGACCCAGCTATACCACTCCTTGGCATATGCCCAAAGGAGTCAACAACCTACTCCACAAACACTTGCTCATTTTCATTCTATTCACAAGAGCTAGGAAATGGAAATGACATAAACATCTTATAGTGGATGAAGGGATAATGGAACACGGTATACATATGTGATGGATTCCCATTTGGCAGTAAGAAAATCAAAGCCATGAACGTTACAGAAAATGGCTGGAAGTAGAGAAGATCACATTGAGGGAGGCTATCCAGACCCAGAAAGACAAACGCTGCCGGTTCTCTCTTATTATAGCTCCTAGCTCTGAATCTTTAAATGTGAGTATATAACCCATGATGACTATCGAAACTAGGAAGGTGAAATGAGACCAGTGCTAGGATGGGGGACGGCTAGGCAACAGTACAGATGGGGATAGGAGTACAGGCGATCTGATCCAGGAAATGGCAACGGGGGCTTTTTTAATAATTATTCTTCTTTCATATATTACATCTTGACTGTAGTTTCTCCTCCTTCCTCACCTCCAAGTCCCTCCCTGCTACCTCCCCTTTCCCCAGATCCACTCCTCATCCATTTCCCTTCAGAAAAAGGACAGGTCTCTTAAAGATATCAACCACACATGGCATATCAGGTTACAGTAAGAGTAGACACCTCTCCTCATATGAGGCAGCCCAGTAGAGGGGGAAGGATTCCTAAAACCACTGACAAAAGAGTCAGAGAAAATCCCCGCTCTCACTGTCAGGAGTCCCAAAGAACACCAAACTACACAAACATAACATGTATGCAGAAGGCCTAGGTCAGACACACGCAGTTTCCACAGTAGAATGGTATCTATTTTATTTTCCCTTCCCAGGGAGTTTCAGGCCTCCCCCTCCCTCCTTGAGCCTTCCCTGTTACTTAGCCTTTCTGGGTCCATGGATTGTATCATGATTATCAAGAGGGGATTCTTTAGCTAGGGGCAGGGAGATAAATGAAGAAGAAAGCAGCAGGAGGGAGGAGGGTAAAGGGGATTAGCAGGTCACAATTATTATGGAGGAAATGGAAAAAGAAGGGCTCCTGAGGGAAGGGGAGTGGCATAAACAAGGGAGAAAGAAGGGAGTATAAAATAACAATACAAATGGCTGAAAACGCCACAACAGATCAGTCTTAACTATTTACTAAAAAAATAAATAATAATAATAAACACATGTAATTCATTATATAAATATGCATGTATAGTTTTACTAAACTTCTCACCTGGGCTGATGGTGCTCTTTCTAAGAGCTAAACACCATCTAAGGCTTATGAGAAGGCAGGGCTATTCAAGAGACTCTTAACACATAAAGCCTGTTGTTACAGTTTATTATCTCTGAGAGGGGCAAGATTAGTCTCTATTGCTGAAGACACTATGTACTCCAGAAACAAATCCCAGAAAGAAGCATCTGAGCTAGAATTGACATGAATGTCCCCTCCATAAGGACTAACTTTCGTTGTACAAGAAGTCCCCACACAACTTTTCAGAGCCGGTAGACAACTAACAGTCCTACCCAGCTATGACACTTATGAACCACATCAAGGACCAGCATGGCATGATAACCTTTCAAGTGCAGTCATGGTACACATGCTTTGGTGGCAACCAACTGCTCTGTAATTGGACTTAAGATTCATTCGACAAGACGGGAACCATGCCTGGTACTAGAAATTTCTAGTGAGATCATAGTTGGAGGAGAATCTACAACTACTAATTTATTAAAGCAGAGTATCCTTAACAATAATCTATAAACATTCGTCCCTGTGCCTACAGATACAATGTATCTGGAAATAAAAAGGGGTAGCCAGCAATAATAGAGAAGAAAGACAACTGGAAGAGCTTATGCCTGCTAATGTCAAACTTACAGTATGCCCCCGGACCTTTAATACTAGCCCTTGGGAGGCAAAGGCAGGATGATCTCTGTGAGTTCCAGTGCATCTTGGGCTACATATTGAATTCCAGGACGGCCAGGGCTATACAGTAAGACTCTGTTTCAAAAAGCAAGCAAACAAACAAAACAGCAAAATACCCCAACAATGAAAACAAAACCCATTTGCAATAGAATCAGAGTAATTAAGGTAATATCCTCAAAAAGGAGAGTTAAGTAGGACACACACACACACACACACACACACACACACACACACACGCACACACACACACACCCCATACATATATCCTCACAAATGTGCTTTCATGATTTGGTCAAGAAAAAAAAAAGACCTTTTAAATGAATAGTTCTATATTCACAGTTGGGTCAAAAATACCAAACACTGGCCCCTACCTCACACCATACGCTAAAGTTAATTGTGAGCGGGCTATTGGCTAAAGTGAAAGAAGTACAACAATGAAGGCTTCTGAAGTAGACTGGGATAGGTAAAGATGATTTAGATAGGGCACACAAGCTACCAAATACAAAGAGAAGAAACATTAGAATTAACTTCTCACTTGTAAAAAGCAGCAACAGAGAAATGGAGAGGCATGCAAAGAATCTCCAAAACATAACTGAAACACCATCGATATCCAGAATCTGTTTTAAAATTCTGAAAGCTAATAAGGGATACAAAAATCAGTAGAAAATCAGGCAAACCAAACCAAATCAAAGGAGAAATCCCAAACAACCTCCTTTGAGCAGGTTCTTTAATAATCAACAATACATGGTAAAGGGCGTTTAGTCTATAAGGCGATGAGTGGAATTGAGTGCAGTACCACCCACAGTTGACTGATGGATAGAAAGGAAGATGGAGACCATATCTTGTGCTAAGAAGGATGGATAGCCCTTTCATGTGCACGGTTGAAAGGAGTGGACTCTGACACAGTGCTCTGCAAACAAACTATTCACTAAGGTTGACATGGGCATATTCTGTGACTCTTAGGTATGACATGAGGGACAGTACTGAAACACATGCATAACATTATTTGTAATACCCCCATTGGGAACAATTCAAATGCCCTTTAATGGTAGAAAGGATAAAAAATAGTGGTATGCCAATTCAGTGGAATTCTGTACTGTTCAAGGAGTGAATCACTATTGCTTTATCCACATAACAGACATTCTATATGCAGACTGTTTGCTGTTTATGAAATGTATAGAGGGATTGTGCTAGGTACAAAAGCTGTTCTAAAGTTCAAATATGAGTAGAATGAGGGTTTACAATGCATGTCAGTGGGAGGTTGCTTGCCTGGTCTATGACAGGCTCTGGGTTTGATTCCCACTATTGCAAACACATAAAACCAAAATAAGTAAACTGAATCAATTGTGGTGGAAGAGGGGTTACCACAAGAGATGTTATGGCTGGGAGTTGATGTAAGGGTGGAGACTTCTGGAGGGCTTTGCACACACTTGTGTGCCTTTTCTATTTCTTAACCTAGGATGAGTTCATGGGACATTTATTCTGAAATGCTTTGAGTTGTGCACTTACAAGTGTTTCACAATTCCATACGCATGCTTTTATGGTTTGACAAAACCTTCAAATATTCTGTATAAGCATTTTTCTGTATAATTTGTGGGTTTTATAATTGATAATACAAAGAAGAAGGAGGAGGAGAAGGAGGAGGGGAAGAAGAAAAAGAAGAAGAAGAAGAAGGAGGAGGAGGAGGAGGAGGAGGAGAAGGAGAAGAAGAAGAAGAAGAAGAAGAAGAAGAAGAAGAAGAAGAAGAAGAAGAAGAAGAAGAAGAAGAAGAAGAAGAAGAAGAAGAAGAGTGTTTTGATTTGAAATGCTGTCCAGTGACATTTCAGAGTCTGACTGAGCCTTTCAGTTGGTTTCATCTGCATTTTTTCTTACTTAAACAGTTATGTTTAAAAGATAAACACAACTACCATACTCCATGAAACTTTGATATCTTCAGAAATTTATTCATAGTGAGCCTAAAAGACGCATACGTGCATATATATATATATGTATATATATATTAAAAAGTCTATAATGGCATATTCCACTTTGATTATTTACCTATCCCTATGAAATTAGATGATATATTTGATTGTTTGCTAAAAAGATATAGATGTATTGTGATAAGGGCATGAAATAGCATTTTCTTATTGAGTGCACATGTATCCGGTTTATTTAATTTGTATTTTAAAAATAGAGGACATCAACCTTCCAGGAACAGAAAACTGACAAAGCATAAATATAGGTAACTGGGAAGCAGTGCTCTGCACTAGAACACCACCAGTATCTCCCTTCATTTAAGGTGCAAATTCTCAAGCCCCTTCCACTTGTACTGTGATGCTTAATCTTGTCAATCTGACCAAGTTAAGCATGCTGAGGAGATTTATAAAGATCAAGATCAAGGCCTCTGATGCAACAGATGACTTATTTTCTTGACAGACTCAAAGGACATCACTATTGGTAGCGGTAGGCCTTCTTGGAGGAGTTAGGTCATTGGGGCTTGTCCTTGTAGAACACATCTTATTCTGAGCCCTTCCTCTGCTCTCTTTCTCCTTGACTTATGTCTCTTGATTGGTGAACAGCTTGATTCTTCCCCGTGTTCCTGCTTCCACAATGTTCTGCACGTGGTCCAGAAAAAATGGTCTCTGAAAAACCTTGGAGGCCATGAGCCAAAATAATTCCCCCTTTTATCCTAGCAATGATAGACGCACTGAGACAGAAAGTCTGAGCTGGGCTCTGTAGTTGGTGATCTACTAGAGCCTCTAGATATTTCTGATGGATGTGGAAGCTTGAAAAACACATATAGCAGTGCTGTGGCAGAAAAAAAGGATAGCTTCAGAGTTAGTCCAGTTAAAATTGTGAAAGAATAAAAAGATTTCTAAAATGTAATACTGATAATATTGTTGTAGCAATGGTAATAGTAGTCACAACAGTGGCACTTTTATAATCATCTTTTGTTAAATATTTCATAAATAAGAATTAGAAATACAGACTTACACCAAATAATGAAGAGAATTGCCATTACGCTTCATCATTTGCTTAGATTTGTCTTATATTCAGAGGAAGCATTTCCTGTTGCTGAGGTAGCATGTTCCAAATAGAGTTGAGCCACCGAAGGGCAAACAGCGCATCCAGAGCCCGGGAGGGACACTGCGGGGGTCAAAAAGCAAATGCAGTTCTTTGAGGACTATTGATCTGTCATTAGAAACATTTTTATACCTACCTTTGTGTCCCCTTGCAATTTTTCAGTACGCATACAGACTACAGAGTGGGCAAACCTTCCCTCTGTCTGCTGCAAACCACTCTCTTTTCTGAAAGAACCCTCTGCCCGACCTGGAAACAAAGTCCAGAGGAAGTGCCAGATCTTCCTCTCTTCTCTTTACAACACGGAACAACTGCATCCAAGTACAATGTCCCCGCCATACCGTAGAGCGCGTGCTGGCACAGGTGAGGGGCAGAAGGAAGGCTCGGAGCGTTGTGGAGGTGTTAACAGGAGGCATCCCTCATCTGTCTCTGTGGTAATGAAGCAACATGGAAACTACTTATATCACAAACGACTTAATTTCGAAGTCCTGCCAATAGGCCATGTAACGCTGACTAGGTGTCAGGCTGCTAACAAGCAGCTTTAGACAACACGGTTCTCATTGTCCTCTCTATACTTGCACAAAGGTTTGAAAAATATCCTTTAGCTGCTGTGGATAGGTTAATGCCAGGGACATTTTCTCCACCTTCAGCCCCTCGCCGCTTTTCTTTTTTCCACTCTCCCCAGCAACTAGGCTTTTACAACCACTGTGGAAATGAGAGGAAAAATTAGCCTCCTGCAGTTTCTGCCTAAGAGGTAAAGACAACCTAATTTCCAGAGACTTTTCACTGGAGAGCAAGTATATAAGGTAGCGAGCACTCAATACACTTTGTTTAATACATTTAATTCATCACATTGCTATGTTTACACACAAGTTAATTCTTGGTACTGTGCAAATTAACGAGCTTGTCAAAAAAAACCTGAAAGCTTTCAAATTAGTCTGAGAGGTACCCATTACTCATTGAATTAAGGAGCCAATCACAGAACAATTCAGGAACATCTTCTATTTCTTCATCAGAATCAGAGGCTACAGGTCCCACATTACATGTAATCCCCATTTGTGGAAACCTGATCATTTTGCAGGTAAGCGTGACTTTACATTACTAGAATTTCACTTTCTAAACACACTGCAATATTGGTTAACTTTAGTATTCAATCATTTAAGAAGCTTAGAAAGGGCACAAAATCAGACTTTTCAAAAAAATGGATAGTCAGATGTGTGCTGTCACTTATACATGGTCATATTTGCACTTGAAATTGATGCATTCCAAGTGGTATATGGTAAGAGGGTGACCATTGTAGAAAGACCTCCCAAGCATGTAGATGGGAGGTCTGAGACCCGCTGAGCAAAGACCCCCTGATGCTGAGACCAGAGAGATGGGGAGGGGAGTTTAGTCAGTCAGGCTGCATGGGTAGCACCATGTGGAAGCATTTTGGCTTCTCCAGAGAACACACACTCATTCTATGTTTTAGATAGCTATTCATTTTATCTATATTTGTGTAAATATAACAGTAGCAGAAGGCTATGCATATGTTAACACATGGATCCAGACACCAGTCAGTGACTTATGTCATATGTGGAAGGTGACACGATCTCTCCAGGGAATGTTTGAAGCTATGCTTGGGCACTTCCAGTTGTCCCACTGACTAAAGGATGACAGGTATCACTTAGAGCCTAGAATCTGAAGATGTTAAGGATTTAGCAATGCACCTAACAGTTCTACAGAAACAAGAATTGTGAAGCTCAAAGTATAAGTTATGAGTTCTCTGAGAAAGCACGTATTTGGGGCTATTCCCACTTGGGTGTTCAGTTCTCTAACATTCATTAATCTGATGAGCTAGAGGAATCTGTAAGCCACATTTGTTGCTTCTAACCACAGGCTCTCTTCGCTTTTACTTTGACTCCTAAAATCATTATCCAATTGCCCAGTGCACATCTCCATCTGGATAGCCCACAGGATTTGATTCAACATGTCCACAGACAAACTCAGTCTCCTGATTTTCAAGCATTCTTATTAATCTTCTGTGTTGGCAAGTAGAGTGGCACCATCTTGGCAAGTAAGCCCAACCCCCCAGAGCTAATTCTATGAACCTTCTCCTCAGGCTTATTCATCAGTCACAAAACCCCAGGTTTCTACTTCCTTCTGGGCCTTTTAATTTTGTTACTATTTTCTTTGTTCCTTTTCCTACTGCCTTGGCTCACTACATCTGACCTGGCACCTGGCCTATTCTAGTGGTTTTCTTATTGGTCCTCCTATCTCACCATACTAGGATTCATTGCAAGTGAAAGAAAACTCAATTAAGCAGATGCATTGTACGGGCTGATTTTATGTGTCAACTTGACACAGGCTGGAGTTATCACAGAGAAAGGAACTTCAGTTAGGGACGTGCCTCCATGAGATCCAGCTGTGGGGTATTTTCTCAATTAGTGATCAAGGAGGGAGGGCCCTTGTGATCAGTACCATCTCTGGGCTGGTAGTCCTGGGTTCTATAAGAGAGCAGGCTGAGCAAGCCAGGGGAAGCAAGCCAGTAAGAAACATCCCTTCATGGCCTCTGCATCAGCTCCTGCTTCCTGACCTGCTTGAGTTCCAGTCCTGACTTCCTTTAGTGATGAACAGCAGTGTGGAAGTGTGAGCTGAATAATCCCTTTCCTCCCCAACTTGCTTCTTGGTCATGATATTTGTGCAGGAATAGAAACCCTAAGACACACATGTAGCATAGAAGTCTGAAGGTTTAAGGACAGTTCAGTCTGGGATAGGGTGTGGTACAATGGCAGATCCGCTTCATCCTCATGCGAATTCCTGACTGTCTCCTTTTCTGGCAGACCATCTCAATGAACAGGGTCATGGAGGCTTAGTTCTAGGCTTCTAGAAAATTCCTATTTTCAGCTAAAAGAGAGCCTATTCTTTAGCTGCTTCAAAAATCTCAGGGTAGGCTCTGCTTGTCTGTTATCGTACCCTGTGCCTAGCAGAGTCAAGTCAAGGTGTCCGGTGTAGACACTGTCCGCTGGGCAGGTTTTAATAACAGAATGGAGAAAGTGGATTTGGAAATTCAATTCCATTAAATATTTCTAACACAAGCTCTGCCCGTGGACCTGAATGGCCTGCATGTTGGACCCTGTCATCCTTAGGTAAGCTTTCTCTCTTTCTAATACCTTAAAGTCTAAATAGCATAGGAAGCTCTCTGAACTGTGTCTGCTTCTCACCTGCCTTTGTTTCCACACTGAACTCCAAGGCTTGTCTCAGAGCACCCATGAGCTAGCCCTGTCTTGACTGGTTTGTTTTTTTTTTCTTTCTGGAGGGTCAACTTCTTAAGGCCAGGGACAGGCACTTTGTGTTCTTAAATACATAGTTGGTATGAAGGAATATTTGTTGAATGAACAAATCAATAAAACACAATAAAAGTTAAAGAGGATAGATCCAGGCTGGTGATATTCAGAGATTTAAACTATATGGGCAAAAAGAGTCAGAGGAAGATGGTCACTTTGCATGAGGCATACGGTTATTATAGTATTACTCACAGGCTACTCTGTTTATTCATTAAGTGATGATTATTTTAAGGGATAAATCTGACAACATTCTAACGGTGCTTTGAGTTTCTCTTCAGGAAGTTGTGGTGGCCTGAGAACATTTCCAGGGCTGAGCTCCCATATGTTGCTAACCAAGTCTGGTCAGTGAGTGGTCACCGGGAAACTGTGAGCATGGGTGGCTCTGCTTCCCGAATCTAAAATGCCCCAGAGTGTATGGTTGAGACGGAAACAACCACTAAGCACTCAGGCTAATGGCCAAGGTCATTTTCCCAGGGAGGCTGCAGTGCAGCTGTGTCCAGTGCCCTGGGCAGGACTTGAAAGAGTGCTGGTGCCCTTATCGCCAGTGTCGGGGCGCAGGAGCCCCTCCTCCACGCCGTAGGTCTGCTTTGAACAAGGTCCAAAGACAGCTCCCCTTGAAGAGTGAATGCTAAACAATTCCACCTTTTCCTCTAGAGGATTATTCAAAGGACTTTTTTTCATTAGGACTTTTCTAAGAATTTAAGAAGAGCTAAATTTGCTTTCTATCAGCATGACCGAAGCCGTAGATAATCGGGATCGAGGTTGGATCCCACTATCATTTTTGTCCTGAATTGACTGTCTCTATCTAGAGTTCAAATTCTTCTGGAAAATGCCAAACCTCAGTTTCACTGTGCTGAGAGCTAAGAATGGAACTCGGGTTTCTTAATTCCTCAGCCAGAACTCCATCTATTAGAACACTGTGCCTCTCAATTGTGTCTTAAATTAGGCATACAAATGAATTCACTCACACTCTGCCTACCAAGTTCCTGCGAGGAGCTTCTCAGCACTCTGTGACACAGTTGGGAGACTTTCCTCAGCCTCCCTGGTTAAACTCTTTACAGGCTTGGGTCAGAGAAGCTCAGACAGGAAAGTCTGAGAATCTCTGTGAAACTCACAAGATCTGCAGTCGCCACCACATCCCCTCCCCCAACCACCAGTCAGCCCGCAACAAAGGAAACCCACCCAGGCCGAGGCCCCACTCCACTAGGGGCCTTGTTTAATCTGTTAGCCCTGTGCGAGTTGCAGAGATTTATACAGGGAGAAAAGACACTTGGATGAAACCATGCATGGAGGCTCCAGGCTTACCATGCCCTTCCTGAGTGAGGCTTTAATGATTGCAGCAAATTACCTGCACTGTTCTGACCTGGTTGCCTAAGGGAGCTTAGAGCAAAGTGCCTTCAATTCGTGATGAGCCTACCCTTATTTATTTATTTATTTATTTATTTATTTATTTATTTATTTATTTATATTCCATTTTGGCCATTTGAAGCTTGTTGGAGAATTTGGGGAGGGGGAGGGAAACCACACAACAAACCCAAAAGGAGAATATAAATATATCATTTGAAATCTTGCATAATATCAGCCAATGGCAACAGCAGGTTTTTGACAGGCCTGCGAACTTCCCCAAAACAGCATCCTGCCAGCCTGGCTGTGATTCAGGCATGAGTCAATGCTATGAGATGGGTTGCTGCCAGCCACTTCCCCAGCCGAAAAATGCCCTCTCTTCCAGGCCCCGGTAGTCTATTAACATTTAGAATCTTGCCCGGATGGACTCGTGATTAACAGCTCTCTAGTCCCCCTAAGGTAACAAATAATGCGGGGGACCTTTCTTTCATCATCGAGGATAGTATTAGGATGAAGAAAGAAAAATGTCTCCTCACAACAGCTTTGACGAGAGAGGATCAGTAGTAGTTTGCACAGCTGACACTATTATTAGAGACCAGAGACAAGATTTCCCCCACCCCCTGGAGTCTTGTTATAATGAGGTCCAAGCATGCTATATCACCTTTTTTGTAATGCAAGCAAGAAATGGAGCCTGCTGAACTGGGAGGGGATGTCATCTGGGTCATTAGAGTCCAAAATGCTGTGGAAATAATTCCCCGCCATTATTAGAAGGCTACCAGCTAGAGAGACTTTTCTAGAGACTTCCACTTTGAAAAGAGGGGTGTTTTTCAGAAAGCGATGTTCTGAACACATGAGACAACAATCCCAAACCTTCTGCTCTCACCCAGTCTTACTTACTGGGCCTTCAGTGATACTTTTGATCTTTGTGAGCCAAGATACCCCAGTCTATCACTATTGTATTCTGTAGACCGACTCAAAGAACAGCTACAAGACTTAAATCTTTCTCCAGTAATTGTGCAGTCAGTCAGGAGTGAGACATAAGGAGGAGAAAAACAAACAAACAAACAAAAAAAACAAAAAACGTGCGTTCCCTCCCTTTCATTCCTTTGCTCCAGGGCCAGGAGTGATCTACACAGCCAGCAAAAGGGAGACTCAGCATAAGGACTGGCTCTGATCGCTCCTGTCGTTTAACCCTTTGACTAGCTAGTCAACTGTGCTACTCCGAGAGCGCGAGTGAAATCAGCCCTTCACAATAGACAATGGAGAACAACTTCATTATATCCTCAGTTTGAGAATCCAATCCCGAGCGGGTGCTTCCGAAGTGGGTCCAACCTTTAGACTTTGTGACACCGTGTGGTCATCTGCAGAGTTCATGCCCAGCAGAGTTACCACACAAAAAGCCTAATAATGTTTTGTGATTTTTGTCTTGGGCAGCATTTACAGGGTTCATAAGGGCTGCAGGTTGGATGCACGAAGATGCTGCTCTGTAGCCTTCGTGTTTTGTTTTTTTGTTTTTTTTAGTGATCCATTTATAACTTGCATTCCTGTTCATGTATAAACAATTCAAGTCAGGGAAAACAAAACACAGCAAGACTGATTAGCTGGACGCGTCTTTAAATCTGGTGATGGATGCTCATTCACACATAGCCTAGAAAACTCTAGGCATCTGGTGGAGAATTTCATACAGAAAGAACATTTCGAAGCATGATTCTTGCACCTAATTTATTTTTCAACAGCTTCTCTTAGCTTATGCTGGAATGTCACTTTTCTAATGGGAACACTTGTCCTTGTGGGAAAGAAATGACTGAGGCATTTTTTTGTTTTTTTAAAGTTCTGGAGAAAGTGGTGATCTTGCACCTTGCATCTTGGTAGACGGGGCCTCAAGGTTCTGCAGGGGACACTGTGATGGCTGCCAGTGTGCTTTCTCATAGGAAGCGACTTTTCTGCTAGAGATGCCCACACCTCCAGTGCCAGCCAGAGTGTGGGTGTGAATGGGCTTTCTCACAAATCCTGGCCCTAGTTTATTATTTTGAAAATTTCGCCTTTGCTGTTTACTCAAATTTCAGACGGGATATTTTTCAAAACCAAACCGGGGACCTGTGAGATCTTTCCTTTCCTTCTCAAAACGTGATCGCCACCTTGGTCGTAGAAGTCAGCCTTATGGTCAATAGTGACAAGTCACCGAGATGACAAAGTCCAGGGCGATGGTAGGGAAGCCCAGCAGTGCTTCCCGGCCATGTGGGTCGTTGCTAGCAGGACACTTATTTACAGTCTGCCTCTATCATCTTCAGCCTCCTGGCTTGCAGCTGCTGCTTCTTCTTCAGCTTCCCATGGCTGCAGACCTCTGCTTATCACCCGTTTCCGCTCTGCTGTGTGTGTGTGTGTGTGTGTGTGTGTGTGTGCAAGTGCATGCATGTAAGCCTGGCTCTGAGTAGTTTCTGCAGCGTGTAGGACATTGTCAGGGGACTCCTGGATAAGCTGCCGGCCCTGCCTTGGTCGTTCTGAGGCGTCTTTGTCTCATTTCTCTTTTGATGGCCTAATTTCACACACATTCTGACTAAAGCCTCTTTTCAAAATAAGCAGCCGATGTGGGTGTGCTATTGTTCCATGTGGCTGCTGGATTATTATTATTTTTAAATGTATTCACTGCAAGGATTTATCATGTAAACTCCTATTGAAAACCATTGCCCCCGGGGAAGGATTTGAGCATTTGGGTAATTTTCTGAAACCCTCAAGTGTACGTGTCTGTAATGTCTTTCCCCCAACTCTTCAAATGGATGTAGACATCTCTGAGCAATCCATAAACAATATTGATTGCACAAAAGCACAAAAATGTCAATCTTGATGCTAACTTCTCATTTCCTGCTGTGTACCCTAGTCTCTAAAAGCAACCTTGGGCCCCAAAGAGCCCACTGTTTGGGTTCACATTTACTAAGGCACCCCAATTTTCTTAGTGTCAGCACTGTGACAGTTTGGGATGAAAGCTGGACAATTATCCTATCTACAAATACATTCCCGTTGCTCCTTTGCACCCAGCAGAGACATCTGTAAATGCGGTAACCATATATTCTCACACAGAATTCACAGTTTTCCACCACTCTGCCTGATTTGATGACCAAATACACTGTGGGCCATTAATAAGCGAAATTATTTGAGAACTTGCTTCACTGCCTAAAATCTGTGTAAGGCAAAAAAACTCTTTAAGACCCTTTCCCGTTTTTTATGGTCTTGTCCCTTGAATAAATAATTCTGCCTTGTAACCTCGACAACCTGTGAGGTTATTTGACACCAAAAGAAACTTCCTGCTGATTTAATGGAGTCCATCTTTTCTACCTTTGCCTTCTACCAAATAATCTGGCATTTCTGGTTTTTTCCTTGTTGAACACTGTATTTCCCAACAGATTCGGGCATTTCCTAAGCTGAAGCCATAGAGCAGTGTGCTAATATATTTGGAATGCAAGGGTCAAAATTGTTACCCAAAGTTCATTTTCAAAAGCTATGTTTATGTGCTCCTTTGGGGCCTTCTGCCTCAAAAACCACACATGAGCCCCCTCTGACAGGAGTGAATCACTTTAAGTAATTGACCATTAATGGACAGCAATAAAGATTCTGTAGTTTAGGCCCTGAGACTGGCTGGTCTTCAGAAAGGACCCTTAGTTTTGGGCAGAAGCAGAGTGTCACACCAGGCTGGTAACTGAATCTTGGATCAAGAACAACTTAGGGTGACTCACACATTTTATTAATTTTTAAGTGCAAATTTCCTTGAAGTCTTAGTGTCCTGACCTACAAAAATGTATGGAGAAAGCCTGACCCTAACACTCCCGGACGACACATCTTCTAGCTTTTCATTTCCTTTGAGTTTCACATGAGGGACTGTGGGAAGCTAAAAATATACATCTGACTTCTGGAGGGTTTTATAACAATACACAATAAACCTTACCTGGACAGCCAGCAGAACAAGGCTGGACAGCAAATTCATTTAGAAAGAGAATCAAAGGCCCAAGCAGTCGTGTGGGGTTTTACTGTGGCTGACTACGAGGGAGCAGTGTGGAAAGAATACTTGGAAGATATTCTCCTGTCTCTGTCCATCACGGTTCATCTTTATGTGCATGCCGGACCCATGCACAAGTGATATGTGGTCACATGTGAAAAGGTTTGTCTTGGATGCGTTTTAATGGATGTGACAGACACCGTGTGACAGACAGCAACTTGGGGAGGAAAGGGTTTATTTCAGCTTACAGCTCTCAGCTCACACTCCATCACTGAAGGAAGCTAGGCAAGAGCTCAAGGCAGACACCTGGAGTCAGGAACTTCGGCAGAAGCCACAGGAAAACGCTGCTTACCGACTTGCTCCTTATGACTAGCTCAGTCTGCTTTTAAATACAACTCAGGACGACCTGCCCAGGAATGGCACTGCCCACAATGATCCGGGGTGTGTAGGAATGATCTTACATTGATCGTTAATGCCTGTGGACCTCACAAGCATTTCCATAGGCTACATGATCTCAATTGAGGTTTTCTATTCCCAAATGATTCTAACTAGTGTCAAGTTGACAAAAAAATTAATCAGGACCCATCTGTCCACTGCTAGATGCTAACTTCAGCAGGTAAAACTCTCCCTTTGTTGACTTTTCTTATCTCTGAATTCTGATTTTTCACTCCTGCATATGAAATAACTTCATTATAAAATTATATTGAAAAACAGGACACAAAGTTATACTTCTAGGAAATCCCCTAAATGAGAAAAATAACTACACTGGAAGAAAATACATCATCTTGTGTATTTGTGTATATTGAGAGTCAGTGTGAGTGAATATTTTGACCCTTATTCTTTTTTTTAACTAGTTTCCACTTTTTTTTTAAAACCACAAACACTATATTATAACTAGAATGTGACTTTGTCATGTCACATGCTGTCTATATAATGTAGCTTGAAACACAGCAAAGCTAAATTAACTATATTATAACTAGAATGTGACTTTGTCATGTCACATACTGTCTATATAATGTAGCTTGAAACACAGCAAAGCTAAATTAAGGACTCATTACTTAGAATTTACAATTACAACTTATAGGGTTTTTTTTTATCCCCTTGAAAGTACAGTGAGCTAATCATAAAAAAAGAAGCAAAGCTTTCAAAGGACTGTTAGCAATGCACTAGTCTCAGTTGTTGCTCTTCAAGCACTACCACGGAGTGGGCTGGATAGGTGCTGGCACTGGTTCACTCTGACAAAATATGTGTAGATGTGTGTCTTTGGCAAAATCCTCACTGCATGTTACAGCAAAGAAGCATCTCAGTGACCACACTGGGAATCTCTGATGGGCACACCTACCGGTGAGTGGCAAGTGGGTGATACCAGCAGAGAGGGAAAGGAAAGGCATGGGAGAATAGGGACCCAGATTCTGACTCTGAGGAAGCTGCCTGTGCAGCCTGTGTGGGATCCCAGAGGCCAGCACACTCCTGGCTTAAGATGGGATGTACTCTGCGGGGCTCTGCTCAGTGTTGCAATGACAGGGAACATTTCCCACAGGGATCCACTTCTCAGAACATCCCGTATATTAGCATTATGCTCATAATGGAATACACATTAGATTAGAGATGTATGTGTATGCACATGTCTCTGTTTATCATGTCAGTTAACATTTATGTCACCTGATGAAATATTATTTTCCATCTCCACATAAGGAATCTGACCTTGGAGATGTCTCAAGTTGGTGAAAGCATGCTTTATTCTAATTCTAGGAGAATAAATCTATTCTCCAAGTCCAGGGGATGGCTTCCAAATCATAGATGCATTTATTAAGAAACCACCAGGGTCTAGGAAGCACTTCTGCCCTCATACTGATGAGCTGTGCTCCCTGCTGTGCAGGAAGAGTGCCCTAGCTTTGTCTTCTAGGTGGCCAGAGTACACTGTTGTCCCCATTTCCTGTTAACTCTGCCCGCTTCTTGCCATACCTATCTGCTCCTCATCACCCCTTCATTTTCTGCCACATTTCCTGGGGTTGGAGCAGGGACCACTTCAGTCTCTTCAACGTGATCAGTGGGGTGGGGCTATTGTCACTGGTGGACAACCCGTGGACGGTGAGGGGTAGAAGCACATGGGTCAATACTCCCCTATTACCTTGCTGAATAATTCTGAGCAGTGCTCTAAATGGATCTGCAGAAAGTCCCCACTGGGGCTGTATATTTAGGGTGAAATAACATTACTTTTAAGAAAGTAGTATATATTTATGCCAAAAAAAAAATTTAAGAGGAAAACATAAAGATCAAAATCCAAAGAGTTAGCTCAGTAATGAGCCTTAGATTAATTTTGTGTTTTCTGCTTCACTTCTCAGTTACTTAGTTGGTTCCTAGTTATATATGTCTCTCTAAGGACCTTCAAATCAATAAGGTGACCTACTTGAAATTACCAGGTTGAGAAATTTCCTTCCAAATAGAGTCTAAGAACAGTTCTTACTGTTCGTGTTGGAATCAATAGTCTCAAACTTCTCCTCCAATATACCATCTCATTTTGATTTTTCATCAATGTTTTACCACCTTTCTTCCCCCTTCCACTCCTTAACATATGAGCCACATCACCAATTCTTCTCAGCCTGATCACTGCGGGGGCTTCAGCAATGATCTCCCTGCTCTCTCTTTTACTCCCTTCTGAGCTATACCCACACTGTTCTATTCCTAACAAAGAAGTTTCTGCTAAAATCCCTTCTGCTGACTGGAGAGGCTGGCCCAGTCAGGTTCTGCTCTGACTCTATCTTCCATGACTTAAATTGCTTGCTCCATTTGTCCACATTGGCTTTCTTGTTCTCCAAGGAAAGAAGAAATGCCCCTGGGTTGGGTCTTTGCACTCAGTTTTACCTGCATTAGGTGCTCTTGGTCATATAGTCCCTACAACCCATTCAGATCTCTATTTGAGTGAAGCGCATTAATAGGTGTTGACCAACTGGGCTGGCTAGTTTTGTGTCAACTTGACACAAGCTGGAGTTATCTGAAAGGAGGAGACCTCAGTTGAGGAAATGCCCCCAGAGGATCCAGCTGGAGGGCTGTGTTGCATAGTTTTATGTCAGCCTGACACAAGCTAAAGTTATTGGAGAGGAGGGAACCTCAACTGTGAAAGCTGCTTCCTAAAATTTGTCTGTAGGTACGCTTGCAGGGCCTTTTCATTATTAGTGATTGATGGGGGAGGGCCAGGGTCCAACCCACTGTGGGTCATGGTATAACCCCTGAGCTGGTGGTTCTGGGTGCTATAAGAAAGCAGGTTGAGGGGGGCTGGAGAGATGGCTCAGTGGTTAAGAGCACCATCTGCTCTTCCAGAGGTCCTGAGTTCAATTCCCAGCAACCACATGGTGGTTCACAACCATCTGTAATGAGATCTGATGCCCTCTGCTGGTGTGTCTGGAAACAGTAACAGTGTACTTACATACATAAAATAAATAAACCTAGAAAAAAAAAGCAGGTTGAGCAAGTCATGAAGAGCAAGCCAGTTAGCAGGGCTCCTCCATGGCCTCTGCTTCAGCTCCTGCCTCCAGCTTCCTGCCCTGTTTGAGTTCCTGTTCTGCCTTCCTTCAATGATATGGAAGGAAGTGTTATCCTTCAAGTGTAAGCCAAATAAACCCTTTCCTCCCCAAGCTGCTTTGGTTATAATATTTCATCACAATTACACTAACCCTAACTGAGACACAACTTCCCTATTTAAAATCTCAAACCTTATCCTCTAACCCAGCATCCATATGCTGATCATTTTTTTTCTGTAGATATCTTACACAATCTGCACCTATTAAGTTTCTTCTATTTCCTTATTGTGCTTGAATGTCAACTCCAAGGACAAGGATGCTTGTTTTGTTCCTAGCTCAGCTGTCTGGGCAGAGCTTGCTTGGCTTGCTGTACACGCCCAGCACATATTTGGGTGAGTATGAAATGCATGTGTGAGCTTTGTTTGTATGTTCTACTCGACTCATGCAGATGTCCAAGTGTCAGAGAGACTGAGGGACTCTACTAAGTTCACATCAACCGTGAGTTACAGAATTATGTCTCAAGCTAGTTTTCCTAATTTTTCATAACACTGATATGAAAAAATGAGAAGTCTTTGCATTTAGAAGCTCACACTTAAGTTATATTTATGTATATAAAACCTGTGTGGGGAAAGCTACTAATGGGTGTGGTCAATCACACAGATATGAGTGAGCACACAGCTCCTTTTTATCTCTGGAAGAAAGCTCCAGAAGTTTCCACAGCTGCCCCCCCAGGACATGGCGGCCTATGAATCTGGTCTCATCTGCAGAATGCAAAAGCCTGGCTCCATCTGGATGTGGAGGCTCATAATGGCTTCGTTTCCAGACACAGAGGCATGTGCACCCAGCTTCATTTTTATTCCTAGTGTCTTTAGTTGTCTTTCAGCTTGTTTCCCTCCCTTCGACAAGTCTTGTTTTTACGAATGTTGAAAGGTCTTCAAGTCCTCTTTTGGATCATAGCAGATAGAAATTTTGAAATGGAAACCACATTGTGGAATTATCCAACTACTAAGGGCCAACAGAGAACAGTAGAAGAACCAAGCAGGCTGTCCTCTGCACAATGGTGAGGCCCAGTGGCTTCTGCTAACATAGCTCTTCACGATGCTGATGGAAACACATGGTTTAAGGAATTCAGATTTATAGGGTGCTATATAAGAGTTTGGCGGTGGAAGGATGGCGTTGGGAGCTGGGGAAGGGTCTGAGATTTTATATCTAGCACTATGCTAGGGAGAAGCATGAACTTCCCCGGTGTGAGGGCTAAAGCACTTTATCACTCAAAGTGGTAGCCAAGGGCCAGAACAGCATTTTTGCTCCAGTCCCCACATTTTGATTCCCATACAGAGCCGTCAAGAGGGCCAGATAAAGGTTGTGCGCAGCAGATCTGTGCTACTAGAGAGGAGCCCAAACTTAGGGATTGGGCATCTTAATTATCTGGGCTGCATGGTGTATCCTGTGCTCTGGAGGGAGGCTCTGCTTCTGTCTTCCAGGGTTTCTACTAGACAGTATCCTTTGAAAGGTATCCTGAAACATCTACAGATGATGCAGAAATGTAAAGGATCTGTAGCAGGCATTCTCTGTAAACTTAGAACGATGCTAAAGTGCTTTCCAGCTGCCTCGTTCACACTTGAATTCTTTGCATGCCCTCCCTTACTCTCTTCAGCTTACTCTCAGCTCCCAGATCCAAACCCTCGCTGTTAGACCCAACACATACTCTTCTTCTTCTTCTTCTTCTTCTTCTTCTTCTTCTTCTTCTTCTTCTTCTTCTTCTTCTTCTTCTTCTTCTTCTTCTTCTTCTTCTTCTTCTTCCTCTTCTTCTTCTTCTTCTTCTCCTCCTCCTCCTCCTCCTCCTCCTCCTTCTATTTTTTCCCCATCAAGAACAAATTTCAACACTCTACCCATTTTCACTCCCAGGCCCACTTCCTCCCACCAGATCTCTGGGACCACAAGCAAGGAACTAGGCAGGGATGGCACTCCTCGTAGTGCTTTCAAACGAATGAGAGTTTATTTTGGAGAAGTTCTCTTTATGTAGCCCAGAGTGGCCTCACATGTGTGGTCCTTCTTTCTCGGGTTCCTGGGTACTAATATTACAAGTATGTGCCAGCATGTTTAGCAGGACAATTTTTCTTCAGTGAGCAGGCTCCCGGAGCCAAAGATACTGACTTCCTATTTTTTTATTTTTTGGTTGTTGTTCCTATTGAAGGATGACTTCAGTATGAGGCCATCTTTTCTGTCCTCTTCTCACTCTGCTCTTTCCCTTCTGAGGGTTCAGGACCTGAATATTGCTCCTGATTGCTGTTAGTTAGGGGAAAAGGGAGCCAGAAACACTCCTCCAGTCCTAAGTACTTTGTCTGGGAGAGATCTGGGCTAATGACACTTTTTGAGACTTGAGATTGTGTGGCTGAAATTGAATGTGTGCAGTGTGACATAGCTCACAGGACTTTTTGACCAGTCCCTCAAAATTGCAAGGCCATTTGGGATGTTCTGTGAGTAAGGCACATTTCTGCCTTCCTCGGTAATGTTAATGTCTTCTCCATTTTCTTCAACACTCCTATCTCTGCCCTCTATGTTCACCCCTAATTCATTTTACATTTCATCAAATGTTTCTCTTTTTACCCATGGTACACTTGCCTTTTTTTTTATGTAGAAAGCAGAAGTCCTCGCCTCCCAGCTAACAAACCAGCAAGACCTTCCTCATCTACTCAATTTCCTTAATTTTCTTTGCCAGATCTTTTCTTTCCACACGTGCTCTCAGTTCTTTTGTACCTTCGTGACCCTACCGACTCTCCAGCCATTTCTAATCTTTCTCAGTCCTTCACCATTCCCCAGAATGGAGCTTTTTAAGTTTCGAACATCCATCTGAAACGTGATCCCAGGAGGCCTTTGCCACACTCCCCACTGGATCTGTTTGCAGCTTAGGAGACCCCTCTCAAGCTACTCTGAGCTTCTGGAGAGTCGTGCTCTGTTGATCCTCGCAACCCTCTTGCTCAGTACTTTTCACTCTCTTTGGATGGCTCTGGGAATTGGTTCAACTTTTGAATGGGTCTAAACTCTGCAATGAAAGGATGCAGAAACCAATTTACATTCCAAATGATTTCCTCTTTCCCGTTTCCTCTCTCCCCAAAAGTCCCATAAGCCCCCTTCCCTCCTTCTGTTCCCCATTCAACCCCCTCTCACTTCTCTGTCCTGGTATTCCCCTACATCCAGTCTTTCCAGGACCAGGGGTCTCTCCTTCCATCTTCTTGGAAATCTATTGATATGTGAATTGTGTCTTGGGTATTCCGAGATTCTGGGTTAATATCCCCTTATCAGTGACTGCATACCATGTACAACCACTCTGGAAAGCAGTCTGGCGGTTCCTTAGAAAACTGGGCATGACACTCCTGGAGGATCCTGCTATACCACTCCTGGGCATATACCCAGAGGCTTTACCTGCATGCAATAAGGACACATGCTCCACTATGTTCATAGCAGCCTTATTTATAATAGCCAGAAGCTGGAAAGAACCCAGATGTCCCTCAACGGAGGAATGGATTCAGAAGATGTGGTATATTTACACAATGGAGTACTATTCTGCAATTAGAAACAATGAATTCACGAAATTCTTAGGCAAATGGTCAGAACTGGAAAATATCATCCTTAGTGAGGTAACCCAATCACAAAAGAACACACATGCTATGCAGTCACTGATAAGGGGATATTAACCCAGAATCTGGGGAAACATTTTTAGAACCCCAGAGGAGACCTTTGTGACCAGTCATAAGAAAAGAATCAGATTTTCATATGAAGAAGTAGTTGCCTCAGTTTAACACGCACCGGAACTGGATTAAGTCGTTGGAAGAGTTTTAAAGTGTAACACTACCAAAAATGTTTCTAGATTTCTTTGAGCAAATTAGTGGTAGTAAAATGAATGTTGAACACCTGAACACTTTTACTGGAAACTGGGGGAAAGTAAGTATGTTTTTATTATATGTTGCAGAAATTGTCCCAGCTGTTTTCTTCAAGAGAGCAGAGAACAGATCTCAGACAGTGAATTTGAATCTCTAGCTAAGGAGACATCAAAGAAAACGGGCCTGTAAGTTCTGTCCCATATAAAGCATAGAGGGGGAAGCAATATGATTACAGAGGCAGAGATTTCAGTGTCTGTATAGATGTAGCTGAGGCTAGTAGGCTCTGGAAGCTGGAAGCGGGAAGGGATGGATTTCCCTGAAAGCCTCCAGAGGGTTAAGCCTTACTAATGCTTTCCCTTCTGGCCTCTTACACTAGAAGAGAATCAATTTTGTTGCTTCAAGCCACAGTTTCTTTGCTTCATTTCCAGTGGCAGCCATAGGAGAGTAGATGAATTGTGGTTTCCCCAGAGTCACTTTTTGTCCTCCAAACATTTGTTCTCCAAAGACAAATCCCAAATACTTTCTGGTCCTTCTCTGCACCTTTTGTCTGTCAGAATCAGTGCCTGTCAAAGTCAGTGGTGGTCGCCCTTCCATCTTTGCCCTTAGCACTTTGGATGCATCTGTACCCATCATCCAGATATCTACCGGAAAGGGAAGAATCAACTTGAAGGAAGAGAACTTTCCTCTGGCTCATGGTCTCAGAGGTTTCTATCCATGGTTGTGTGGCTCCATTGAATTTAGGCATGTGGCAAGGAAGAAACCTCATGACAGAAGGACACAGTAAAGAAGGGCACAGCAAAGAGAATCGGTTCACCTTGTGCAGACAGAGACGAGGGGTGGAGGAGCAGGAAGACAGGCATTGGGAGGGGCTTGGGTACACCCTTAGTAGCCTTCTTCTAATCATCTGCTGGCTTCTAATAGACCATTCAGTTGTAAACTCATCAGTGGATTAATTCACTGATGAAGTTATCACTCTCATCCAGTCACCTCTGAATAGTACCACCAGCTGAGGACCAAGTCTTTAACACATGAGTCTTGGGGGGGGGGGGCGTCCTCATTCAAAACTGTAATATGTGGTCCTGCACTTTCTGGCCTCTCTTTTATTTTTTCCTTCTCAGTATCCTGGCATTTTATCCTCTGTTAACTAGCTTATTAGCACCGGGGTCCTGCCAGGGCTTGGTTCCTGTGCCCTCGTCTTATTTTTCCTTCTCTTCTTGCTCTGTAGACTTTGAAATATCTGTCTATTTCCATTGGCTCAGTATGAAACCATGGACTCCCAAATTTATACTGCCAGCTCAGATTTCTTTTTTAAGCCTCAGATCTATATTTACAGCTGCTTGCTTTATATTTTCACTTGGATGTCTCATACTTGTCAAACTTAGCATGTCCCCTCCCCACTCTCACCCCGTGGCCCCTCATCTAGTGTCTCTTACCCTTCCTTGTAAATATACTCTTCCTTCCTTGGTTGTTCTTCCACGAGTTTCCCTGAATCATGTCTTCCTTTCATAATCAACTTCAATCCACTTCCAAAGCCCAGCCCTCCCGCCTATCAAATGTATCATATGGGCACTCTGTCCTCTGGGCTCACAGCCATCCTTCTGGTCTGAATTATGATCACCACTCCCATGGGGTTCAGAAACAGCTTCCTGTTTCCTCTACTTCACTCCGAGTTCTATTCCTTTTAATCCGAGATAGGGTTGGCATTAAATCCTCAGACTCCACCATGAGACTTCTTGCTTTCAATTGCAACATTCTAAAATCAAAATCAAAGCCTATAAAGCCCCCAAACTGTTGTGTGGGTCTGCTATCATTGCTGTTCAGAGATAAAGGACTTAGTCTGTCAATTGTCAGGAGTGTGGCTAACTGCCAGTGCTCAGTTGGAAGTTCCCTCCAAGGCTTATGTTTCTCAGCATAATAGTTCTCCTTCTGAGGTAGCCTTTATGTAATGACTGACTGATGATTAGGGAGGGTGATATAGAAGCCCGACCTTTCATTCAACTTCATCGACATCAACTTAGTTAACTGGAAGGGTCAATTTATACCAATGCAGCATTACAAAGCAACTTGCCTCTTTGCTCTCTCCTGCTTCCTCTCTCGCACTCCATGGATGTTGGTTTCATTTCTTTATAACCATTCCCTACACTAGTCTCTACCTTGACCTGTTTCATGGAGATACAATGGTTGGAATCTATGAATAAGACATCAAGATCAAGGGAGATAACGATTCCACTGTAGTCATTGATGCTCAGATTATATCTCAAATACTGTCATTCCTGCAGATCTATAGAGTATAACTGAGGGTACTCCTGATGTCAAGGGCCAGACAGTCACATCATAAGACAGTGACAAGTAAGAGATCCACTTAGCAGGAAGTAGTGCTCACTCAACAAACACACAGTCACAACCTTCAAACTTTAAAAAAAAAAAGCTGTCAAGTAGACAAGAACTTCGTATCATTGTACTCTGGGGACTAGGATTGATATCCATGGGATACATGTTTGGGCTCCAGGAAAGGGTGAAGCTTCTCACTTTATAAACATTCACTTTATGAGACTTGTGTGATCTCATCCTAGGGACAAAGAAGTAGGAGGCCCTGACCTGGAGAAATCACTGACCAGATGACTAACATCTCTCTGACAATGCTCTATCACTTCCTGCCTAGAACGTGGCTTTGTAAAGCACCTGGCAATGCCGACAGTTATATTCTGACAAATGGATCTCGTCGCCAAGTGAATTTGGCAGAAGGAGCAGCTGTGTTAGGGAAATTGTTTTCATCACAAGATTTCTTACAGTTTAATGCACCAAAAGTGCGTCATGAAGCCACATAGAGGTCACCTAGCACTTAGCACATCATTTAGAACCCACTTTGAGCAAGGGCCAGTCAAATGAACAAGGCAAAGTTTTGTGGGATCTACATCAAGAAGTTCTCCTTTAAATCGTTTTCTTTGTTGTTGTTTTCAGTGCTGGGATTGAACCCAAGGCTTCAGACACACTAAGCACTTTCAAGGAGCCGCGTTCCCAGCGCTGTTTGTAACACCGCATTCCTGAGTCATAACACAGAAAAATGAAAATGAAGGTTGTTGTGAACTAGTAAGTAGTGTCCCTGAAAGTCTGAACGTTGCCTAAGAAGCTCCATTTCTCTCATTGTTACAGTGGGCCCTCCTCTTTGCACTTGTCCCCGGAAAGCCCTCTTGTCAGAGTTTGGCTGCATAGCAGACAGAAGCTTAGAATTGCCATTTTCCTTAGGGGCCCCACCAATTCCTCTTCAGAGGTAACAACAGTTTGGATGCTCGTAAAGTCTCTGATAAAGAATCCCTCCAAATACATTTATAGATGGATCACACAATTGGGGGAATATTAGCTACTTTAGTGAAAACTCATAACTTCAGAGAAGGAGCAAGCCAGCAAATTTTTTTTTTGCTCTTGCATCGGCCAAGGTCACTTAGATTTTGTGCTATCCAAACATTATTGTCAGTCCCAATTACCCAGCTGCCTAATCAACACCCATAATTAATTCTTCCCACTCGCTCCACTCCCCTTTATTCAGTGCTTACAATGATGATGTATCATCGAGACAGAGAGAGAGAGAGAGAGAGAGAGAGAGAGAGAGAGAGAGAGAGAGAGAGAGAGAGAGAGAGCGCCAAGGCAGCCGGCTCTTCCTTATGTGTATTTTAATGATTTTCTTCACAATTTCACGCAATCCCCATGCTTTCTGCACGGTGTCAAATATTCAGAAGACTCTCTCGGAAGTGGCAGGGAAGTACTATGGTGGTGGAAGACAAACAGCTCTCACTATTTTGCAACCATGATACTTTTTGAAATAGAGGCCAGCAGATGCTCTCAACAGATCGAGAGGGCAGACAGAGACTATGGGGACTGTTGTAAGATCAGCCTACGCTTGCATAACTTTTAAAATTAGTATCGCCACTCTGAAAAAAAAAACAAAAAAACCTCTGTGTGACTTGACAGAGTTATTTTAAATGATTTGATTCGCTGTGGAGATGCATCAGATGGGACAAAATCTTAGCAGTTCAAACTTGGTGGCCAAATATTAAAGAGAGCTTGAGCTATTTAAAAGAATACCTTAAATTCTTCCTAAATTCTAAGAAGGGGAAACAGATGATGGCAAGTTAAATAAATAAGTAAATTTCACACGAAAGCTAATAAATCACCTCTAAACCAAATAAAGTATATATGACTATCATGTAAGCACATTGGTTTTATTATTTATCAGATATTTTTCATTCTGGTTAACAACTCACCTCTCTCTCTCTCTCTCTCTCTCTCTCTCTCTCTCTCTCTCTCTCTCTCTCACACACACACACACACACACACACACACTGTAGCACTGCTACCAATTGCCAAGTACAATGTTCCTATGGCAACCTCAGCCTATTTCATTGTACTCATCTTTATACAAAGCCAGTCATAGAAGTCTACCACGATATAATGAGCATCTGCTCCTGTTTCCCAGATCAAGCTTTCTGCATATGAGTTGCATGCTCTTGCTCTTGACCGCAGCTGTATTACATATCAGAAATAGTAAACGTTGGAATCTGATTACTCAATGTGCATCTTACTTGAAACAGAGTCCTTAAATACAAAGGGTCACAAAGGCCATCTTAACTTACCCTGTGCCAGTTGTGGCATTTCATCCACAAGCTAAAGTAAAGAAATTTTGAGTCAGGGACACAATGCTTCAACACCATAAGAAGCATGAAGCCTATCTGCCTTTCTACCTTTCTTTTTTTCTTCTTCCTCTTTTTCCTTCATCATCATCACCATCACTATCATCATCTCCTCCTCTTCTTTCTCCTTCTCCTCCACTTGTTCCTCCTCCTTCTTCATAAGGTTCCACTGTAGTACAAATCCAGGCTGGCATTGGATTCACTCTATAGTCTGGACTGGACTTGAATTCACTCTGCAGTTCAGGCTGGCCTTGAACTTGCTGTAGTCATCTTGTCTCAGGTTTGTGAGTTCTGGGATTATAAGCAAAGGTCATCTTACCTGGTTTATAAGTCACTCTGATTGGAGGGTCATTTCCACACATCTAGGTACTTCTCCAGCTTCCCTATGAAAGAAACTTAATGTCCTCCTCAATTAGTAGATCCAATGGATGCCAACAGTTCTTAGGACTAGTTCAGCATATTCCTGTACCTGGTAGAGTAACAATGGGGTTGGAGTCGACAGTCCCCCACCCACTGTTGATTGCTTTAATGATCATGGCGAGTTATTTAATCCTGTTGGATCTCAGTTTTTCCATCTATAAAATGAAGGTTTGAGCTAGGTAATTTTCAAAGTCTGATTTGACTCAAAAAATGTGGCATTATTTCTGGTGAGATCAAACAGCATGGACAAGTAGGGCTATTTTTCAGAATGTAAATAGAAAAGATGATGGAGAACAAAATGTTCCTCATTCTTAAAGAATCAAGGCAGAGTTCACTCAGGTATTTATAATTTATTGATTTTTATATTAGAGGGAAATAAAGTCCCTAGCAAGAGAGACAAACTTAGCACACTCTACTGACAAAATGCCCAGAAGGTTCTTGATTAATTTTCAAGTTAAGCAGACGTCTGAAGTGAGAATGCAATCTTCCAGCTGTAGTGCTGGGTGTAGCTGGTGTGAGGCACCTGTGCATGTGCAGTGCTGGGTGTAGCTGGTGTGAGCCACCTGTGTAAGGTGCAGTGCTGGGTGTAGCTGGTGTGAGGCACCTGTGTCAGGTGCAGTGCTGGGTGTAGCTGGTGTGAGACACCTGTGCATGTGCAGTGCTGGGTGTAGCTGGTGTGAGGCACCTGTGCATGTGCAGTGCTGGGTGTAGCTGGTGTGAGGCACCTGTGCATGTGCAGTGCTGGGTGTAGCTGGTGTGAGCCACCTGTGTAAGGTGCAGTGCTGGGTGTAGCTGGTGTGAGGCACCTGTGTCAGGTGCAGTGCTGGGTGTAGCTGGTGTGAGGCACCTGTGCATGTGCAGTGCTGGGTGTAGCTGGTGTGAGGCACCTGTGTCAGGTGCAGTGCTGGGTGTAGCTGGTGTGAGTCACCTGTGCATGTGCAGTGCTGGGTGTAGCTGGTGTGAGGCACCTGTGCATGTACAGTGCTGGGTGTAGCTGGTGTGAGACACCTGTGCATGTGCAGTGCTGGGTGTAGCTGGTGTGAGGCACCTGTGCATGTACAGTGCTGGGTGTAGCTGGTGTGAGACACCTGTGCATGTGCAGTGCTGGGTGTAGCTGGCGAGAGGCACCTGTGTCAGGTGCAGTGCTGGGTGTAGCTGGTGTGAGTCACCTGTGCATGTGCAGTGCTGGGTGTAGCTGGTGTGAGCCACCTGTGTCAGGTGCAGTGCTGGGTGTAGCTGGCGAGAGGCACCTGTGTCAGGTGCAGTGCTGGGTGTAGCTGGCGAGAGGCACCTGTGTCAGTCTGATTTTGAGCCACTCCTTCTTTGTTTTCAGTGTCTTATAAGCTGTCTGTAAAATTTTCTCAAGAAAATGTACTAATACTGCCATTTCGTCTTTAAAGCCATTTCTGTGCTATTGTGTTTCCCATCAAAATCCAATTCAGTTTCAAGTAATAATAATAGGGTTCCATATATTTCAAGTCGCCAAAACTCCAATGTTGTCTCAGTAATTTTATTCTCAGAAAGATCATACTTTGGAGTGAAATTTTATGTTTTTCTAAGTAAAACCTTAAAGTGGCCTTTGCAAACCTGTTTGAAATTTCTAATAACTTGAACATGAAACTGGGCCCCATTATTACCTGGGATGAAGGTAATCATTAGGGCACCTATTATGATAAAACGTTAAATTATGTGGAACAGTTTCTAGGCAACTTGAAAATGTCCAAACACAAATAAATATGCCAAACACACACGTTTTTGTATGATAAAACAGGTTCCTTGAGAACCAATGCTAAGCAACATTATTTATCTAATTTAAATGGTACTTACAAGTGAGTGTGCTTTGATGTACAATGTATTAAATACTGCACAAGATAAATTAGGAAATAAACATTATGCCTTGTGTGTATTACAAGGTCTGTGTTTGGTGGAACTGGAGTTATAATAAACAATTGTTGTAAATGAAGGACAAGAGTCATTTGTTGGGCTGCAGAGATGGCTCATCAGTTAAGAGCACTGACTTCTGATCCAGAGGTCCTGAGTTCAATTCCCAACAACCACATGGTGACTCCCAACCATCTTTCATGGGATCCGATGCTCTCTTCTGGTGTGTCTGAAGATAGCTACAGTGTACTCATATAAGTAAAATAAATAAATGAATCTTAAAAGAGTCATTTGTTGCCTAGAATTCACTGTCTAGGGGTAGGACCTTGTGATACTTCCACATTCTAAGTTAGTATATCTTTTGGAGTTGTTCTTGTTCAGGTCTTGCTTAGGCAACCATATTGTTGAGGTATCACGGGTGTAGCTTCCCTGTCATTTCTGGAGACACAGTCTCACAGCAGACTTCTTGGTCCTCTGACTCTTATAATGGCTTTCTCCTCTTCAGCAATGCTCCCTGAGTCTTAGGTGCAGAAGCTGTACTGCAATAGTGCTACTCATATCCTTGTGGTAACCAATAGCTATCTAGTTGGCCTTTAAACCCAATCAACGGGGGGGGGGAGGGGGGTGGCAATTGTGCCTAGTATTAGAAAACTTGGGGGAGGGGAGGACTCGGCTGAGTGTTGGTGATTCGGAGCTGCTGGAGCTGTCCAAGATGGCGGAGGTGGAGGAAACACTCAAGAGGCTTCAAAGACAGAAAGGAGTGCAGGGCATCATCGTGGTGAACGCAGAAGGCATTCCCATCAAGAGCACAATGGACAGTCCCACTACTACATAGTATGCCAACCCCATGCACAACTTCATCTTGAAGGCACGGAGCACTGTGTGTGAGATTGTCCCCCAGAATGACCTAACCTTCCTTCGAATTCACTCCAAGAAAAATGAAATTACGGTGGCACCAAATAAAGGCTATTTCTTGATTGTGATTCAGAATCCAGCTGAATAAACCACTGTCTTGACCTCCTGTGTCATTCCTTAATTTAATGTCCCCCAAGAATAATAGTGTTTAATCATGTCAGTGGGCACATGGTGGTTGTCTGAGAGCCCATGTAGACCATGCCATTGATCAAGGGTAGCTCTGCCCAACCCACCAAGGAGTGCCTCTGATGATCCAGTCAGTCCAGAGGCAAGCTCAGGTCTCATTTCTAGGCTTTGGAATAAAGATTTCATGATAAGCCCACACCCAGATTTCTTCTAACTGTCAGTTCAGTTTGTCCCCTTTGGAAAGCTGTCCCCTTGAAAAGCTGTTTGACTTTTAAACTAAAAATTACTTCAAGCCAAAAAAAAAAAAAAAAAAAAGAAAAGAAAAGAAAGAAAGAAGGAAGGAAGGAAGAGAGAAAGAAAACTGGGTGACTGCCTTGGGCTAATGATGTCATGGATAGATTAAAGAATGATTATTGCCACTTTACTGGACCAGCATGTTTCCTAACTGCATTCTAAAACTTGCCCTCATGTCCGCAGAGAAGTATAGCTCTCACCCAGATCAGAGAAGCTCTTCTTTGCAGAAAACCAGAATGATGGTCATCATGCAGAGTTCCATTGGACATGGGGTGCCCAGACGGGTAGGAAGTGGGGGAAGCCCTGAGCGTGTGAAGGCCCTGAGTGCGTGTGTATTATTGACATGGGCAGGGCCATATTGAGGACTCCACAGCCTCCAAACCATGGGAAAGTGGCAAAGCTGTTCCCCATATGAGTTAGGCTTCATAAAGAAAAGTCTTTCTCTGTCCAAGTACCCATGCTTATGGATGACTGATTAATTTGTACAAAAACTAGCAGCCGCAGCTTCCTCCTCTAGGACGGCCAGAGACTGCTCACCTACAGGGACCTCCCACCCAGACTCCTAACATTTCCTTCTGTGTTACAGCAAATAAACACAATGTTTCAGCTTGCTGGTGGTCACAGGTGCTTTCCATTAGAGCACACCCCCCTACCTGGTCCTAGCTTTTTGTATACCTGTCTGTCCTATCTTCATTCCCTTGCTGTCACTAGTCACGGTTCCAGGCCCTACATCATTCCATGGCACAGTCCCATGGTGTACATCTACAAGATAACTCCTTTTAGTTTTATAAGTTTCATATTAGAATAGAAACAATGTCACAAAATACATCACCCTTGCCACAACATAACAAATAGGCAAGTGAGTACTAATGGAGTTGGCTACTTTCTAGTGGTTTCTCTTTTATTCCAATGTATTCTCTTTAATTCTTCCTTTCTCTATCTACCTACCTACCTATCTATCTATCTATCTATCTATCTATCTATCTATCTATCTATCTCTTAAGTCAGGGTGTGTCTGATCTGTGTCAAAAGCAGGGAGGACTCAGAGAGAGAGAGAGAGAGAGAGAGAGAGAGAGAGAGAGAGAGAGAGAGAGAGAGAGAGAGAGAGAGAGAGAGAGAGAGAGACTGGTGCAAAAGAATTGAAAGAGCTCATTTTGTTCCACCCCTAGTCTAACCTTGCTATTGCTTTGACATTATTATATTGCTTGGAGGTACAATTTCTGAAAAATATACTGATTGCATTTGGAGCTTTGATTTTATATGTCTAGAGAGACTTCTCTTTACAGCCTGGTGGCACACTGGCTGGCTCCTTTGAGGGAAACCTTCACTTATGGCCAGGATCCACATGCTCTTTCTGTTTACCTCAGGGCTTTGTTATTTCTTAAGCAGCAGCAGATCACTAACTGTTCCTGTGTAGTGTTAGTGGTGAGGCTGAATTACTCTGCGTGACAGATAAAGTCAACTTGGGCACTGATGATAACCTTAGCAGAGCATGGTTAGATTGCTCATGGCATTTTAACACAGCACAGAAATCCCTGCTGGCACTGCTGCCAACCATAGAATTCCAGAAGTGTCTGAGCAATCAGGCTGCTGCTCTGTAAGGTCCCAGGAAGTCAGGGAGTGTCTGGCCTGTGTCACAGGCAGGGAGGACTTCCTGCAGTGTGATGCACTGGAGACAGAAGGGGTTTAGAGTTAGCCTGATTGGCATTTCATCTGCTTTTTCAGCTAGTTATATAATGGTGGGGGCTCTATTTCTCCTAATCTCAGTTTCCTTATCTCTAAAATAGCACCTATAGTTTCACAGGATCAAGTGAGATGACACATGAGTACCAGGCACCTGGCTCACAGGAGGCTCTTGGTTTACTCTCGGATAAATGAGTTTATAGCACTGAACACGTTGGTCTTTTGTCTAACACCAACAAGTGATAAGCCTTTAGTAATTCCTAGTAGTAATTTTTAATTCTTGCTTTTTGGTTACACAAGTACAGAATTTCATGGACTTGAAGTTGTTTTTAATTAGCTGAGTATATATGGATGACTTTTATAAGCTCAGACTGAGATGAAGCCAAAAGTACAGTTCTGCTCATAGGTATGAAGGGTAGTTAGCAGACAACTCAAACCACGGCTGACACATCATGTTCATAGAGAAGAGGAAGGCATCCATCTTGGCAGGGCCAGAGCAGGGGATAGGCACTGCCTTTTGAAAGGCTTTGAAAGGAAAAGCAGAGAAATGGAGGAGTGTGTTTCTATTGTTCATGGATGGGATAGCGAGAAGGCATGTTCTGGTGTGGATGGTTCTGGTGGTTAGTGGGCAGAGGGAAGCAAACATAGTAGAATAACTCTTGACCAGGTTGGAGAGGATCCTGAACTTCCTCAGAAAGAAGCCATATAGCTATAGCAAGATTCCAGACAAAATAAAATTCAAAGTAAGAATTTTCTTCTCTATTAGGCCAACTGTGCTGTAGCAATTTTGTAAAGGCTGATAAATCATTCCATGCAAATCTTCACAGATAATGAAAATCAGGCCAGCTGAGGACAAATGAAATAAGAAATCGGAGGCACGAAGCTCACCAGTGAACTCTTGAGTTTCACTGAAATTACTAAGCAATACAATCATCATTTGCTTGCAGTGTTCATTTTATAGACACTGGCAAAGAGGCAGAGGTTCCTGTATTCAACTGCACTTCACAGAAGTCTAGGCGGTAGCAAGGAAACCTAAAGATTATTTAGTTAATTCCAGTCTACTAGAAGACTTTACAGTTCCTAAGAGAAGCTGCCGTGCAGTCTCTCCACAGAAACCTGAGTTATATTTTGAGAAGAGTGTTCCTCTTCTCTAGCAGATGTGAGGCATGCTGAATCTACCTGGGGCAGTACCCTTGCTGCCTAGCATCTACTGAGTGCTAGCATCTATGTGCTGTCACTGACCTGAAGACATTGCTAGCTTTAGCTTATTTAAACCTCCATATGCTACTAATATAGTCCTGGGATGCAACAGTATACTCTTCGGATCTGGACTCTCAGGCTTAGACAGGAGGATCACAAGTTCCAGGCCCTCCTAGACAACAAGGAGAAGCCTTGTTTTGTTTTTGTTTGTTTTTTGTTCTTTTAAGAACAAACAAAGGAAGCATTCCTCAACCCTTACCCATAGCACCTCTGCCCTTATGCTCATTTTACCAGTGTAACAACCAAGACCTTGAGAAGTTAGAATAGTCAGAATTTGAACCCAGTGGTCAGCATTCATAGTCTGAGCTTTTTGACTGAGTCATCTTGAGGTCACTAGTGTTTGTCCAGGTCTCCATTAACTCTCCAGAGGTGTGCCACTGAATCCCTGCAGCTGAAAGGAAGAACAGGGCTGGTGCGAAATGTTCTTGCAGGGATATTCTTTAGGTGTCTTCTTGGGATGTAGACCTACTATCTACCCCATCATAAAGCGATGAATGCAAATCCAGATACACGAGGCAACATTTGGGAACAAAATCCCAATCTTTTAATAATAGTCAAATTACTAAAATATGCAATTATTCTTTGGATGTGAAAGAACTCTGTGAGAAAGAGACCATCTACGTGAGAAGTGTAACATGACCAGGCAGTTTGACATTTGGGATACAAAAACAAGTGACACTGTTTCTTATTTCATCTCACTCTATGAGTAGAAGTCCCTGCTTCGGAGCAATCATAGAGCCATGTGAGACTTGTCCTTCATCCAAAAGAGGCAACCCCAGAATTCCACCACTAAGAAGTTCCTCCGTCTGCTCCCTTCTCCCTCCTCACAGTAATGGATTATTTTATGTCAAAGTTTTCTTTGGCCAGGGATTTGAAGACCATCTTCTCCATGTAAGTTATGACCCCTAAGAACAAAGACCAGTCAGACAACATTTACTGAGTAGTTCCAAATATTCTGGGTAAATCTGTGACTGACACCATTCCTGGAGCAGGGGTGTGGGAGGCATCACAGAGTATGAGGCTCCCCACAGAAGGAAAGAACATCATCTTCATAGAAGAGAGGTTGTACGTGGTCACTTTCTAGAACTTTTTAGAACTTTGCCTCAGGTACTATGTGTATCTGAAGTTATGGAGCTAACGATATACAAGACTGTTTTCTATCTTTAATCTTATTTTGTTTTGAGTTAGGATCTCATGTGGTTCAGATTGGTTTCAAACTTGCTATGTAGCTGAGATGGCCTTAAATTTCTCCTTCTCGTACCTCTAGATCTCTAATGCTAGGGTTATAGTGAGCTGCAACACTCAGGTTTCTAGGCTTAAACTTTAAGATTGTCAAATATGCATTAGCTTTTATTAAACAATAGTTTATACTACTTAATGTACAGCAAAAATATAACATTACGATGATTTTGATAGTATAGTTGGAAGTTTATATCACATGATCCACTCTTTATTTTGCACCTTACCATTTCTTTCTAAAAGCAATGATAACTCTTGATAAATTATTAATCACATAAATTTCCCCAGTAAGTCTCACACTGTAAAACTGAAATCTAAAATTTTAAAATCTAAATATTTTTCCCATGAAAGCTTTCATTATTCTTTTTTTTAAACAGCAATTCAGTTTATTATATGCAGATTCTTTTGCATTGCTGCTAACAGTTCACTGGTCCAAAATTACTAAAATACTTAAAAAACTATACATTATGTAAACAAAACATAAATAAAACAGTATTAGGTTTTTTTGCACTTATATTTAGTACAGATTATTAGGAATTTCAGGAATATGTACAATTTTACACCATAAACTGCATTTTCTTAATGCATATATATGTATATATATATGTATATATATATATATTCTTTTTACAAAAACAAAAATGTCACTAATGACACAGAATACTATTATACTGTAGATAGACCACAACATTCATTATTCTTATTGGAAGTTTATGAGTTGGCTCCTGATCTTATATTTTAAATGAGAGGTCACTTATTGGTAAATTCAATGAGTGCATTAGTTACTTTTCTGTTTCTGTGCTAAAACACCATAACCAAAAAAAACTTATGAAAGAGAGACTTTATTTAGACTGTAGTTCTAGAGGGATAGTTCATAATGTCTAGGGAAATCTAACCTCAGGAAACCAGAGAAGGAAGCTGAGAGAGCACATCTTCAACCATGCGCAGGAGGTAGAAATATCAAAGCCGAAGTGCAGCGAGATTATAAACTCTAAACATGCAATTGCAGAGATGGGCATCCTTAAGCAAGACTCACCTCCTAGGTGTTCCAGAACCTCTGCAAACAGCACCATCGACCAGAGGCCAAGCTGAACCCACAGGGGACATTTCTCATCCAGACTACTACAGTGAATAAGACTTGTTAGACAGTTAGTGGACAAGTATGAGTTTTGCACAGTTTTATTTTACGTTAAAAGACAATGTGGAGACTTCCCACCCTAGGAACACAGAACTTACTTGCTTATCTATTGTGTAAACTCCAGGAATCAAAGCAAGCACTGTTGCTCCCACAGACACTTTGGTGTAATGACTAGGTTGTTTAATTACTTTCCGGTACTGACCTTTCATTTTTCTATCACATTTCAGTTGTATTATCTCCTTGGCTTCGGATGTGGGAGGCATTAATTGCACTGAGTTTTATCATTAGAACTGATCATTATCTGTTGCTCAGCATCAGGAAGTCTATGGTTGGCCCTGAATTAGCTAAACCTGGTTTTCCCAGAGAGAGATCAGGCTTCTCTCTGTACCTTTCTTTCCCCACCCAGCACTGGACCAATAGCCTCCTGCTCAGGAAGACACCCATTGCTTCTGAGGCTGTGTTTGGATGCAAATCTGCATCTCCCTGGATTGCCTTCAGATGCGAAGCACTTCCTGTCTCCCAGAGAGACATCCTACAGCATCGTTTACAAGATAAAAGTGTTCTCACGTGAGAAGGGAAGAACCAAGACCTGGAGTCTTTCTTTAAAGATTCTAGAGCATTTCTCCCTTGATAACAATTTGATTCAAGATGAAGTAAATAAAAATCTAAATGCTTTCTGAAATAGATTTCCAAATCATGTTAGAACATGTCACAGTATGCTACTTTCTTTTAAAAATTATAATGGCATACATTTAAAATATATACAGAAAAATAAATATCACAATGGGGCATTTTTTCTAGAGCTATAAGATCGTGTGTGTGGTTGTTACAGAAGCAAACTTTTCACAGTATGGTAGTTTACATTTCTCAGGCTCTGTAATCTTTTCTATTTTCTTCTGATATGAATAAATATTTTTTTTTAAAATTTTCAAACAATGGAACATTATTGACAAACATTTTTGGAAGTGATTAGTAACACAAAATACATTTCTAATTGTTACTGTTTAAATATCTTTAAAACATTCAAAGTCTATTTTTCCTGAGCTAGTCCACAACAATTAAGCACAAATAAGGGTTTAGGTGGTAGAATCTTCTTATAGTCATAGAACTGGGTTTCTGAAAAATATCTAGTTTTTAGCAAAATGGTGTGAGGCTGTGTTTGGATGCAAATCTGCATCTCCCTGGATTGCCTTCAGATGCGAAGCACTTCCTGTCTCCCAGAGAGACATCCTACAGCATCGTTTACAAGATAAAAGTGTTCTCACGTGAGAAGGGAAGAACCAAGACCTGGAGTCTTTCTTTAAAGATTCTAGAGCATTTCTCCCTTGATAACAATTTGATCCAAAGCTAGTTTTATAGGAAACTACTAGAGATGAGAAGTCAGTAAAACATGTTGGAAACCTACTAAGTGGAAATTCTGAAAGAATTTCTGAAAGACTCTTGAAATTTTCCACATTTCATATTTTTATATAACAAATTGTTCCAACAGAACAGACATTTATCATCTCACTTTCTGCGAGCTTAGCTGTGCGTGCTTTTAGGTCAGACGACCATAGTCCAGGCCCCAGAGGCTGCGGAGGCCCACGCCTAGGCTGGTCTTGTATCTTGAACGTTTGTTTTCATGCCTTTCTACACTGCCTGCGGGCAGAAGGCCTCAGTTTCTTTATGTAGCATCCCTAAAGGGCTGCCGAGGTCGCTCATTGGGTAGGTTGTTTTGATCTGAGCAGAGTGAAGGTGCAGTCTCTTGACTCTGTGTTGATCTTGGGGTTACTCATTTTCCCAGCTTTTCTATGCTTGAGAAGCAAGTTATGAAAGGGGAGGAATATTTGGGTTTCACCTTTTGGAAGAAGGAATAGTAATGAGTGTATGAACAAATGCTAAAAATGTCAAACTTTCTGACATAAACTAGATTTGTTGCTTTTAAGGATATGGGTCCTTCTCACATGTCCCCATGCTAATCCTCAAACACTGTAAGGCAAATGTGTCTTCAAGATTTGTTTGCTTATTTATCTTACCTTTTACTGAAAGTAGATCTTTTTTTCTTGCATAATATTATCCTGATTACAGTTCCCCTGCCCCACTCCTCTCAGTGCCTCCCCACTTCCTCTCTCATCTGGATCATTTTCTGTCTCTCAGAAAACAAACTTGGCCTCCCGGTTTTAAGACAGGAAAATTTAGGTCTGGTAGTTTTAAAATCAGTCCTTTCCTGGTTGGAGCATTTATTAGTCATAGAGGAGTATCATGCCTTTGCTGGGAATTCCAACACATCATCAAAATGCACAAGGATGTGTATGTGAGGGTAGGATAGGAACTGCCCCACCTATCCTCACTACCTTGGTACAAGAACCCTCTGCCTGCCCTTCTGCCTGTGAGAACCTCCCTGATGGCCAGGGAGGGGCTGAGTCATGCTGCCTTATTCTTGTAATTGCAACAGTTGAAATGACTATTGTATTGTTTAGGGAAATGAACTAAAATTTTTGCTAGAGAAAATATAAAATCACATCATTCCAATACCATGACTGACTAAATTAAAGTTGAAGGATTATATTTTGTTTTTATTTTTCTGTCTAGCATTATTTTGTAACAGCCTTCCTGTATCTCCAGGCTTCATTTTTATCACTTTAATGGCTCCTTAATGGCCCCCAGGATGATATAGCATGGATTATATAACATTACTTAATGTTAGCTATTTGTATTGTTTCTGACTTTTCCTTCCACTTTCACAAGTAATGTTGCTATAAACATCCCAGGACAGATCGTTTTCCTTTGCCAATATTTCAATTTCTTCCTTAGGGTAAAGTTTTCAAAATTAGATAATTAGATTATGTAGTCAAAATATGTACACCTCTTCTTCTTCTTCTTCTTCTTCTTCTTCTTCTTCTTCTTCTTCTTCTTCTTCTTCTTCTTCTTCTTTCTCCTTCTCCTCTTCCTCCTCCACCTCTTTTTCTTCCTCTTCTTTAAAAAAAAGCTCTTTTTATTAAAAAATTTTGAATACACACAAAAATAGAATAACATAATAAACTCAGTGTACTTGTACTTGTCCTCCTATCTTCAAAATTACAAACTCATGGCTGTTTCTGTTAATTTACAGCTGTATAAACTGCTTGCCCAACCTCATCTTCCAACCTGGATTATTTTGAAGCAAACATCTGTAACCTCAGATGTGATCATGTAAAGGATTAGTATTGCATATCTCACTGACCTGAAGACATTCAAATGAATTTTTAATCTTAGGACTGAACATGATGTGATTGCTCAAAGAATGAAACATAAAAACAATTGGACTTCATCAAGTCAAGAATTCTGCTCTGTGATAGACACTCCTAAAATGACAAAGATTTAAAATTACTTACTAGGAGAAGTACACAGATATCTCTATTGTTTGTAAATGCATATGCTATATAAAGAGCCACAAACTCAAAGCAAAAAAAAAAAAAGAAAGAAAAAAAGAAACAATACCTTGAATTTAATTAGAAAATGAGACAATGCTATAGGATGCACAGATTGTAAATAAGCCTGCAGAAGGATGCTCAAACTCCTTGCAGAAAGATGCTCAAACTCCTTGCAGAAAGATGCTCAAACTCCTTGCAGAAAGATGCTCAAACTCCTTGCAGAAAGATGCTCAAACTCCTTGCAGAAAGATGCTCAAACTCCTTGTAGAAAGATGCTCAAACTCCTTGCAGAAAGATGCTCAAACTCCTTGTAGAAAGATGCTCAAACTCCTTGCAGAAAGATGCTCAAACTCCTTGCCATTAGGGCTCAAGCCATACATCATGGAAGGCATATTTGAACAACTGAAAATACAGGAAACACTAAATAGGGACATAGTTTACTACTAAGTAGGTCAAGTGATACCTACCGCTCTGAGAGAAACCCTGAGCAAGTTTATGCATCTTTACTGTGTAGTCTAGCAACCCCTGCTGTGTGTTTACAAGATAGGCTTAAAGACTCAATGCTATAGAAAAGTCTACTTCCAGCAGCTTCATTTACAAGAGCTACCAGGTCTCCTTTACTGAGTACAAGGACAGTGGTACATCCGTGCTGCAGAATACTATTCTACAACAAAAAGAAGCAAACCGTTTGTATTTGTAACAACTTAGATGCATTTCAACTTACAGTGCTGAACGAAGAAAGCCCGGCTCAGAAGATCAGACATTTTGTGGTGCCCTTACAATTTTGGAAGTGACATGAAGAGCTACATGAAAGAGATTTTAGTGAAAGAATCATTCCTTGATTGCCAGGATTAACCATGTTTACAGGAGATTAAACAAGAGACCCACATGTGCTTTGACGTGTTGCCCTCCTGCCTTAGCACCGCGCTGTAGTTATGCTGAGACTCACCTTTTAGTGTCAAGGAATTACAGCTCTTTTCTGAATAGTGTTTGCAGCGTCTAGTGAATCATGATTATTTAAAAATGAAAGGTTAGGATTCAAAGATGGCTCTTCTGCTCCTATTTTAACAGAACCGTCAAATTGGCTTTCCTTGTCTTTTAAAAACTATTTGAATCTCTGTCTTCTGGGAGATGCTTGAGGACATTGATCCTTGGTGAACTAGCTTAGGGGATGCTGGGTGGGTCCGGCAGAGTTTCTGATAATTCTATTCAGAGCTTCTATTACTCAGAATGTTTTCTGAGTAAACGTGACTGAAATAATGAAAAATAAATGGTTCTTTCCTCTTTTGTTGACGCTGTTCTCTTTAGGATGATAACCAGAGCGGCAGTAATTCCTTCTGGACATATATATTAGAGAAGAAATGCTGAAAGACTCCACCAATTTAACCTCTAGTAATTCAACATATCAAGCCAGGCATAGGTCTTGGAGAAGACTGGAAGCATGAGTGGAAACAAGGAGAGTACAATAGAAATAGCTAGCTAGCTTTGAGAAAGCAGCAACTTCTTAAAGAAGAACGTATGCATGTCCACACAGGCACACTGAAGACATAGAATGACTTGACTGGGGCCCGGAAACTGCCCCGACGAAAATGGGAGAACAGAAAAGATCCTTCAAAAGGCTCCCGTTCATTTCCCAGAGTATTCTGTGGTTTCTCATGTTTATATTTCAGTGACACCACTCTACCTTGCTTCAACCTCTCTCCTGGGATGCTCTTTTTGTAGCCTCACCTTCAGGCTTCCCATCTCATGCAGGCACTGGGTCCTCTGGAATCCGGATCTCAGCAATTTCCTCTGGCGGCTAGTCTTGGGCCATCACGCATGCACTGGGTCCTCTGGAATCCGGATCTCAGCAATTTCCTCTGGCGGCTAGTCTTGGGCCATCACGCATGCGCTGGATCCTCTGGAACCTGCAGCGCTGCACTCAACCTCTGTGCTTCTGTGGTTTCTTCGAGGAAACTCATTGCTGGTTTCCTGTCCATCAACATGCCGATGGCCTCACTGCTACATTTATAACGTCACCGCTTCTTTATAGTCCAAAATCACACTAACCTCACCAGAGTGTCTAGTGCTATCTCAAATGCCTTTGTTTAAAGCAGAACTCACCGCCCTGGTATATTTGTTCACATTTTACCCTCCCCATGTTACTGAACACATTTTAAACCATCCAAGCCAGCAATGGTGATACCCAACTTTTTTTTTTAAACTACCACTGCAACTGATTCTGAAATCCTTCCCATCTTCTGCTTCTAGGCTCTTGTGCTTTCCATTCCTGGCACGCTCAGAGCTCAAGCTTCTACCATTTCTTGTGTGGTCTGTTTCGACAATCTTTCCACTCTGACTTCCAGGAACACATCCTCTTTTTGCCTTCCCCCTTTTGCCATCCCAAGTTTTCTACAGCACGCATTTGTTTATATTGCCCTCCTGCTGAAAGTGTGCCTGTGACTGTTCAGTGCCAACTTTGCAGTCCTCCTTGAATCTGTCTACCTCAGGCTTTGATCTTCCTCTCAGTAGAAAACTCCCTTCTCTACCCAGTTCTATAAGAGAGCCACTATTCCAGAACAGAACTCCCGTGACTTTTACTACCCCTACAAGTTTTTCTGTTTACACCTCCCTTTTATCCTGGAGTCTCCAGCCACAGAATTCTATTATGTCTCAGGAGCCAGACTGCATCACCATCTCTGCAAGGATCTTTTGTTACCCCCGGAAATGCTTGCTTCTCCTCTGTGTCTTCCCTACACTCATACTCTTATCTACATGTCTTTGGTGTATAGGTGTAGCTCCATCTGTTGAACTCTGAGTTTCCTGTGCAAAGGCTAATGTTGAGCATATCTTGGAATTTCCAATACCCAGTACGGATTTTGTGTCTTGTGAAAATCTCATACTCACAGCTAACATTTGTTGTGTAGTCGATACATCAGGTATTGCACTGAGATGAGTCTAAGCCACCTGCAAACTCATGCATTTCATCTCACAACTCGGAGATAGATCTCATTTTGTTCCATTTTACAGATTAAAAAAAATGCTGTTTTGAACTGTGATTAAACACATTTAAAGTGGACTTAAATATATAATAAATGAAAGCTAAAACATTGATGAGTGCTTAGTTCTCTCCCTGGGAGTAAGACCTCAAAATGGCCAATGAATGAAAGTTTCTGGAAAGAATCTGTTTTGCAAAGCTGACGAACTGGTCAGAATTAGAGTGTTTGTAGATAGAGGAGATCACGACAGGTCCAGAGTCTTAACTACAGTCTACCTCGAGTCATGTTTAGCCCCATTAACAGTTATTTATTATCTACCTCAGTGTGTATCCTGATATCCTTATGTCTATTAGGTAAATCTTAGGGAATATACAAAGTCCAACTAAACAGACTTACAGCAACCCAAAAGCTAAGAATGCTATCATATACCACCTGAGGTTCCCACCAAAGCATTTGAAAACTCCCTCAATTTATGACCTTCTTTTTTCCATTTCTATAAAACTTCACCACCACATTTGAACATGGATTTTGGGTGACCTGAATCTGTGTTCCTGAGCTGTGGTCACTCATATTTGTCTCTGAAATAAAGTATCTCTTATCCCTTTGAGATGAGAGTTCATGTTTTCATGTGGATATGCCTTCTGGATTCAACTCACTGTGAGAAGGCTACAACTCATACGTTATCCATTTCTATCCAAACTCCAAGGCCCACATTGAGATGAATGCCTGTAATATGTTGCTGATGGTTTCAGTATGAGGGGAACACATGGTTCAGCCAGTCTGATAGCCTTGTTTTGTTTCTTTGCTTTTGCAGGTCATTTTGTGGTTGATGGATTCTAATGCAAAACCCAAGAGGTAAATCAGAATTTTATATTGAGAAGCCACTTCCTTTCTACTATGGTATCTCTGAAAAAGTCTTTCCGCGTGATACTCCTGTTTTTTTTGTTTGTTTGTTTGTTCTTATTTTTTTCTGAAGTATATTTTGTTCATGTGTTTACCCTCCTTCAATACTTTCCAGATCTTTCCTTTTCCAGGTCATTTCTACCTCCTGACTCATTCAACTTCATGTCCCCCCTCCAAAGACAGAACAAGAACAAAAATCAAAACAAACAGAAAAACCCAATAAGACAAATATACCAAAAGAAAATAAAACTACCCTTTCCCAACCAAAAAAAAATCCATGAAGTCTGTTTTGGGTTGGCTAACTACTCCTGGGAATAGAACCTGCCCTGGAGTGTGGTTAAAATACCCAGGGACACACACTGTAGAAGACTGATCCTCCCTTTCCTAGCAGGTATCCTTTGCAAATAGCTTTTGATTGGGGGTGAGGGACTTGGTGTTTGCTTCCTCTTCTAAGTGGGGATTTTTGTCTGCTTTGAATTTTTTTCAAGTCTTGTGTGTGTTGTCATAGTCTCTGGGAGTTCATATGTGCATCAGTCCTGTTGTGTCTGGAAGATGTTTCCTTGGAGTCATCCATCACCTCTGGCTCTTATAGTCTTTCTATCACTGCTTCCACTTAGATTCCTGAGCCTTGAGGCGAGGGCTTTGATGAAAACATCTAAGACTGAGTGCTCCAGTGCTCTCCAAGTTTCTCAACTCTTTGCCTATTGTATAATTGTGGATCTCGGAGTTCATTACCATCTACTGCAAGAAGAAGCTTCTTTGGTGAGGGCTAAGTGATGCTCTGCTCAATGGGTTCAATAATATGCCATCAGGAGCTATCTTATTGCTATGTTCCTTTATCAGAATAGTAGTAGTAGGCTTTCCTCTGGGCCTGTTACCTATCTACTCTCAGGTTCTTGGTTACTTTAACAGTGTCAGGTTCCATCTCATGGAGTGGGTCTTAAATCCAATTAAAAAGTGGTTGGTTGCTCCCATAACATTTGCAGCACTATTTCACAGTATATCTTGCAGGGAGTATATCTTGTTGTAGGTTACAGGTGTATCTGGATGATATTGATGACTACATTCTTCCTTTGGGAGCTTGTTTCCATCACTAGCTTTGAATGCTAATCATTAAGGACGAAGCTTCCAGTGGATTTTTCTGTTTGATGAGATAAAAATATGCCATCTTCACAATAAGGCTTTATTATCAGGTTGTAGAGAGTAAATGATAACCTTGGCAATAGCCTACGATACTTGAGTGATGGTCTATGGGGGTACTTTGGCCAATGACTCAGCAAGATTTAACCCATTCTTGATGCTAGAGGTTTTACTTGGTGTGATATCAGTGTCCCCTAAAATGTATGGCAATTCCATTTAAATTCTTTTCATATATATTTTATAAAGCTTCTACAATACTAGGTTTTCATATGGCTTTTCAAAAAGGTCTTTTATGTTAGTCGTCCCTCCCATATTTCCTCCTTTACTCTGACTTCCTATCTCCTCCCCCCAATTAATCCTTCTAGTTTCTCCTTTATCCCTTAGCAATACTGTATACTCTATTTCCTCTTACTTGGAAGATCCCCTCCTCCCCTGGTTTCTTATTAGACAATATTCAGACTGAAGTACACATACTGAAAGCTTTAAAGCTAACACTTCTATTAAAAAAACATTGCAATATTTGCCTTTTAGGGTCTGGGTTATCACATTCAGGATGGTTGTTTCTAGCTCCATTCATTTACCTGCATATTTTTTAGCTTCTAAGAAAAGTGAAATGAAATTTGCAAGTGTGTGGATGGAGCTGAAGATACTCTGATGGGAAACAGTCTCAAGTACAATGCTATAAAAGAAGGATCCACAGATAGGCAAACATAGGTTTGGAACTAAGTTGAGAGTCCCAGTTTTGCTACTTGCTAAGCAAATGATGTTGAATGACTTCTATCACTCTTTGCCCTTAATTTCTATAGCAGACCATAAAAACCTTCTCAGGTATGCATCTCAGGGTAATGTGGTACCAGGCCTTGTTCAGATGGGAACATAATCTGTTTATATCTTCATAAACTGTTTGTTTCAAAGATTTATTCATGAAGACGAACAGTGAATGAACACAGATGGCACTTGACACACAGGGGTTGGGATATTTTCTTTAAAGGACTGAAAATAACCATTCACAAGTAGAAGATAATTCACAGTTTATCTCAAGTTAATCAATACTTAACTTATAAACTTGGAAGTATTAAAGCGAGGACCTCCACAATACATGAAAATGTGCTGGCAAAGTCTGAAAACAACTACATTTTAGCACTTTGAAGAATTTGAACTGCAGTTGGCTGATAGTTGAGAAAATAAAAGGTATAAATAAGTATTAGGACACATAATGCTTGTATACTTTTAAGCGTGTTTTTGTGCTCTGTTTCAATGAGAAATGTAGAATGTTTCAATGAGAAAGGATGCACTGGTCTGGGGAGTCCTGTTGGGTTTCTTCCTTGTAGCAGAATGCAGCCATTGCCACCATTTAGCAAGCCCTTAGGATTTGTTGGCTATTGTCATTTTTTGTTCACTTGTTTGTTAGTTTTTTTCTATCTCACGTAGAGAAAATGGTGCATTCTTCTCATCCCATTTTGACACACAAGATATTTTAAGGGAGTTTTCCAATATCAGCAAATTGCTAATTACCTTTAAGTGTCTCATTCAAAGAGGGTGTTCACCTTTGCCTGCTCACAAAGCAATGCAAAACTTGAGCAATCGTTGTTGGGAAGTGATGCTGGTGACCAAAATCCCATGATTCTCCTTCAACAAAACCTTGGCACCTTTGCTTCTGTCATCTCTCAATACATACATACATACATACATACTTACATGCATGCATGCATGCATGCATACATATAATCAAACGTGCACACACACACATGCATACACCTTTGCCAGATTTTTAATGAATCACATGTTCCATCTCACCCCTTTGCTTGGACTTTATTTATATAGGTTTGTTTTAACTGGGCAGTTTTAAAGTTGTTGCTACTAACACTATTGCTGAAATTGCCTAACCTTGCACAGCACAGATGTAAACCTCCCAGTTTGTCGAAAGCCACGTGTTAAAATGTTGTATTAATTCTTATCATAACAGGGCTGCTACACTATATAAAAACACTTTTTAAACTGCTCCGATAATGAAGGCGATAGCAAGAATACAATATTCTTAACCTGGCAATTCATCACTCCAAAACCAATTTCCCAGATGATACATTGCCAAGCTTCGTGCTGCTACATGTGCATAGAGAGGAGCCTGCACATTGTGCTGGAACTACAGTCTAGTATTACTACACAATAAGAAGACAGATGTACAAACAGCCTTTGGGTTGAACATAATTATTTAAATTATTTAAAATACCCCCAGATAGCTTCTCTCAAAGCTTATCTACTTTTTTTTTTAATGTTTTGAAGCTTCTATCTCTCCACAGACTTTTCTGTGAAAGGCTGATTTGAACAGATTCTAATTTTTGGCTCTATAGTTCTCTGAATGCTGATAAGCATATAGAAATCCTCCTCAGCAGGGTTCCAAGCTGCAAACAAGTCTCCTTTGAAATTCCCAAATCTGTTTTTCCCTGAAATGGTGCAGAAGGGTAAACTATGAGAACAGCTACGACCATGCAGAAGGAGAGTGTATCAGCAGCCTCCCACACCGTGCCTACATGGAGAAGAAGGTGGCTTGTCAGGTCTCCTTGAGTAGTGACTGGTTCTCGCATAGGTTTAAGTAATGGTCATCAATGGAATAAATCTATGTTTGGTGTTTTACACCCTCCCCCAAACATAAAAACTGAAAGCTGCCACAGTCCTTTGAAAATGGAATGGCCTCCTGTGACCCTTGGAATGGAATTTAAGAGTTTTCTGCCACAGATTCATTCCCATTCCCATGGAAACAGTGGCTGGGAGGGACTCTGCTGTCATTATTTTCAAGCACTGACCCTGGTTCTAATGCTGACCAAGTCTTCAGATATCTGAGAGGAAAGAGCTTCAACCTTGTGGAATGAACCCACAGAACTATCAACTGACATGGGAGTAATTCCCAAGATGCTCCCAAGAAATATATACATATATACACATATAGTAAAAAACGTTTTACTTGCATTTCAGCAAGTGACATTGGTTTGCCATTTTGTGCTGCTATTAAGTTTTAGCACACAAATATATATGTGTGTATGTGTGTGTGTGCACGCACATGTGTGCATATGTGTAGGTGTATATGTATATTTAAGTATAATTAGAAAAGTATTAAGTTATACTGAGATAATTCTAAGATTAATGTATATTAAGGTTTATGTCTTAATGTTTTTCTAATTATAAAATCATGTTGAGTAGAAGAGAGCTGAAGGATGGATGAATAAGAAACTCCTTGGTTTGTTTTCATCTGATAGTCTTTCTATTGAACCAAGTTCACCTTGAAGCTTGTGATCCTCTGTCTCAGCACTCTCAATACTGAGATTGTAAGCTTGACTGCTACTAGTTCCAACACTGATGGCTCTTAGTGTAGATTTTTGTGTAGTTTCCAAGACTGAAATACTGTTCAATAAGATATCACACAATGTATTCATCTTTAATACTTGATTTTTTTTTCTTGTCCTAATTCATTCAAGGTCCTGAGTGGTGCTTGATTGATAATTTATCTTATATTTCTATGATTTTGTATGGAAGAACAAAATACTTATATACCTACATCAGTATACCAGTCATTGAATTAAAATCGACATGGATGTTCTTCATGTATTTTAAGTACATTGTAGAAGAAAGTGTTAGAAGAGATTTATAAACAGTTACTTGTGTAAAGAATGTGGTCACCATCAAGTCCCCCAGGACTGGAGTTAACAGGTATCTGTGAGTTACCTGACATGGTTCTGGAAACTGAACCCAGGTTCTCTACAAGAACACTAAATGTTCTTAAGTGCTGGACCATATCTCCAGCCCCTCAATGTTTTCTTTTTCTAAATATTCTAATACCATAATGTAATGCTTTCACTAAAGGATATTACTTTATACTGCTTTACTAGAAGAGTTTTTATGGGAGATGCTTGGTGGATAAAACATTTGCCCCACTATTGTGAGGACAAGAGTCAAGATCCCAGAAGCCATGCTAAAGCTGGATAGGTGTAGTACCTTACCTGTAATCCCAGAATTCAGTAGACAGAGAAAGGGAACGAGGGCTAGGCAGAACTTGTGAGTTCTGGGTTAGTAGGAGACCCCGCTTCAGTAGACAGAATGGAGAGAGCAAGAAAGATACCTGCTGCCAACTCCTAGTCTCCACATACACAAGCACTAATACATGCAGGCACCTCTGCACACAAACATGTGAGCCTGTACACACAATACACATATAGTAAAAAACATTTTACTTGCATATCAGCAAGTGATACTGGTTTGTCATTTTGTGCTGCTATTAAGTTTAGCATCAATGCGATGACACTTCCCTTTGTGCATCTTGATTGGACTTACATCATACTTAGACATTATTTTAGAAAGTTTTCATGTGTTTGGCATGTAGCATAGTGCCCCTGGAACATGTTACCACTCTACAAATTCACGTCTATGATACCATTGTGATAATGTTGTCAAGGACTTTAGCAATGGTTCCCTTTTCTGCTGATTTATAGAATAAATCGGTGATCATATCCTGGTACACACCTCTGGGAGAAACCTTCTACCCGACCAGAGACCAGGATAGCATCTTGAGCCCCCCAGTAAAACTGTTCCCCCTCCATGCCCATGCCACCAACTATAACCCCAACCACTTCTTTTCTTATCTTTATCTTATCCCAGCCTACACCTCCAGTGGAAGCCTCCTACTCCACCAGAAGCCAGGAAGCATCCTAAATTCCAGAGGACCCTAGCTAGATCAGAAGCCATGCATATAGCCAGAACTTGGGTGGAAACCTACTGCTTGACTCAAGCCATCCACCCCATCAGAAATCCAGTCCCCAATTCAGTCAGAGACCTTCTACTCAATCACAGGTCACTCTATCCAGAAGACAAGAGAGGAAAAGAAACCAAAGAAGAAAGACCTATCCAACAAAGACAAACATAGAAATTGGCACCTAGACCAAGTAACATATAAAGGAAGAGCTATTAGAAATATCACTGGCTGGGCGGTGGTGGCGCACGCCTTTAATCCCAGCACTTGGGAGGCAGAGGCAGGAGGATTTCTGAGTTCGAGGCCAGCCTGGTCTACAGAGTGAGTTCCAGGACAGCCAGGGCTACACAGAGAAACCCTGTCTCGAAAAAAAAAAAAAGAAATATCACTGACTTCTTTTTTTAAATTTTTGTTAAATATTTGCTTTATATTTCATATGCTATCCCCTTTCCTCTTTTCCCCTCCTAAAACCCCCATCCCATCCCCTCTCCTCCTGCTTGCCAACCCCCCTCCCACTTTCTTGACCTGGCATTCCCCTACACTGGGGCATCGAGCCTTCACAGGACCAATGGCTTCTCCTCTCATTGATGTCTAAAAGGGCCATTCTCTGCTACATATGTAGCTGGAACCATGGGTCCCTCCATGTGTACTTTTTGGTTGGTGGTTTAGTCCCTGTGAGCTCTGGGGATACTGGTTCATACATCCTATGGAGCTGCAAACCTCTTCAGCTCCTTGGGTTCTTTCTCTAGCTCCTCCAATGGGGACCCTATGTTCAGTCCATTGGTTGACTGTATTACTGACTTCTTAACAGACACACTAAAAGCCAGAAGGGCCTGGAAAGAAGTGCTGCAGACTCTAAGAGACCACATATTCTAGCCCAGATTATTATACTCATCAAAACTTTCCATCACCATGGATGGAGAAAACAAGATATTTCACGATAAAGTCAAATTCGAAGAATATGTGTCCACAAATCTAAACCTACAGAAGGTACTAGAAGAAAAACTATAACCCGAGGAAGTTAACTGGACCCACAAAAATACAGACAATAAATAATTTCATACCAGAAAACCCAAAGAAGGGAAACACACACACACACACACACACACACACACACACACACACACATACACACACACACACACACCATGACCACCACCACAACAACAATAACAACCTCAACAAAGTAACAGGAATTAACAGTCATTAGCTATTGATATTACTCAATATCAATGAAATCAATTCTTTAATAATAAGACACTGATTAGCAGAACGGATGTGAAAACAGGATCTATCTTCTCTGCTGCATACAAGAAACACACCTCAACATCAAAGATAGATAATACCTCAGGGTAAAAGGTTGGAAAAAGATTTTCCAAGCAAATATCTCCAAGAAGCAAACTGGCAAAGTCGTTCTAATAACTAATAAATACACTTCAAATCAAAAATTAATCAAAAGAGATGGGGAAGAACATATCATACTCACCAAAGGAAGAAGCTACCAAGTTGACATCTCAGTTTTGAATATATATATCCCAAATTCAAAGGCAACCATCTTGTAAAAGAAACATAACTAAAGTTTAAGTCACACATTGGCCCTCACGCACCGATAATGGGAGACTTCAATATCCTGCTCTCTCCAGTGGTTGCCTGAAAAAAAAATTAACTAGAGAAATAATGGTGCTAACAGACATTATGTCTCAAAGGGGTCTAACAGATATTTACAGATCATTTTACCCAAATACAAAAGACTGTGCCTTCTCAGAAACTTATGGAACTTTGTCCAAAATTGACAGCACACTGTCACAAAGAAAGTCTCAATAGATACAAGAAAATTGAAACAACCCCTTGTATCCTATTAGACCATTACAGAATTAAAGTTGGATTTTAGCAACAATAGAAGCAACAGAAAGCCTACAAACTCATGGAAAATTAACAACTCTATACTTAATGGCTACTGAGTCAAGGCAGAAATAAGGAAATTTAAAACTTCCTGGAATTGAATGAAAACCAAGGCACAGCTTACTCAAACTGATGAGACACAATAAGAGCTGTGCTAAGAGGACAGTGCACTGCACTAAATACTGTTATAAGGAAATCGAAGAGTTCTCATACTAGCAACTTAACAGCACGCTTGAAAGCTCTAGAACAAAAGGAAACACGATTACCCAAGAGGAGTACATGTCAGGAAATAACTAAACTGATGGCTGAAATTGATAAAATAGAAACAAAGACAACAATACAAAGAATCAGTGAGACAAAGAGATATTTCTTTGAGAAAATCAACAAAATAGATGAACCCTTATCCAACTAAAAGTCATATAAAGAATATCCAAATTATCAAAATCAGAAACAAAACAGGGGACATAACAACAGACACTTAGGCGAATTCAAAGCCTATACTCCACACAATTGGAAAATCTAAACAAAATGGACAATTTTCCTGATAGATACCCCCTTTCTAAGTTAAATAAAGATCAGATAAACAATTTAAATAGACCTAGTAACACTGAGGAAATGGAAACAATCATTAAAAGTTTCCCTATCAAAAGATGCCCAGGGTCAGACAGTTTTAGCACAGAATTCTACTAGACTTTCAAAGAAGAACTAATGCCAATCCTCCTCAAAATATTTAAAAACAAACAAAAAAACAAAAATAGAAACATAAAGAACATTGCCAAATTCATTGTATAATGCCACCATCACCCTGTTACCTAAATCACACAATGATCCAACAAAGAAAGAGAATTACTAATTTTCTTCATGAACACAGATGCAAAAATACTCAAATTTTTGAAATCCAAGAGCACATTCAAAACATCATCCACCATGATCAAATAGCATTCATCCCATAGATGCAGAGATGGCTCAACACATGAAAATATATCAATGTAATTCACCATAAAACAAAGAAAAAAAACACCACATGATCATCTCAATAGATGTTGAAAAAAATCTTTGACAAAATCCAATACCCTTTCGTGATAAAAGTCTTGGAAAGATCAAAGATACAAGGGACATACTTAAATATAATAAAGACAATTTACAGCAAGCCTATAACCAAAATCAAATTAAATGGAGAGATACTCAAAATAATTCACTAAAATCAGGAGCAAGACAAGGCTGTCCAGTCTCTATATCTATTCAACACAGTACTTGATGCTCTAGTTAGAGCAATAAGATAACTGAAGAACATCAAGGGGATACAAATTAGAAAGGAAGAAGTCAAAGTGTCATTATTTGCATTTATAAGATAGCATAGATAAACAATTCCAGCAAAACTACCAGATGATAAACACCTTCAGCAAAGTATCTGGATTTAAGATTAATTAATTATAAACAAACAAACAAACAAACAAATAAATAAATCAGTAGTCCTCTTATATACAAATGACAAAGGAGCTGAGGAAGAAATCAGGAAAACAGCACTCTTTTTTTTAGAATATAATAGCTGCAAATAATATAAAATGTCTTAGGGTAACTCTAACCAAGCAGGTGAAAGATTTATATAATAAAAACTTCAAGCCTTTGAAGAAAAATTGAAGATTAAAAACGCAAGTGACAGCTCATGCTGGCAAGAATGTGGAGCAAGGGGAACACTCCTCCATTGCTGGTGGGAGTGCAGACTTGTACAAACACTTTGGAAATCAATATGGCAGTTCCTCAGAAAACTGGGAATTGATCTATTTCAAATCCAGCTACACTATTTCTAGGCATATACCCAAAGGTTTGCTTCATTCTTCCACAAGGATACTTGCTCAACTATATTCATAGAAGCTTTCTTCATAATAACTCCAAACTGGAAACAACCTAGATATTTCTCAATCAAAGAATGGATTTTTTTTTAAAAAAAAAATAATGTTACATTTACACAATGGAGTGTTACTCAGCTGTTTACAAAATGACATCATGAGATTTTCTGGCAAATGGATGTACCAGAAAAAAAATCATCCCTATTGAGATAACTGAGACCCAGAAAGACAAACATGACATGTACTTACTTATAAGTGGATATTAGCTGTAAAGTAAAGGACAATCATGCTACGATCCACAGACCCAGAGTAATAAGGAGACCTTAAGGCTGGGGCACAAGAATCTCCCTAGGAAGGGGAAATAGAATAGATTTCATGAATGGACTGGGGGTGGGTGGGGATAGGAAGAGGAGGGATCAGGTTTGGGGGTGGAAGGAGAGAATACTGAGATGGTTGGAGTTGGGGAGCATTTCTGGGGTAAGGTAGAAGCCTTGTGCAATAGAAATCTTATGGAATCTATGAGGGTGACATTAGTGAAGTCTCCTAGTGGTGGGGGACACAGAGCCTGAACTGGTCATCCTCTGTAACCAGACAAGCCTTCCAGTGAGGAGAATTGGGACACCAATCCAGCCACAAAACCTCCATCCTGTAGTTTGTCATGTTTGTGTGATGTTCTGGGATTGGAACATAACATAAATGTTACCAGAGAGACCAGAGAGATTTCATCCAGCAACTGATGGGAGCAGATGCAGAGTCCCATTACCAAATATTAGTCTGAGCTCAGGAAGTCCTGTGGAGGAGGGGGATGCAAGGATTGGAGTAGCCAGAGGGGTCAAGGACACCACAAGAACCTGGCCCACAGAATCAGCTGACTGGGGCTCAAGTGGGCTCACAGAGATCAGGGAGCCGACGTGAGTCTGACCTAGGATCTCTACGGGTCTGACCTAGGTCCTCTGCATGTTAGGGCTGTGTAGCTTGATGTTGTTGTGGGACTCCTAACAGTAGGAGTAAGGGCTGTCTCTGACTTGTTTGCCTGCTTTTGAGACCTTTCTTCCTACTGGATTGCCTTATCTAGCCTTGATGTGAGAATATGTGCTTGTTATACCATATTTTTTGGAGCTTGTAATAAACCATATTTTGTTGATGCTACTGGGAGGTCTGCTCTTTTATGAGGGGAGGTGGAGGTGGATGGATCTGGGGAAAATGGGAGGAGAGAAATGGGAGGAGGAAAACCTGCAGTCAAGATGTAATATAATGAAAGAAGAATGAAAAGAGGAAAAAAAATTGGACGTGTTCTCTTTGCACAACTGTATGCATCAATCACGTCCTAGATAAGAAACAGAAACCACACAGGTTATATAGACAGAGTTTAACTGCAGAAATTAAGTAAATATGGAAAATTCATGACTAAAAGGAAAAGCAATAAAGCAACGTGCAGAGAGAAGGGCTGTATACACAAAACTTCCCCAGGACTGAAAGAGGCAGGGTCTTTAGAATCTAGAGGTTGCAAGAGGACCCCCACAGAGCTGGGAGTGTGACCTCCAGGCCTCTGGGGAGTCCAGGCTACTGCTGGAATCTTAGATGGAGAAGGGAATGGAGATTTATTTGAAAGTGTATAAAAGAGCTGGCAAATGAAAGCAGCCTTTGCAGGCAGGGTGAGGAATTACTCACTAGCTCTCATAGGGCATGCTGAGATTTAGGGCCCGTCCTGGCACAGCTAAAGGCAAGCAGTTGGAAAGGGAGGACATGAACAGCTGAGACCCAGTGCCACAGTGAGAAGTGGAGAAAAGTGGCTAGGGAATGAGAAGAGAGCTTGTAACTTTAGTGTATAATGTTTGAAGGCAGGCATGTGGATTTTGCAATCTGTATCCAAGGAGAACTGTCTTGCTTAGAGACATAAGTACTGATGTAACTAATGTTCTGATAGAACATAATGCAAGTCACTGAGGTAATTAAGATTGTTATTAACCATATAAAAAGAAACTGGGAAATCATTTAAAAGGTTATGTTTAATAAATAAGTACACAGATGACAAAATTTTGACATATAACCAACATAAATACCATTTTGTGTATGTACTCTTATAAACCTATATTCTTCAAACAAGATCTACTCTGTAGCTGACTGGTCTGGAATTCCTTGTGTATCCCAGACTGGCTTTGAACCTGTGATCCTCCTGTTTTAGCTTTCTTTCTTTCTTTTTTTTTAAATTTATTTTCTATATTTTTTTTATTTACATTCCCAATGATTTCCCTTTTCCCGGTTCCTCCATCCCCAAAAGTCCCATAAGCTCTCTCCCCTCCCCCTGTTCCCCATTCAACCTCCTCTCGCTTCTCTGTCCTGGCATTCCCCTACATCCAGTCTTTCCAGGGCCAGGGGTCTCTCCTTCCATTTTCTTGGAAATCTATTGATATGTGAATTGTGTCTTGGGTATTCCGAGTTTCTGGGTTAATATCCCCTTATCAGTGACTGCATACCATGTGTGTTCTTTTGTGATTGGGTTACCTCACTAAGGATGATATTTTCAAGTTCTGACCATTTGCCTAAGAATTTCATGAATTCATTGTTTTTAATTGCAGAGTAGTATTCCACTGTGTAAATACACCACATCTTCTGAATCCATTCCTCCGTTGAGGGACATTTGGGTTCTTTCCAGTTTCTGGCTATTATAAATAAGGCTGCTATGAACATAGTGGAGCATGTGTCCTTATTGCATTCAGGTAAAGCGTCTGGGTATATGCCCAGGAGTGGTATAGCCAGATCCTCCGGGAGTATCATGCCCAGTTTTCTGAGGAACCGCCAGACTGCTTTCCAGAGTGGTTGTACCAGCTTGCAATCCCACCAGCAGTGGAGGAGTGTTCCTCTTTCTCCACATCCTCGCCAACACCTGCTGTCTCCTGTGTTTTTGATCTTAGCCATTCTGTCCGGTGTGAGGTGGAATCTCAGGGTTGTTTAGCTTTCTGACTGCATAGATTACAGGGATATGCTACAATGCCTGGCACCTCTTTTGCAATATTGCTTTCTTTTTTACACTCGGTCTATCCTTACTTTACATTGCTATGGTTCAACACTAACCAACATCAACTGAGGAGAAAAAGATTTATTTAACTTACAATTTACTGTTGAGGGAAGCCAAGGCAGAAACTCGAGGTAGAAACTTGGAGCAGAAATTGAGCCAGAGACCGTGGAGGAATGCTGCTTGCTGGTTTTACTCTCCTTGGCTTGTTCAACCACCTTTCTTATACGGGCCAAGCTCATGTGACTTGAGGAATGGCACCTCCCACAGTGGATGGGGCCTCTTAGACTAGTTAGCAATTGAAAATGTGCCTCACAGAGGCATGCGGGCCAACCTAATGGAGCAATTCCTCAACTGAGATTCCCTCTTCCCAAGTGCATTTAGGTTTGTGTCAAGTTGACAAAAATAATGACATCGCTGTAACTAAACCAGAACACACTGCATTTCTCAAGCAGAACAAAAGCAATTCAGACTGTTACCTTAATGGTGTGTAGAAAGTTGGGGAACTGAGTCTGGTTATTCTTTGCTTTTGAATCCCTCTCCGGCGTTGATAAGGTTATCTGAAGGCAGAATTACTTTCCTGATAGCATTAGGGCAATTCTAAAATTCAGGCCTACTGAAGGATATGTTGAGGACAATGTCCTGTGCTACTCTGAAGGGAGACAGACATAGAACCAATGTAGCAGTTTAAAGTGATAAAGTCAGTCACATGGTGTTAGGTTTCCTTTACTTTGTATAGTGGCAATCAGAAGAATACAGAATTTTGAGTGTAGGGTTACAAAACCAATCACTATGTAACAGAATTACTATTGTAAACCTTTGTACAGCTCTTGCCTGTTATCTTGCCTGTTATCTCATGCTCATCTGATGAGCTTTCATGAAAGAATCTGAAAATTCTACCATACTCTGCAACCAGCTTTAGAAACAAGAATAAAAACAAGTTCCTCTGACCCAGGAAACTGACAATGTTTCTACCTCAGGTGAGCACTGAGGTTCTTCTTGATATCATCAAAGGAATCTGCTCCCATGTAGCCATGGCTTGCTTCCACTGAGCCATCTTTTCTGAGGATACAGAGGCCGTAATGTAGCTGGGACCTCCCCAAGAGACAGGCTCTCTTCAAATGCATTCTACAGCTAGATATAAGCAGGTTTTTGGCAAGACCAAAGTATGAAGTAGTGAAAATATTGCTGTTAAATATGTCTCACACAGGTGCAGATTGGTGAATCACACAGGGATCCAAGAACTCTTTTTGCTTGGAAATCAACTGTGTGATGTGTTCATGCTCCAGATTTATTTAAAAGAAGAAGAAGAAGAAGAAGAAGAAGAAGAAGAAGAAGAAGAAGAAGAAGAAGAAGAAGAAGAAGAAGAAGAAGAAGAAGGAGGAGGAGGAGGAGGAGGAGGAGGAGGAGGAGGAGGAGGAGGGGAGAAGGAGGAGGAGAGGAGGAGGAGGAGGGGAGAAGAAGGAGGAGGAGGAGGAGAGGAGAAGAAGGAGGAGAGGAGAATAAGGAGGAGAGGAGAAGGAGGAGAGGAGAAGGAGGAGAGGAGGAGGAGAAGAAAAAGAAGAAGGAGGAGGAGGAGGAGGAGAAGAAGAAGAAGAAGAAGAAGAGGAGGAGGAGGAGGAGGAGGAGGAGAAGCAACAGTGAAAGAGAAAGTAAACAGAATCTAAAGGGAAAGGACAGGAAGTTTGAGAATGTGTGAACTATTTTAAAATTTATATCTATATATTCATATAATAGAAGCAAATGGTTGCGAAAGTGAAAAGCTCAATAGAAAAGAATTCACAATGTGAGGTTTCTAACAAGGTTGGAAGAGACAGGGCAGGGGCAGGGATACCAGAATTTTGTGGGTACAAACAAAGAGAAAAGAATAGTGTCCCTCAGGGAGAGTGGACAGCTTCCTGAGTGAATGGCCACAGAGGGTGAGAGGATGACCCTAAGCACTGCAGTAGATCACAAATCTCAAAGTCTGTGAAAGAGCAGGAATTCAATGTGTGGCTGGTGGTTTGCACTTCATTTCCTGACTGGCAATTACATGCGTATGCAAGAGCCACCAATAATAAAGTACAGTTTTTAAAGACCTACCTGGCTGAGCTCTCGTTGATATTGGACAGGATTTCTTTCAGTGTTTGACCTACAACTGTGCCAACAACTGATTTAGTCTTCTGTTTCTCATGCTTAGAAATGTTTGCTACGTTTCAAAACTAATTTTGTTTTTATTTTCTGTTCATGAATCCTTCGCGTACCTGCAGGTATGAGCACCACAGGGATGCCTAGCACTGTAAGAGGCCAGAATAGGGGATACAGATCCTCAGAATTGAGTTGCTGTGAGCTACCCAGCACGACTTCTGGGTACCCAGGTCCCCTGCAAGAGCAGCAAGTGCTCCTCACTGTTATCCGAGCTATCTCTTGAGCCCATAAGTTTTGTTTTTCTTATTTTATTGTCAGGGACTCAAAGAGTAATTTGGCATGATGACACGTATAGCATATATTTTTTTTTTGCTTTGCTTTTATTTTAGCAGAGACATCTTTAGTATTTCATATTGAAATGGGATGCTCGTTGATGACTGAAAGAAAGCTCAGAATCTTTAATTTCTAGTTTTCTAATGAAAAAAGGGGGACAATATTAAGATCTCTCCTCATATCTGTTATTTATTATGTGATTTCCTTCTTAATGAATCTAATAGTTCTGTGAATTCTGAAGATCAAGCTTGCTTGGCTGATTTTTAACATAACCTTACATTTTTTTCTTCCTAGCAATTTAGTTAGGATTTGGGGGATATATCACAAAGGAAATGGCACTTCTTTTTGTTTGAATACTGGAGTAACAGATTTAGCTTTATAAAATTATGTGGCTATCTATATCTTTCTGGTCTTTGGAGCAATTTAAATCGCATTAACTCACGTTTGGCTTCCTAGCCAGTGTTGTTCTCTTGAAGCTGGAGTGATAAGTTCCTTTGACTGTGACCCCTTCTTGAATTCTAGTAACTTACATCTTAAAAGGAAAGCTTACATCTTGTTAAAATACTTTTAGGATTAGGATCAAGCAGTACAGCCCACCATTGTCATCTAAAGTGCTGCTGGTTGTTAGGCCCTCTCCACCATCTTTGTGGACTTGCTGTTGGCACCTGTACCCTGAGCCACTGTGGCCCTGGCAGCTTTCCATTCCCTCCTCTTGCTAATGCTGGGACACACCTTACATACCCCAGGCCTTTATTGCTATTCTCCTCTAAAGTATTGACTTGAAGGATTTAGTTAGAATCTGTTTTCTAGGCATTGAAACCATTGCATCAACTTTTGTTTATACTGTTGTTTTGATCAACTCATCTCTCAAGAGGGTCAGGTTGGAGACATTTGTGTTTGCTATTATCAAAAGTTTTAAGTTTTCGTTGTTGAACCAACTTTTGTTATTAATTTATTGTTTTGATATAGAGTGGGTACACAATGTGTCTAGCTTTTATTAGAACTGGAAAATTTTACTAATAGAATGAGGATAGTTACAGAGCCTCAGCAGTGATAGAATTTATAATGATGGACCGACTGAGACACAGCTATACTACATATATAGAATGTATTTGTTATGAGTTTTACTTTTTACCAAAATGAACTATTTTCTCTTCTCTCTCTCTTTTTTTTTGTTGTTGTTCTGTTTGTTTGTTCGAGACAGGGTTTCTCTGTGTAGCCCTGGCTGTCCTGGAACTCACTCTGTAGACCAGACTCAGAACTCAGAAATCCTCCTGCCTCTGCCTCCCAAGTGCTGGGATTAAAGGCGTGTACCACCATTGCCCGGCTTGCGTTATATTTGTGATTGGTTTTGTTTGTCCAGTGTGAACATTCCACCTGTTTTCATCTTTAAGTCTTTGTAGCAGACTATCTCTGGCCTTTTTAGCATTGTTTTCTTTTAGGTGTATATTTTATTAGTGGGTGGAATTGATTATTCCCTCTCTGTGACTTAAGACAGAGAGGAACAGTCACAATTAAACAGAACATTACAATCCAGCAACTGCTATTCTGACTAACCGGATTGGTCTTTTGAGAACTCTTTTTTTCTTTTTTGGGACAGGGTTTCTCTGTGTAGCTCTGGCTGTCCTGGAACTCACTCTGTAGACCAGGCTGGCCTCAAACTCAGAAATCCACCTGCCTCTGCCTCCCAAGTGCTGGGATTAAAGGCATGCGCCACCACTGTCCGGCAAGGACTCTTTTGTGGCTATTATTCCCGAAATAATTATGTTTTTGGTTTGGGTTTTCTGGTTTTATTGATAGTTTATTCTATTTATTTATTTATTTATTGTGTTGTTTTTCAAGCTGTTTCTCCCCTCCTCAGGCCTGGACGACAGCAGACCAACTGTAGCCCTGGGGCCTGCCTGTTGGGCTGTGGGATGTATAGCTGCTGGGCTTCTTCTAAATCCTATTCTAGCTTCACCCTTGCCCTGGGGCAAGTGCCCCTGGTACAGGGGAAGTCACACCTCCTGCACTTGGCTGCTCCTCTGACTTCTGAGAAGCCTGCTCCCTCACTGCTGGTCCTGGGGTGTGCTAACTGGGGCCCATTCTGTTTCTGACCCAGCTGCAACTTTTATTTTTCTATTCTGCCATTTTCTAGGATTCAAGACATTGATATTTTGGCGCAGAGAGCAGTATTGTGACCTCTTCAATAGGAGTGGACTGCTTAGCTTGTTAGTTGCTAAAAATTCTAATTCAGAGCCAGAGACAATTAGCTGGGAGGAGACAATGGATCTTTTGCATTCTTCCCAGCACCAGCTTTTCTGTTTCTGGCAGTGTGACATGCACTAAACAGTAATTATTTTGTTCAATTCTCATTCACAAGACTTGTCTTTAATTGGTGTATTATTTTCTTGCATGTGATAGATTATATATCTATTTGAATTTTTTTAAAAAATTGATATGAAGCTTTTGTCTTCTTTTGCTTTATAGATATTTTTGTCACAGGTGAAGGCATGCCAGAAGGCACAGTAACTTTTAAAAGAAAACTATGATGGTTTGATAAGGGTGGGCATTTATTTAGCATGTTTTATATTCTAGGCAAAGCATCTTACCGTTAAATACAAATGCGGCTTGATTTTTTTTCCTCCTCCTTTTAAGAGAACACTGAACATATTTTTGCCTCATTCCCATCTAAGGAATTGACTTGTCTTATGTTATGCGCACTGAATTGATGTTATCATGCTTCCATTCCTGCTCTGGGCTGGAGACCCAGGAGTGTGTCCACAGCAAGTGAACAGAATGGAGCCAAAAGACATGGAATTGTACTTTTTGTTAGGTCACTGACAATGACTAAGCTTTGTGCTCTATAAAACTCTGAAAGTTGCCATGCTTGAATTCTTTTTATGTATTTTCTTTGGTTCTCAGTGTCGCTGTGGGTGCCCTGGAAAAGCTGAAAGCCGAGACTGCAAACCTCCTGTCTCCAGAGAGCCTTCCCTTCCCCGGGTCTCACAGAGCACCAGTGGAAAGAACATAAGATGTATGAGACAGGCAGCCTTGCTAGGTCCGGCATCTCAAGGTGGGTCCCAGTTCCTGAACCTGATGAGTCCAATTTCTTTCCCCTCTAATAAGATGTGATCACACGCACATACTGAGAGTCTGTTGTGCTATGTGAATTTGAACACGCAAAGATCACGTCCCATTCCTGGAGTATACCAGAGTCTCAATAAAATGTAAACTGTTACTGTTGGAGCAGAATCATCTCCTTTTATTGTCTCCTGGGTCTAGGGAAGTTGATCTTGAACATTCCTTGGCCCCTTCCATTTTAATCTGCTCTTTCTGGACACAGGATCCTCAGCCTAAACTTCTTCCTTTTTCAAAATACTCATGCTTCTTCGCATTCCCTTAGGATCACAGTTCTTGCTCAGCTAACATGACAATCTGTTAAGCACAAATTCATGATTGTCTGAATTAGTATTTATGCTTCACAGGAACTCCTTGCTGGTAAGATATATACTGGATATAGAAATACAAGGCACATTTGGGATTCAGGGGAATAGAGCAAATGTTTTGGTCAGGAAGAAGGAAAACCTTTAAAAGTGCAAGATTTTTGCAGACTTTATGAGATCAAGAAAGCTAGGAGCTAGATGGTAGGCACTATAGACTTTTCTACAATGTACTTACAAATTTGGACCATCCAAGAGTCTTAATCATGTAAATGACAGCCTCCCCTATACTGGGGGATGTGAGACAGGTTAAACATTTGGAATAACAAATGAGTTATAGCTTTAGACACACAAATTAAAAATAACTTTAGAGGCTGATGTTCCAAACCCAATAAAGGTGATAACAGTTTTATAATTCAAACTGAGTGATACAAGATTGGATGTTGGCCATCTCATTTTATAGATGAAATGAAACACACCCCAGATTAGGCCCACTGAACTCTGCCCATTCCATAGGACACACATCGAGAGGCTAGCCTTGTATATATGTTCAAGCTAGGGCTAATGAGGGAGAGAGGTGCTTGCGTGGAGCTCTCTATCCCTGGGGTGAAAATTCATGATAGAGAATGACCTCTGAGCCCAGATAACACAAACAACACACACATCCCCTCCGGGGATGTTCCAAAAGTACATACACACCTTTGCTCTTTGGATTCCCTTTAAAATAGAAGTATTTCAGAAGTATAATGATATACTTATAATACTTATATATACTTATATACATGTAAGTATATAATGTACTCATAGTAATATGGCATGTTACAAGATTCAACAGGAAAATTGCACTGTGAATATACGGTTGAATTTTAAACACTGTGTGGAAGATGCCCATGGTGTTGTCCTTGAGAGAGAAGCTGGAGGCTTAGCTCCTGGTCTACGCTCTTAGAGTTTGGTTTGCATGATGGCAGAGCCAGGCTTAGATTCTTTCTGAAACTACCTGCCCCTTGTTTACAGCTTCATGACAGGGCATGTGTCTGATCACAAAGATAACTGCTATTCCCATGCTTTGAACTTTGTAGACCTTAGTGGGATATAGTAATTCAGAGTGGAAAAGTCTTGATGTAGTCTAGAGAGATGCAGAGATGTGAAGCCTGGTAACAGAGCCTCCTGGGAACACTCTTCAAGGTTCCAACACATTGTTTGATGTCAGCACAACCACACTGATGCTGTGAAGTGAGTTTTAACAGGTCTACAACCTTTTAAAACACACACACACACACACACACACACAAAATCTCCCACCGCCCCCGCTGAAACAATAGTATCTGGTAATATTTTTGAGGTGCAGGAATAGAAGTATTCATAAACTACTTATGGAGATATTTCTGAGAAGACATAAGGACACGGTGTGGTAGATGGTAGGAAGAGAAGCTAGGACTTCTGAGGGCTGGAAGGGAAGGCAGTTTGTTATGCAGAAACAGCTCCCTGGTTATAAGGGAATTTTCAACAAAGGGCACTTGAATGTCAACCCCATTAGTGGCCACAGGTGAGTAAAGGAATAAGTTATTTGTAATGAAAGCAGATACTCAGGGCTCCGCCAACAGTCTCGAAGCCAAGAGGCATTTCTGATGCACCCGGCAAGGAACTCAGGTGCAGAGGCAGCCCACAGAGCAGCAGACACCCTGTGATGGACGGGCGGGGCAGACTAGCTGTACTTACCAAAAGTGCCTGCTAAGTCAGATCCTTGTACCTGCTGGAAACTACACACACACACACACACACACACACACACACACACACACACACACACACGCACACAAACGCGCACGCGCACACGCACAACACAACACACACACAAACATAAACACACACACACACGCGTGCGCGAGCGTGCACAATACAACACAACACACACACAAACATAAACACACACACAAGAGGGGGGAGGGAAGAAGAGGGAGCGGGGAGAGAGAGAGATTCTTCTAGGGGAAGAAGAATAAGGCCAACTATTTTAGCAGTAGGATATCAAGATTATGACACTGGTGCTATAATTATATACACACTCAATCTTTAGATGGACACATGGCAAGTATTGTGTGCACAGGGCCATCCTGTATTAGCTTGAATTTTGCCATTTAGCATTTATTGCTTCAAATTCTACACATGTCTTAAACCTTCCTTTTAAATATCCATGCCTCTGGGAGAGTGAAAACATTGCCGAGTACTATATAGTTTAGCAAAAGTCGGATGCTTACCAGCCCTCCAATCACCGCTCAACACTCTCAATCACTCAACACTTCTCACCACTGTCTGTCATTGCCCATTTTACTCCAGATGTGCTGCATCTGAGCTCAAGGGTGGTCCACGGGGCCTCAAACATGAGTTTAACATCATTTGTGACAGCTATAGACAGGGCAGACAATCCTAAATTCATTATCAAAATTCCTCAAGCCCATTTTTCTCCGCTTATTCTCTCAGTAACTACTTTTTACATTTATAGTTGGCCTTGAAATGCATGCTGTTTTCCCTCAAATCTAAGGATTTTCCTTAAGGGCTACACAGAAGTCTCTATTGGGGGAGCAGGGGCATGTCTGTTTTCTAAACGTCTTTTTGTTTGATGTCAACTGGTTCAGATTCTGCCTCATAAGAAAGAGTATACTGCCTTTCAGACACACAGAACTTGGGCATCTATACTCCATATTCCAGGATGCTGAGTTGGGTGTGGCAGGGAGGACATCAGGAAAGGGATGACAACTCTCTCTCTCTCTCTCTCTCTCTCTCTCTCTCTCTCTCTCTCTCTCTCTCTCTCTCTCTCTCTCATCTCCCTCCCTCTTTCACAAGGTCAGGATATTCACCCTTTGGAGAAGTAGGGAAAGAAGTTAACTCCTCTCTGGGCCTAGTCATTCCACCTAGAGACCAGCAAGAGAGCACAGGGCCGGAGATAATTAAACCTGATGCCTTTCAAGGGCATCGAGAATTCTGAGTCCTAGCCTCAGGACTGGGTATTCCAGTGGCTTTTACTACACATTAAATATGAAAGCGAAATGGCTTCAGCACCAGTCCACACTAATTATCTGTGGCCCTTTGCCTCTGTGCTCGGTGTCAGGAATTTTGAGGTCTTCAAGCTATAATCTGCTGAAAGAAAAAGAAAAATTCAGCAAGTGGGATAATAGCATTTGTCAGTTTCATTTACAGCTCGTTTAGGTTGGCTGAATTAATGAGTACCTATAAAGCCGCCTTGCAAGGGTCTCTTGCACAGCCTTAAAGTATACCACACAATTAAACATCTCTGGCAGAAGCATAAATAGCAGAAGCATAAAAAAAATTTGCTCGGTTGGCATTTTTCATAGTACTATTTTTTCCAGTTGAGAGAATTCTTTGTATGGGTCAAAAATACGCATGCTCAGAACCTTTGTACCCATCATTGTCCAAGCACTTTAAGTTCTTCTATGAGACTCATGCTGCCCACAACCTCCCACAGCATTTGTCTGTGGCTCTCCTCTCTAGTCTGTTGATACTTTGGGGCCACATCTAATCCTTCCTTGGATTACAAGCTTTAGTCAGCAGGTAGTGTTTTAGAGCTTCGTATTCCCCACAGGACTTGGTTTAATGTTCACACACTTAGGGTAGTCAGTAAATGGTTTTGAATTAATCATCACCAAGGAGAACGAGAACACTGCTCCTAAAAGCTTATAGAGGCTAAATTATCATCATTATTTATATTCTTTTAAAAGGCACTTTGTATATGAACCTGGTACCACGCTACACTTTATATCATTTAATCATGTCCCCATAGTAAGAGGACAAGACTCAGCCCACGTAGTAATTATTAGCTTGGTATTACACAGTTCAATTGCAAGTTTGATTGTATGTAGATCTATCACTTTAACTTTTATGCTATACATTCCTACAGTTTATATGGTTATCAGCATGTTAACATGGCTGGATCATTATCACCATGATACCTCCTATGCCAAATTAGCTGCAGTTTTAGCTGAATGCTCCAAAGATCAGACATGGGATGATGTAGGCAGAAAGGATGTACTATCCCCTACTGGAGTGACCTGATAAACTTCCTCATCATGGTTACTTCAAGACAGACTTAGAGGAAGTAAAAAGCTCTGCTTTCTTTTGCCTGGATATTGGGGTGATTGGCAGAGGGATAGAATTTTGTAACATGCGATTACTAATCAAGAAAGTATCCCATAGCTGTTTTCTTGGGATAAAGAAGCAGACAACTGGAGTAGTTGGCACATTGTTACACTGAGAATATCTGAGGTATGACTGTACTCCAACTCTGCCATCTCACAAAATTGTATGTCTGTGAGGCTCAGAAGTAGGATAGGCTTGGGGTATAAGATGGAATAAAGCATGTGTCTGCCTTTGACTTGAAGATAGTTGAGCTGGGGAAGCAGCTAGGCGAACAGTGGTGACACAGTTGGTTGCGTATGACGTCAGCTGCTCATAGAAGCATTGTAGAAGAAGGCATAAGACAAGTTCTGAATAATAAGAAAAAAATCTCATTGTCTTTAGGTGTATGCTGTGCTGGTACTGGGCTTAGGACTCATTAGTTCTTGATCTTCCTAATGCTATGATCCTTTAATGCAATTCCTTAGATTGCGGTCGCCCCCAACCATAACTGCAATTTTCCTTTAGCTGTTATAAGTTATAATATAAATATCTGATATACAATCTCAAGAGGTCATGACCCCTTGGTTGATAACCACTGGGCTATCTGGTGGCAGGTGAGACAGTGACAGGGAGGATAGTTTCTGTGGTCTAGATGTACCTATCAGAGAAGATGGAGCCTCTCGAGAGGCATAGAAGATGGGGACACAGTTAGCTGACATCAACAATATGCCATAGCATGAGGTGAGCCCAAGAAGAAAGTCTTATAGGTAAAATGGACATGGACAACTGGCATCAAGATCTTTAATAAGTGTCTGGGATTAGATGTAAACACCATGCCTAGGCAGAGGGCTTTGGACCTAAGACTGACCCAAGTCATTAAGTGGTGTAGAACTCTGCCAGAGACCCTTGGGACATAGAGGTGCACCTTAACTTGGTCATAAGAAACCAGACAAGAGTCAGAGTAGTACAGTACTGAGGCTTAAGCAGGAGCCTTGATGTTTCTCATCTAGAGACTTCTTAGATCCCCTTTCAGTCAGAGCAAGGGTGGAATTGGCTCTGGATTCTGAGTGTGGACTTAGGCCAAGGCAGATACTGCAGAACGAAGTCTTTGCAATGGAGATTTGAACAAAAGGGCTCCAGGCATCATGGTAATCCACCAGGCTCATCCTTATCATACTAGAGCACTAACCCTGGTGGCTTGCTTCACATTTTATTTTGAGTAATGACATGGTGGGATAATGACATCACTGGAAAGTCACTGACTGTCTTTTCATTTGTTGTTGAAATGTGGCTTCATTTTTAGAGAAAAAAAAATCTCTGTAGTTTCTAATTAAGGTAACTGATTCCAGCACCTGGAAAATAGCACTGTACTATTTAATTAATGTATATTTTTAGATAATTTGACAGAGGCTAGCCTGAAATTTATTTTGATGGATTTGCATTAACTATAATTTACCAAGCTAATTAAGTTGGGCAAAATTGCAAAGAGAATGCTTAACTTTTGAAACTGGCTTTCAAATATTCTTAAATACTTTAAAAGGTACCGCATACGTGCCATTATTTAGTTGATTATAATAATGATCGTCATTATTTATTTTTTAAAAAACAGCTTTTCAAGTGACATTTAGTTGGTACTTTACAGATAATCCTTTCTGAGTCACTAGGAGTGTTTGTGATCACAGATATTTTCTTTTAAGAGACAGAAAACCAGCTTGAACAGACATAGGCAAAGAGAACGGCCCTTGCCACTTTCTCAGCTGTTAGAAAAACAAGTTTCTTGACTCTTTTAAGCTGCCATTGCAAAAGTACCATAAACTTGGTAGATTATAAACAACATAAATTTGCTTCCCAGAGTTCTAGAGGTTTTCTTTAATTAAGGTGTTGCACATTTAGTGTCTGTTAGGCCCTGAATTTTGGTTTACAGAGGGCCTCGTGTCATGGAAAGGATAAGGCAGCTCTCTGTTTTTTATAGTCATTAATCTCATTCACAAGAGTTCTTTTTTGATAGCCCAATCACCTCCAAAAGCTCACCTTGCAAACACCTAGAGGGTTAGGAATATGGATGAGATGCAAATAAAAGCCAGAAATTGCCCAATCAAGGACCCAGAACCAGGAAATCCATGGGCCTCTGAACCTTTGTTCCTTTGACTTTCACATCTCACAATGCTATCTATGTCTGTCTTAGAGGCAAAGACAGGAGGATAGTGAGTTTGATATAAACCTGGGCTGCATAGGTGAGACCTTGCCTTAAGCAAGCAATTAACTAACAAACATAATGAAAAAGTGGTCACATTGATGACATATCACAATTCTTAGTATGTGAGCATCTGGTACTGGTGCTTCAATAGGAATGTTATAAAAGTGGACATAAAAGAGAAATGATTCCATGATTCAATAAGTTCAAATACTTTTCTCAGTAAATAATACAACTATTAGGTAGATAAGAAATAATGCAACTATTGGCATTAGTGATGCTCTTCAGAACTGAGTCACCAACAGAACCAACTGAAGCTCAGTAGGCCACTCAACAGCAGCAAGCGAGAACGTCTTCTCGAGGAGTCGTGGGCCACCGCAAGGAATCAAAAACAAGCGTCATACAGAGAGAAAGCTCTCAGAATATTTGGATCAAGGAAAATACATATAAATAATCTCAGGGCCAAAGAGTATTTCAAGGAGAATCAGGAAACATTCCAACAAGCAAAAGTAAAAACCCAGAGTCTGGGTAAGATGCAGAGGAGTAAGGGAATCTGTCGAGGAAATGTTTAAACAGCAAAGGCGCTGGTCTTAAATCAAGCTGAGTTTATCTTGATAAGAACCAACATAAGCAGAAAGAAAGATAGACTAAGAGAAGACAGCAATGAAATTAGAAACAGAAAATAGAGGAAATCAATGAAACCAAAACTCTGTGGCCCTGTGGGGGGAAAATCAATTACTCTGATACTTTTCTAGGAACAATGACAAAAAGAGAAAAGTGCTATTTATTAATACCAGAAATGAAAGGAGGTTACGGTGACATCCTAGCTGTTAAAAGTGTAATGAACAAACATCTGTCACCAACTACGCAACCATATATTTGACAGCTCATGTTTCTCAAGAATCACAAACTGCTTAAACCAAGAAGAAACAGATAATACACAGAGTCCTATAGCTAAAAAAACAATGGAACCAGTAATAAAACAAAAATTGGAAAAGTCTTCAGGTACAGGTGGCTTTACTGGAAAATTCTGCCAAACAATGACACCAGTTCAATATATATATAAAAAAGGCATTGGAACTTATTTATGGGGTCAACACATTTGTTACTAAACCAAGAAAGTATTTCAAAATCAGGAAAACTACAGGCCAACACCTTTGTGAACATAGGCGAGAAAGTCTTTCTAAGTAAGCTGGTTCATCAATACGTACAAGGTAGGCCTGACAACACGAGACCAATTCAATACTTGAAAAGCACGAAACAATCCAGACATTATCGGTCAATGGTAAAAGATTTAACTGTATTATTTTAACAATTCCCCTCAAATAAAACACTGAAGTATGAATCTAACAAAACATGCATAGGCTCTCTGTAATGAAAACTGCAGAAGCTTGTGAATGAAGTAGAAAATTAAAAGGCTGACAGACGGTGAGCCATGGTGTGTTCATGTCTGAAGGCTCTACAGAGTGAAGACGTTGTGCATCTCAAATTAATCTAGAGCAACATTTTGGCGGGAGAGGGGAGGTGGTAAAAATATCCATACATAAAGTCAAGGATTTAGAGTTATCAAACTATTTTGGCAAACAAAATAAACTTCAGGAAAGCATACCACCCGACTTTAAGATTTGCCACGAAGCCATAAAAGAGGGTGGGGGAAGGTGGAGTGCCATGAGAATTCACCTTGTAGATCAGTAAACAGGAGTGATCACAACCAGGCCACCCAGTTATGGTTGAGTGACTAGTCAATGTTCAGAGACAATCCACTGGAGAAACAAGAGTTTTTTCAACAAAATGGGTTTTTTAAATTAAAAAAAAATAACTTAAATAAAATTATTTTGTTAAAAATAAAGTACAAGTGAAAATATTACACAGCTAGGATAAGGTAGCTACTCAAACATTTCACTGGTCCCAAACTCTATCCATATAAATACATGTCTATTCAGTTAGAATAGTCATTCTGAAGCTCAAATGATTTAATAGTAAAGATAAAATTATAAACCCTTAGTAGGTTACTTAACTGAGAACAAAAGCATGATTCATAATAGAAAAAAAATGGATAGATTAAGTCTTAACAGAACTAAAACTTTCTACTTACATCCATTAAAAAAATATCAATGAATGGATCTAATCAGTCCATAGCCGTTCAAGACTCAGCACAGCCAAGTGGCCTTCAGGTGGCATACAGTGGGGTCAGCAACGAGAAGTCAAAGAAAGACCAAGACCAGGAATGCTACTGTCTTAGAGTACCACACCTGGTGGCGCACGCGATGCACTTGAATTTATTCTTAGTTGTGCCCTATATAACATCTCAGTGCTGAGCCACGTTACAGGGATGCACTCAGACTACATCAGGCTATTAGTTCACAGTACATTCCAGCACCATGATGGAACTGCCTAACACCTTCGTGGGATATGTTCCTGGCACTAAGCGTTGTGTGGCTGTATAATGGAAAAGACAAAGATAGAGTGATAAGGAGCAGTCCAGAGACCCCAGGGGTTCAGTGGAAGGGTCTGTTCTGGGATAGGTCTACATGGGGTCCTGGGAATGACAGCTGTGTTCTCCGTAGAGAAATATGTTACAGCTCATGTGGACCCATGTAAATTGCTGCTTCCACATTGTGCAACTTTAAGAACTAAAATGAAGTCTAGGCATGCTGGCATGTGTCTGTAGTCTCAGAATGTTGAGACAGGAGGATCACAAGTTTAAGACCACTCTGGGATATACAGGTAGACCTTGTTACAAACAAACAATAATGAAGACTTCATCATTTACATGTTTTAATGCCCTAAGATAGAAAAAGCCTCCACCCCCAAAAGAGTACTGATTTGATTTTATAAATCTACTAATTTCTACAGGCCATAAAATCCTGAAAGACAAGTGACAGGCTGGGAAAAATATTTCCTATGTGTTTAGGGACTAATGTACATAGCATATTAAAATCTCATTTATATCAGAAACAAACAGTACAGTGTGTGTGCACACGCATGTGCTTATGTGCATGTGTGCATGTTAAGTAAGATCAAAATAGGCAATTCCTAGAAGACAAACCTCAAATGGTATAAACAAAGACCACTTGAAAAGACACTGAGTCACAAGAGTTACCACATCAAAGGCAGAGACACTCCTTTGAAAGACAGCTTCAATCAAAAGCAGGACCCTTCCACAACGTTTCACCTGGAGCAATCTTTCCCATAAGACTTTTAGTGTCCTATAGACATTTATATATAAGCAAAAGGATGCATGTGTGAGAATACTGTGATATTGTTTGTGCTTATGAAAACATGTAAATAAACTAAATGTTTACTATTGAATTATGGCAGTCTGTATTAAGGAACATTATGGAGTCACTAAAAAGAATGGCATAAATCAATGTTCATTAACAGGGATAATAACTCCTAACAAATCATGGGGTGAAGGAATCAGTAACAGGACAATATATGTGACATCATGACTATTAGAGACAAAGCAGTTATAGGTATGTGTTTACTTGCATATATACATATGTGTTACATGTATACATGTGGGATGTATAAATGCAGAAATATTGTTCCTCTTGTTGATCACAATAGCTTCAGTTGTGATCTGTGGCTGAAGGCACAGTATGAACTTTCTAAAAAAGAAATTAATTACATTAGTTAAATGTCCTTTAGTTGGCATCATCCAAGGAGAGGTTAATAATTTACAAAGCTGTGTGGAAATGGATAGTGTAGGGGCCTGAAAGGCTGTTCATAGCCACAGATCTAAGGAAGTGGCAGGGTAAGGATTTGAGAGGATCTGTGGCGTTTAGCCAAGGGACACATCAGGTTAGAAAATAACATTTTATTTCCTCCATTCTCCTGAGTTCTTCACTGGCGGATCCTGCTGGCCACCTGAGAGCAGGAGGCCTTGAGCAGTCACTGATCAGTTGTCTGAGCAGAGACTGGGTGGGGACAGGCAGAGAGGCATCCGCAGGGCAAGCAAGAACTACTGTGTGAGCATTTATATCCCTTGTTCTTCTATACTCTATAAATTGCTACTAATAAAATATGTTATGTTTGTAATTTTTATATTTAAAAATGATGCAGTTCCCATCTTATCACACCCTCTCACAGAGGCAAAAGTAAGTTGAGTTCCCACTCTCACAGCGTTGATCAGAGTTTCAGCCAGAATCAAGTCCCCCTCTCTTTTCTAAGGGCCTTCAGTTTTGTTCAGGTCTCCTTTAATCCCCCATACTTCAAGGTCACGTTGGTGTTGAGGTCTCCTCTTCAGTGATTGGCAGCACGCATGTCCGTATCCACGCAGAGAGGACAGAGAGAAACTTTGCTTGGGGCTGTTTCAGCTACTATTCTGAAAGCCGTGACAAAAATATCTGATGTTAACAACATAAGGGAGGAAAAGTCTGTTTTGACTCAGTCTCTGTCCATCAAAATTCAGAACATAAGGTGGTTGGTCATTGTGTAGCCATAGACAAGAAGCAGAGACCGACACAAAGAAAGAGCCCAGATAATATACCTCGTTGTCCTGCTCCCTCATCTATGGTTTTCTGGAGGTTCCACAAACTCCTCAACACGATGCCACCAGCGGGGGAGAGTCACATGCTCCAGGACATTAGCCTGTGGGGATACTTCAGACTGGAAACATAACAGAGGTCTCTAAGAAGGGCTACAGGGTCAGACAGAGGCTGTATGCTGTGCCAACAGAGGCGCCAACACAAAGAAGTGAGGCTCACTTCTTTCACAGAAGAAGCCTGAACGCTGAGGTGGGAGGACCCTGGATTCTTGATTGATTTAAGCAGCCATGCAGGGCTTGCAATTCTGCATTTGTTTCCATGGTGTCTTCAGTGTCTTCTTTTTCTTGGAGCCCAGAGAGAATTTTATTTGTGTGCCCCATGGAGTCTCGCTGGTTCCCTTCTGGTGGCTTTCAGGGAAGATGGCTATTAGATGTATCCATAAAACATGTCCCACCCGCTGACATGTTGGCTTCCCTTGACCTACTGTGCATATGTCTTATCCACTGCTTGACAGATGCACTCTCACCAGGCCCGGTGCATCACCAGACCTCACCTTCAGAAGCATGGTGTTTCATCTCAGTGTGTTACGGTGTATTGAACTCCCGCTTTGCTGCTCAACATGAGATGCTCCGACTCCCTCACTTTCTCCTTCTTTTCCTTCCTCTTCTATTCTTTCTTTCCTTCCTGATTCTTTCATAACAGAAGGGAAATGGAAGTCAAAGGAAGGAAAGAGACTGGTACTTTAATATCCTGATACTGAATCTGTATACTCCTATATTTGCATAGTAAGTTGGGAATTAGTCTTCAAAGAGAAGATCCCAACACCTTCTCCTTTCTGCAGGTGGTACTCCTCCTTCCGAGTGTCTTGGCTTTTCCTCTGTGCCCAATAGGAAAGACTTACAGGCATGTTCCTGGACCACAGAACCCTGACTTTACATGTCAAGGCTTATATCAGTATCCATGTCAGTGTGGGAAGATGGGCTTGCTAGGAAGTATAGCTTAGCATTCCTGCAAGTGGGAGGAGGTACCACGCCAACTTAAAGCCGTATTTCTGTTGAAGTGGTTTGCTGAGACACTCGTCCGCCAGCCTCATCTCTAGTAATCACAGCAGACTTCAAACTCGGTCAGTCAGGTGTAAGGGTAGTCAGTCAGTCCTTCACACCTGAACTATGCAATTTCATCAGTGCCTGCTAGACGGGCTTTCCTTGGTGTAGCTATTCCTCTTTTACCTCTCCTTCTTGCCGGCAGACCTCCCCATTGTGATTCCTTCTTGCTGGGATAAAGTCAGGGAATTAAGCTGCCTCCAGTCCTTTTCCAGGAGCAGGGCATCTCAGAAATGGTGCTTGCCTCCTTGTTGAACAGTGAGGAAGACAATGAGCAGTGCCAGAGCAAGCCTGGTAAAGGACCCTGATTTCAGAGCACCGTCCTTGGACACCCCCTTGACCCCCGGGTTCTATAGTTTCTCATTTGGATGTTACCCAGTTGCTTCTTAGCTTTTATTTTCTGTGTGACTTATTTCTGCTTCAATGATCACTTGGAAAGGGCATGTTTTGGTATTCTCTGAATGTATCCTAAGTGCTATGGAAATAGCTAACTAGCAAGCATTGACTAAACTCAGCTCTCAACCTTCTGCTATTCAACTTAGAACTGGTTTCCCCCTATGGATTTAAATTACTTCCTAACTGACATAAGGAAGAATTCTTTATATGCGTCTAGAGAAGTGACCCATCCTCCCCGAGCGACAGTGTAACCTGGCATTTCTTGTTTACTTCTGGTTTAGACAAACCTCAAGCATTTCTTTTGCTTTTGCAAGAGATCGTGGCCTTGCGTTTATAATAAAAATGAAACACACGTGTTACAACATGAGTCAAGAAGTCAAAGCTTGCTTCTTTGCTTGGCAACATTTTTCTTCCCTGCACACACAAGCATATATTTTAAAAATTCACATGATACAGCCATCTGACTCATAAAATATTAATAAAAATAGAAAATTATCTTTTTTTTTCTCAAGAAATATCCTCTTTCTCCCACAATTGTAAGGAAGACCATTTGATTATTTCTAAGCTTTCCACACCATTGACCATGTCCCTGCAGAGAGACTTCAGTGCCACCCGCATGGATGAATACTGTTAAACATTACTGCGAGCAAAGGTAAGCAGGTATCTTAAGTTATCTGTCTAGTAGTCTATTTCTAATGTGATTTCCCTTTGCTTGAATCCTTGAGATGTTGAGCTGAAGTTCATAGCAATGTTTCACTGTGGCTGAGGCTTAATGAATAGAGAGACAAGAGAAAACTATAATTCTTGGCCTTGGGACCTGTGTGGAAAATGTGTTAGTCATCTCAGGCTCACACACAGAAACCAAATCTGTTATGCTTGTTTCAAATGCATTTTAATTCTGGCTTCTGAGTTGGCCCCAGTGTGGGAGGTTTATGTGTGACCGGAAAGGATGACTAACTGCCCGATATCAAAATGGCTATGTGTAGTAGAAAACTCAAAGGAATCTGGAAATAGACTACTAGAGAGATGAGTTGTGGGGCTTATTCTGATATCTGCTTACCTTTGCTTGGCAGTAACATCATGGAAAAGGTAACCAAGGGTGGGAACAGGTTTTCTTCCTACCGGCGTGTGCATTTGTCCTTGGCACCTCACGAGGTTGCCTTCTTTCCTTTAAGTCCAAGTCTCCTGAGGTGGCAGCGTGTCTTTCAGTTGTACTGGGTGCATCTCTACTTCGTATAACCAGAATTGAGAAGAGGCACTGAATATTGCCCTAGACCATCCCCACACCCAACCCTGGGGAAAACTCCCAGCATTCTCAGCGGGACGGATTGCAACTAAAGGAAATGGGCCGTCTTTAACAATCTTTCCTGGTCAGTACCAAGGGAGCCACCTCCTTCAACACTGAAATCCCCTTCAACCTTGAGAAAAAGGGCAGTGGGCAGCCTGGAGCAGAGATGGGCTCGCTCTGAAAAGCGCGCTAACAACCGGAGGGTGTCATGAGACAGCGGCCACTCATCTTGATCACCCATGAAAACAAGTCTCCAGAAGGGAATGGAGAGTCTCTAGGCGGCATGGGATTGAGTGCCACTGTAATGGTCACCCCTGCTTCCTAGGCCCAGAGGGGGACCAGCTCTACTTTGGGGAGACCTAGGACCTGTAATTGGAGAAGGCAACGTTATTTCAAGACAATGGATACCGTCATTCTCAGGATATTGTTAAAAGGAGAACACAGTTATGGGAAGTCTTTGTGAGCTGAAAGTAGAGATTGAAAGAATGCATCTAGGATTGGCAGATCCCATCAAGGATTGGCAGAGCTCTCCCCGAAACCACTGGAAGCTTAAAGTGAACCCTAGAATAGATCCTTTCTGGTTTTTTAACCAGTCCAAGTAACACCATTACCTCAGACCACAGCCTTCAGAGCAGAGAGACAATGTAGTCCTTTGCATTAATTTATTGCAGAAGTCCCAGACATTAATACAGGTAGTAAAATAACCCAGAGACACAATTCAACATTGAATGTAGTGTTCTCGGTGAGGTTTCTGTTGTGTGGAATTGTGCACTTGAAGGGTGGGTGAGGAAGACCATATCTGAAGCCATCCTCAAGGTCATAATCACAGTGATTGCTTGTCCTCACATGGGACACTGAAAAGGAGCTGATAATACAGACATCTTCAGGCGTGACCACAAGATGCAGGACTTCCACCATGCAAGACTCCACTCTGGTTGTGTGCCCCGCCCCCGCCCCCCCACCCCCCCATAGTTTTCCTCCTCCTCACTGTGCAGCTTGTGTCTTTCCAGAGGTTATGCCTGCTTTACAGGTGGCTGTATTTTCTTAGCTGGCTTCCTAGGTTGGAGCAATGGAGGAAAAGAGAGAAATTATTGTAATTTTCAGTCTCAAGCTAAGTCTTGATGTTATTGTTATAGCCTTAGCCACCAGTTTTCCTGTGGTATGAAAATTTTCACCATTGGGCAGTGCCACAGTTGCCTCCCCAGTCCCATTATCATCATTTCTTTCCATTGAGAGTTTCCCTTCTAGTGAACTGCAGATCATTCGGATGGATAACAAGTACTGTGCGGTTTGCTTTTAGTGGATCAGTTTTAAGGTAATCTGTTTTCATCACACCGAGAGCACCGCCAGTCAGTTAACATGAAGAAAATATTAAGGGCAATGTTCTTTCATTTAGGTAAGGCAGGAGATAACTCACGCGTTATTTTTTTCCCACTTAAACACTAAAGGAAAGCTGTGAATGAAGCTTTGCCGAAGAAGAAATAGGAAGGAAATTGATTTAAAAACAAACAGACGCTGGTGAAATGATCTCTGGGAGGCTGGGAATCTGGTCCACTTAACGCTCATCTTTTCACCTTCTAGTGAAGTGCCACCCACTTTTTTTTCCCCATTTCATTTCAGTCTGTCTTCCAATACACCATCTGTCTGCTTCATCTGAGAGAGCTCACAGACAGAGTAGAAAATAGGGTGAGATAAAGGAGGCCAAATTGTGCTAGAGGGATTTAACGAAGGTCAGCTGTCCCCTGCCCTTTCGCTTTCTCCATTGCTTCAGATTTGGTTTGCACATGAACCCGGTGCCCATGCAGCCAAAGAAGCCCAGTTCTAGACCCACAGTCACCACAGTTCTGGGGACACAGACTTCAGTTAGGATCTCCTCCTAATGTGACTCAAGTTTCTCACTGCGGCAGAAAGGAAGAAGGTTCTGTGCACACAAAGGTGAGAACATGGTGGGCTTGTAAAAGCATCTTGGATGCAGGTGAGAGCGCGGAGCTCACTGACATAGCATGCTATAGCAGCCTACAAATGTGGCTGCTCTGTGGTGATGGACATCTGTGGAGCTTCTTATTCCTACACAATCATCTTAGGACCTTCTTCACTTCACCTATTTCTATAGTTATTCATTCACTGTCTCTGTACACAGTCACTCATGATTTCAAATCATCTCATCAAGGCAAATTAACCCCTTCGTACCTGGAGACTTGTTTTTGTGTATTCCCAGCATGGAAGGAGTCACCCTGTTTGTTCTTTATCCACGATGAATCTCACCAGTCACATCCGTCCTCTCCAGAACATCATCTGTCTGTGGATCCAGCCATAAATAAGTAAAGACTCTCTTCTTAAATGTCTGATGCCTGGAGTTATGCCTCTTAGAGCTACATTTACATTTCCAATCAGGACATCACATTGAATATTCATCGTGAGCTTTTCATCAGCTATCAATACAGTCTTTTGATGCACTGCTGGGGACCAGCCCCTGGTTTCTTCCACCCAGCAGTAATTGGGACTTTCATGTTCTCCTTAAATTGCTACACTCACTTTTACAAATTGTATTATTTTTCTTTTATGTGTATCCTTTTAATTTATGCTGGCCTGATTGCTTTGTCACAAACACCTTTTAAAGATATTACCTATTTACTGGGTTTTGTTATTATTATACTTAGCACATTCGATTAATGCTTTATTATTTTTTTTTAAAAAAGTCTCTTTTTTTAAAAAAAAAGATGCATTGGCTCTGGAGATGAGGGAACTTTTCAATCTCCATGATTTATTCGAAATGTCCCGAGTAGAGGAATCTGTAATGATACTGAAAAGCAACTGAAGTAAAGATAGAGGGAGACACTTAGCAAACAATAGCAACAATTACAGAAACAAAGAGAGAGGCAGGGAAAGGCTTCCCTGCAGGTGGGGAATTAATTGAACAGGGAAAGCCACAGAGGGACAGGTGAGCACTTCCCACTCCCCAGCTGTCATCAGGGCACAGCAACTGAGGCTTGGAAAGTCAGAGGGAAAAAAAGGAAAGGGGAAGGAAAAGGGGAGGGAGGAAGCATGGGAGGGCATGGGAGGGGGGAGCCATCTATTAACTCATTTGTTGGTGCTCATTCCTAAGCAAAGTGCCCGTGTAACACTTAGGTATCTTTTGAAATCTGCACATGCACTTCCTACCTGCTGTGCTCAATTTCAGAACCCAGAGCTGTTGTTAAGGGAAAATAGCAACCTTTGTTCTCTCCCCAAGGCACAACATGCTGTACCAGGTTTTTTTTTAAGAAGAAAACAAAACAAAACAAAACAAAAAATTCTTTCTTTCTTTCTTTCTTTCTTTCTTTCTTTCTTTCTTTCTTTCTTTCTTTCTTTCTTTCTTTTTTTTCTTCCTTTTTCTTTAAGAACTGGTGACCCAGACCCAATCCTTCTAAGTCCTTTCTTTCCTTTTGTGCAACAGTGAGGGACCACTATTACCGTGGCTCACAAAGCAAGATTTTCTTTCCTATATTTTCAAGTCCCCCATGATGACATCAGGCCACTTTCTGTAATGGATGGTGTTCATTCTTGATGTGATAGAGGTACCTTTGAAGCTGCCTGAAGCAGGCACTTCCTTCAGAGACAGGGAGTCAGCATGGGCAATTTTGGGGCCTTAGTTCAGACACAGAGACAAGTCTACAAAGAATAGCCAAGTCTCTGGGTTTTTAAAAACTTGATTGGGATGTAGAATGATACATTTCACACTGTTTGACTTAGACTACATTCAACATTAAAGACAGGCCAGAATTATGACCAAAACATCTACAAAAAGAATATAGAAAGCTATCTACTGAGTTTATTGAGATACAGTATTTCAGCTGCAGAATATAAAACTTTGTTCTTTTTGTGGTTGCTCCTCAATATGAGAGTTGACTCTACCCTGAGAGGTCATCCTTGGATACCTTAGGTTTACAGTAAATAATATTAGCTAGCTAGGCAGAGATTAATATAGCCTTGGAGTCATTTGAAGATAGACTCTTCCTTCATGGACAGCTTTAGACCAAACCTCTCACATCTTTGTTAACATTAGAAAGGAAACCATCACAACTGCCTTATTTAGAATGAAATACTTCTGACCATGAATGAAGAGGTACGGTTCTGGTCTGTTTCAAAGATTAGAACATTATATTAACTCCTCCCTCAAGAGTTAATATACCTGCACCTGTCAATCTCCTGCCCAGAAGACCATCCCACATGTAAGCTGATTCATGTGAAGACATACTAGAGAGATGGGAGGAATAATTATGCCTTTAGTGAGATAATGTACTTAAGCTTCCCAGAAACCCCTCTTTCAGTGTAGTCATTTACAGACACTTCCATGTGGAGGCAGTGTTAAATTTGTCTGTCTTTAGAATTCTACCAGCAACAGCAGTAGCAGCAGCAGCAGCAGAAGCAGCAGCAGCAGTAAAAGCGGCAGAAGCAGCAGCAGCAGCAGCAGAAGCAGAAGCAGCAGCAGCAGCAGCAGAAGCAGCAGCAGCAGAAGCAGCAGAAGCAGAAGCAGAAGCAGCAGAAGCAGAAGCAGCAGAAGCAGCAGAAGCAGAAGCAGCAGAAGCAGCAGCAGCAGAAGCAGCAGAAGCAGAAGCAGCAGAAGCAGCAGCAGAAGCAGAAGCAGCAGAAGCAGCAGAAGCAGAAGCAGCAGAAGCAGCAGAAGCAGAAGCAGCAGAAGCAGAAGCAGCAGAAGCAGAAGCAGCAGCAGCAGCAGAAGCAGAAGCAGCAGAAGCAGAAGCAGCAGAAGCAGCAGCAGCAGCAGAAGCAGAAGCAGCAGAAGCAGAAGCAGCAGAAGCAGAAGCAGCAGCAGCAGCAGAAGCAGAAGCAGCAGAAGCAGAAGCAGCAGAAGCAGCAGAAGCAGAAGCAGCAGAAGCAGAAGCAGCAGAAGCAGAAGCAGCAGCAGCAGCAGCAGCAGAAGCAGAAGCAGCAGAAGCAGAAGCAGCAGAAGCAGCAGCAGCAGAAGCAGCAGAAGCAGAAGCAGCAGAAGCAGAAGCAGCAGAAGCAGAAGCAGCAGCAGCAGCAGCAGCAGAAGCAGAAGCAGCAGAAGCAGAAGCAGCAGAAGCAGCAGAAGCAGAAGCAGCAGCAGCAGCAGCAGAAGCAGAAGCAGCAGAAGCAGCAGAAGCAGAAGCAGCAGAAGCAGCAGCAGCAGCAGAAGCAGAAGCAGCAGCAGCAGCAGCAGAAGCAGCAGCAGCAGCAGCAGAAGCAGAAGCAGCAGAAGCAGAAGCAGCAGAAGCAGCAGAAGCAGAAGCAGCAGAAGCAGAAGCAGCAGAAGCAGAAGCAGCAGAAGCAGCAGAAGCAGAAGCAGCAGAAGCAGAAGCAGCAGAAGCAGCAGAAGCAGAAGCAGCAGCAGCAGCAGCAGAAGCAGAAGCAGCAGAAGCAGAAGCAGCAGAAGCAGCAGAAGCAGAAGCAGCAGAAGCAGAAGCAGCAGAAGCAGCAGCAGCAGCAGAAGCAGAAGCAGCAGCAGCAGCAGCAGTAGCAGCAGCAGCAGCAGCAGAAGCAGAAGCAGCAGAAGCAGAAGCAGCAGCTGCAGCAGCAGCAGAAGCAGAAACATCTTACCTTTCCTTTGTCTTTTGTTCTATCTTTTTTCTCTTTCATGTGGTGTCCAAATGCCTGAGTACGCTTTCCACAACATGCTGGGCTTTCTCACTCTTTCTCTGAAGCTCCTCTCCCCTCTGCCACAACAATGCTTGCAGACCTCCATTGTTGAACATGGCAGCTTTCTCTGACCCTAACTCAAAAAGTCATGGTTTCATTCCTTCTTTTTTTCCTCCATCTCTCTCCTCGTGAAAGTTGCTGAGATTACAGTTTGCCTGCCCTGCTGTTTTTATTCTCCCAAACTCCAATTAAATTATCTTTGAGCTTCCTATTAAGTCCATTTTAAATTTTTTATTGGTGAGACTAACACAAAAGGGAGTCGTGATTTCTCAGGTAACAGTAACACATCAATTCCTCCGTGTGCCTCTAAGTTCCAAGTTGAGAGGTTTAAGAGGACTATTTAAGTGGAAAGTTTTGGGTTTTTTGGAAATTGTGTTAGATGGTGTTTGCTGGGGCAAACACAGGAAGGAATGTTTTGGCAGACTTGTGAAGGAACATTTTGTTTCACTGAAGCAGATACAGGTGAAAGGATATTCTGCTAAAGCAAGCACATGAAAGGACATGTGTGGTGAAGGTTTCTTCGCTAATGACATGCATATATTGGTCTGCCTTACATTGCATAGTTGCGCTCCATCTGTCAGGACTCCATAGAGAGAAATTCGCAAAATAAATAAATAAATAAATAAATAAACAAATAAAAACTTTTGGTAGTGGGTCGTGGCTTCTTGTTGCTTATGTGGACTCAGGCTGATTGGCAGAGTGATCTCAGCTGAGACAGACTCATGTGCTGAGGCAGACATGTAATGTTCCATGGGAGTATAAAAAGGACTCTATAGACAGTGATGGAAGCTGAGGTTGATTGCATGGCTAAATGCTTGTTGGTCTCTTGACTTCACTGATCTTCATTTCACTGAGAAAGGCAAAGTGGAGAACTGCTCCTGACATCCCTCCTGGTCTGACTCCTTCCTGCCTGGCTGTTCCTGCTAGGTCATGCCACCCGCTGCTATCCTGACACTGTTGAAATGGGACTGGACTGCTGGTATATCCGTGAAGTATTTGCAAGTGGATTGAGCTGCTGTGATTTCCTGACAACACAGATGGGAGTTGCTCCAAAGAACCCTTTCTAAACAGGTCCACTCCTCCCATTCTTTCTTTTCCACTATCCCTAGTGGATGGTGGGCTAAAAGGGAGGTTTAAAGCATTTAAGAACCATCATTAAAAATAGGATTTGAAAAAATTAAAGTAACAGACTATCCTGATATCACAAAGAATTTCACCAACTAATTTGCAAGCATAGTTGCACATGGCTTCTCTCCTTCTTCTGGGGCCTTGTTAGCTTTTGTCCCATGTCCTAAGCTCTGTCAACTTTTTTTTTTCTGATCATTCCTTTCATTTACATCTCTAATGAAATCCCACTTCCCGGTTACCCCTTCACAAGTCCCCCATTCCACAACTTTCCTCTTCTCCCTCTCTTTTGCCTCTATGAGGGTGCTCCCCAACCCACCAACCGTCTCCTGCCCAACCCCTCCAGCATCCCCCTATGCTGGGGCATCAACCCTCCACAGGACCAATGGCTTCCCCTCCTATTCATGTCTGACAAAGCCATCCTCTGCTACTTATGTATCTGGAGCCATGGATTCCCTCCCTGTATACTCCTTGGTTGGTGATCTAGTTCCTGGGAGCACTGGGTGGTCTGGCCAGCTGATGTTGTTCTTCCTGTGGAATTGCAATTCCCCTCAGCTCCTCCAGTCCTTCCTCCAGCTCCCACACCAGGGTCCCTAAGCTCAGTCTCATGGTTGACTCCAAGCATCCACATCTGCATTGGTCAGTTCCTGGCTGAACCTCCCAAGGAACAGCCACACCAGGCTCTGTCAACTTCTTAAGGGCCTTGTATTTGTATAGACCAAGCATGCAATTCAAATCCCATTCCCTCTCCATCCACTATTTATTCTCACACTTTCTTTTATAGCTAGATGTTATATCCATATTTCCTGTCTAGATTGTTTCACTTCCCATGGTATGTTGTATATTTTATAATGGGAGGTTTCTTCTTTCTTTGATTTATGTTATTGTGAGTTTTATTTATTACATACTAAAGTTACTGTCTTTTGCAGTTACTGCATGAAATATCTTTCCAGGAGACAAGTTTTTCTTCTGGTTTGCAACAGGCTTCAGGTTTTTCCTTCTTTCAACATGAGATTCCTGAAGAAAATCCAATGTCTTTGGGGTACATTGCATCAATACTCTGATGGCCAGAGGGAAGGGCACACTCCATAACATGGAGAGTACACAAAACAAAACAAAAAAAATAAGCAATACAGACAAATAAACTAACAAAAATTTAAAAACTCTTCCCCCCAAACACAGCTTGCCTAGAATTGATTTTCTTTATTAAGGGCATTTTTCTGCCTTAGGTGGACATTTCCTTGTAAAGCTGTTCTGTTCCAAGTGTCTTTTAGTCTTGAGCCATTTCTTAGGTATTTTATGGTTCATGTATAGCCAGCCCCTTTTCCCTCCTGTTGTGTTCATGTCATTTATTCTTTGTTTTTAGGAACATTGCCTCACTAGGAAGATAAGGTAGTTATATTATAAATTTGTAGACAACAATTGAAAAGTAAAGCCTGATTATAGCTACTGGGAAAAATGGGTGTTGCTCAGGGTGCGGCTTTACTGCTAATCTCATCTAAGTCATAACTGCAAGCACTGTTATGCATACAAGGAGGTGGAAGTCATGTTAAGATTTTTGTGTCCAGAGAAGACATTGTAATTTATTACTGTTGTACTGCTCTCTAATAATAATAAGATGAACACATTATGCATTCATATTCTACATGTGTTCCTCACCCTTGCTTTCTCACACTCTGATGCTGATACACAATTAAGGTACCGAGCCTTCCTGATGGGTAGATCCTTTCATCTTATGAGTGTTCTTTCTCATCCTTACTTATTTCCTTTATTCTGAAGCTGCATTCATCTGATATTAACATAGCCACTCCTGCCTTTTTAGTGCTATGGTTTGCACCAACACTTTTCTGTATTTTATTGATTTTCTCTTATTTCTCAGCTGTCTGATCTCTTGAATAAAAGTGATTGCTTTTCCAGAGTGCCATTTTCTCTTCTTGCCTATATTTTTGGATGAGTGATTTTTGAAGTTTCATTTTTATCATGGGTTATTGTTGCAGACTTTTAAATTTTATTATTCATGTTATACTGTATAAAAATTTGAAATATTCAAGGAAAAAAGTAACTCTATTGCTTTAGGTCCCCTCCTCCTCCAAGGATGACCAGACATCTGATTTTTCTTTTACAAAGCATGGTTTTATTGCTAAGTGATTATTAGGAATTGAAACTTTTCTTTAAAACTATATGTTTTTTGAAATTATTTTAGAAATCCACATCTGAAGGCAAGGTTATTGCTTGAAGAGTCAGAAAAATTCCTTTCAGATGAGGCTTCTGTCTGAAACCCTGCCTGGAAAAGATCCTTCACATAGATGGAAAAGAAGGGACGTGGGGCTATGGAGTTGGCTCAGGTGGAAGAGCTCAGGCTGAGGATGCACAAGGCCTGGGTTCAGGTCCCTGCTGCCCATGTAAATGGCCAAACACATTTGTAATTCTAGCCAAAGAAAGGCAAAGCCTCAAAGCCCAGTGGGCGTGCCAGCCTAGCCAAAGTGGTGAGTTGTAGATTCAGTGGCAGGAGACTCTGTCTCAAAGAATAAGACGCAGAGGGATCAAGGAAGACATCCAATGTTGACGTCTGGCCTGCATGCACACATGTTTGTGCTCCTGCACTGACATGTTTCTATGCTACATGTACATGAACAGATACATGCAAAGGAGGTAGGGGCTGGAGAGATGGCTTAGGCAGTGAATTGCATGCCTTGCAAACATGAGGAACTGATGTGCAGAAACCACTTTTTTTTTTAAATCTGTTGTGTTGGTGTATACTTATAATCCCACATTGAGATTTCTGGAGCTTGCTGGTCCCCCAGCCTAGCTTACTTGGGAAATTCCAGGATGATGAGAGACCCTGTCTCAAAAAGTAAATGTGACAGCTTCTGAGAAATGCCATTTTAATTTGTCTCCTGGCCTTCACAGGCACAAACACACAAGAAATATACATAAGAATGAGAGGTCCTTTATTACTATAGTGTACTGTAATGTTATTACATATCACAGATAATAAACTATGAAATGTCCAGTTTTCTAAGTTTACAATTTTACTTAGCTCAAAAGTTATGGGATTCAGCTTGTAACAACATGTATATGTATATGCATATGTGTATGTGTATAGTATACACATACCTATATACATATATATATATATATATATATATATATATATATATATATATATATATATGGGCAAAGACTAAAAACCTAGGAAGGAGACTGAGAGAATAACGTGCCATGATAGCAGCAAGGCAACTAGGGGCAGATACTGAGGGGAAGGTGAGGGCAGGATAGAGGTGGGAGGAAAAGCTATGAAAACACATGTTCATAACTGCCAGAATAGTATACAACACTGTGCTGCTCAGTGTGACCCAGATCTAGATGCTCCTGGGAAGAGAGAATTCAGTCGAGGAACCGCCTCCATCATATTGGCTTGTGGGCATGTCTGTGGCTCATGTTCTTGATTGCTAGTTAATGTAACTCAAAGTAGGCAGTGCCATCCCTGGACAGGTGGGCTTAGGTCATATAAGAAAGGTAGCTGAGCAAGCCATCAGGAAGCCAGTAAACAACTTACCCCCATGGTCCGTTCTTTAGTTCCTACTCCAGGTTCCTGCCTTGTCTTCCTTCAATAATAGACTGTACTCTGTAGGTTGAAATTTTCTTCCCAAGTTGTTCTTGGTAGTGTTTTATCCCAGCAATGGAAAACAAACTAGAATAGATATCTTGTATACTTACTTTAAAAAGTGCACACAAACAACAAAAAAGGACTGGACCCAGCAGGTTATATTTATATATTTGCAAATGCACATAGCTACACCTAAATATATACAACAGTAATAATCAGGGAAGAAAAGGCTGTCAATTTGAGAGTGGAAGGGATATGGAAAGAGATGGAGGGAACCTAGGAGGGGCTTGGAGAAGAAATGGGAAGGGGGCATATATTTAATTAAAATGTGTGAAAGTTAATAGAGAAAAGTAAAAAATAAAGCAGGCCTGGAAGAGTCTGTAAAAAAGAGAGAGAATTATGAGAGAAAACTTAGTCAAAGTTAAACAAAAAACAAAACATAAAAGCAAACCCATCACCCTCCTTCCCAGAGCTCTCCCTATCACCCTCCTCCCCCAGAGCTCTCCTGGGTCAGTCTCTGTGGTCATTCTAATGCTGGGTTGGCACATCCTCCACAATCAGGATTTGCCGTGTAACTTTTTTTCTATACTTCCTTTAAAACTTTATTTTTTTAGTTATGATAATAATTTTAATTGTGTTATAAATTTGAATACTAACAAACTTATATTTTAATTTGTACATCAATTATCTCATAGGACAGTCAAAGGCAAAATGAGGTATTTCTATAAAAATTAGTTACTAACAGCTGTATGTTCTGAATCATGGCTATAAAACTGGCTTTTGTTTACAGTTTAGTAAGGGTAGATTTTGTGTTTATGAACATTTATACATGTATTTAAAACATTAGTCACATGTTCACATGCTCAGTGATTTTGTTTTGTTTTTAAGACAAAAAAACCACCACAGACAACCTTAGCTTCCTTGACACAAAAGCCACTTCTATTGGGCATATTTTTGTAACAAACAAGTATATCTAGCCCTCCTATCTGCAAATTCACAAACCAAGTCTCTTTCACAAGCAATCAGTCAGTGGCACTGGATTTGGAAATCTCAATTCTGCCATGACAGAATTCAATGCCCCTTCTGCCATGACAACTGATGCGGTAGCAACCATATTGTAATTCCTGGAAGCACTATGGGATGGCATCATAAGCGAGGTGTAGCGACTGTGTACTGGCCTTTGCTGTGGGCATGCAGCTGAAGCCCAGGTGTCTTCCCAGAAAGAACTTGCCTGCATAAGGGAGGAATTACAACTGGAAAAGATGTGCTGTCTGCTCAGTTACCCATTAATTTGGCAGGAAAGGTAGAAAAGGGACAGGATGAGAAATGTGTTGTCTTAACACTTTAAAAAATACAGATGGAAGGATATAGGGGAAGTAAATACAGTAATATATGAGCTAATGAGAACTTCCCTTGACCTCAAAACTTGGAACTTGGGTTGGTTAGATTTTTGTCAACTTGACACAGCAAAGGTCGTCTGGGAAGAGAGAATATCAGTTGGGGAATATCTGCCTCCATCAGACTGGTGTACAGGTAAGTCTGTGTGGGGCATTTTCTTGATTGATGTTTGAGGTTGGGGAGCAGGCCAGTGAGGGCAATGCCATGCCTGGGTAGGTGGTCCTGGAATGTGTAAGAAGGTAGGCTAAGCAAGCCATGAGCAGCAGGCCAGCCAGCATTATTCCTCCACACATGCTGCTTCAGTTTCTGCCTTAACTTCTCTAAATGGATGGTGTGCTGAGACATGTAAGACAGATACATTTCTTCCCAAGTGACTTTTGGTCATAGTATTTGCACTAGAAAGCAAAACAAGACAGAACCCATGGCAGAAATGGACAACGAGGAGGAAGATAATGAGTTTTAAATGACAGAAGATATCCCTCAGATCTGACTTAATATAGAGGAATAAAAAAATAAATTCCCTGACCCAGCATGCCCACAAGGCTTTAACAATGGCTCATACAGCAAAGTATAATTAGGAAATAATCTACAATTGAACTGTTTGAGATGAGAAGACTCTAACCTTATTTACTTATTTATTTTGGTCTTGTTTTCAGCTTTGCTGGCACTTACTTAATTAACTTATCAGTACTGGTGATTGAACCTAGGGCCTTGCATATACTAAGTAAGTCTTCTATGGTTGAGCTATCCCCAGTCCTTGGCACTCATTTAATATACAGTCAGGAATCAGTGACTTGATCTTCTAGATGTGTTTCCTCAACAACAATGAAGAGTGCTTCATCAGATCTTCCAAGTTCCTCTAGTTCACACCCCACAATTCCAAAGCACACAGGTATGCCAGCAGAATCTGAGCACGCCATGGGAGACACGTGTGAGTCTCTTGTATCTCAGCTGTCTTATTCCAGTTTAACTTGATTGATTCTACCAGTGTCCATGTGTATGGTGGTTGGTGAAAAGTGTATAACACATTCGTAACACATTCTTTAATGCTTTCCTAGCTTATTTTCTTTTCTGTTTGTTTTATATTTGCTTTTGCACAACTAATCTTTGATCATCTGCCCCCAGTTATACTCTTCTACCTTCCTCTCTCCTCCTGCATCCCTTCTTCTTACAAACAAGAATCAAGGAAGAGTTTTAAACAGAAATGACAGACTCTCTCACAGTCTGAGTACCGCGGCATGGAGAAACTGAGCAATCCAGTTACCCATTCTTCCTTTATAGAAAGACAGTATAAACTGAGGCAATGAGAAAACTAGTCCTGGAGAGCCTGGCTCATCTGCTTTGTTCCTGCCTTTTGAGACCCTATGAATATCAGGGACTAGAAGACAGCAGAGGCAGTACAAGAATTACTCTAAAAAACTGGGCGTGCGAAAGGTAAGCTGTGATGCCCATCTTGTTGAGCTACGTGTCGGACTGTGTTCTTCAGAGACTTAAGAAAGAAATTGCAGATTTGCATTCATTCTCCTGGCCCTCTGGGCCTCTCTCCTGTCTCTCCCCACACCTGATCCTACACTATCATTTCCTTTCCTTCCCCTTTTCCATGCAGTTCCTTCCCTCCCTCTGCCTCCTATGACTATTTTATTTCCCCTTCTAAGTGTGATTCAAGCATCCTTGCTTGGGTTTTCCTTCTTGTTTAACTTCTTTGGGTCTGTTTCATGGGGTATATCATGGCTATTCTGTACTTTATGGCTGAGCTACCAACCAAAGAACATACACAGGCTGGACCCAGGTCCCGGGCACGTATATAGCAGATATGCAACTCAGTCTCCATGTGGGTCCCCCAACAACTGGAGCAGAGGTTCTCCCTGAAGCTGTAGCTTGACTATGGTATCCCTTCCCCAACAGGGCTGCCTTGTCTTGCCTCAGTGGGAGAGGATGCACCTTATCTGGCAGAGACTGTATGCACCAGGGTGGGGGGATACCCAGGGTGCAGACCTGCCCTATCAGAGGAGAAGGGAAGTGGGGATGAGGAGAAGGACTCTCTGAAGAGAGGATTGGGGTTAGGGGTGGGGAAGAATTGAGGATGTAAATAAATAAATTTAAATTGAAAATTGAAAAAAGAAGTTAATTCAGTGAGACCTTGGAAGCAGTATGAAGTGTTAGTAGCTTCAATGAACACCACTGATAGCACCAAAGGGTGCTATCTTTGCAATGTAGGAGGGGTCCTGGTAGATATGAAGGATTTGGGGGCATGTAAATCAGGCTTATAAAGTGCTAAAGCAATTAAGAGGGGATGAGAGAAAGGCAAAGCAGACAAAAGAATTTGTTTGGGTCACTTTGAGATAAATTTGGTAAGATTAGTGTTGTACTGATGTCCTTAGGGGAAAAATGATAAAAAGCCAAATGTTTTGTTAGTGAGCTTCTGTCAGGCTTTGGAGCCTGAGCAGCAGTTCACAGAAGTCACAAATGATAAAATGGTACAGGCAAGAGAAATTAAGCTTGTTTTAGGGGTGGTTAGTTATCGCCCTCTTTAGAATCCTGTGATCATGTATACCCTGCAAGAGTGTCCAACTCAGAACCCTTTGGCAGTCTGCCGAGACTGATGGAGAGGTAACGTGCTGGCAGAGAGCCTGCCACAAGGGAGTTGCTCCAGCAGCAGGCACAACAGGGTGGAGTTGACCGTGTGCCCCTTGAGCCTGAGGTGGGCTAGGCAGTACAAGCTAGCCTTACTGATACCATCTAGGATAGGACAATACCCAGTGGTCCTACAGCAGCATCACCCCAGGATGGAATGAATGGAGAGCCTGTGAAGAACGACTGTGGACTGTGGAAGGCTAGATGGGGTAGTGTCCTCTATGTATGACACTGTATCCAATATTACACTTTTGACAGAACAGTTGATACAAGTGATAGGATCATTTACTGGACCTTGGTAACATTTCTTTTTTAGTATCTCTGCAGCTATCGAAAACCAATTTGTACTTGCTTAGAGTAGAGAGCACTGCATCTTCAAAAATATTTCCCACCCTCTCTAAAAGAGGTTGATTTATGCAATGTTGACCTTTGAGCATCTTTGCAGACTTGTAAATTCTAAAGCACAATAAAATTATTAGCTAAGGAGTTTGAATCAAGTCACTTTGTAGTGGAAAAGGTGCTCACAGAAGCTACAGGCTGAAAATATCAAAGCTGGGTTTAGGTATTTTCCCTGTGGGTTGTTGGACAAGGGAGATCCTGAGGGTCCTCAAAGTCTATTGTCCCTGCTCTAGGTTGCTTGTCAGAAACTAGATTGTTAGTCTTTGCTGCTTAAGGCACTACTGCACAGTTTGGCTGCACAACAGAAAGAAAACAGCTTAGCTGTGATCAGAATGCATATTCTCTGCTGATTAGCTTCAAAGTGTTTAAAGGTGGATTTGGTAGCCTGAATGAAAACAGCCCCATAGGCTCATAGGGACTGCCACTGTTGAGAGGTGTTGCCATAGGTATGGTATGGTTGGAGGAAGTGTATCACTGGTAGTGGACTTTGGGGGTCTCAGATGCTCAAGTCAGGCCCAGTGTGGCAATGTCTCTTCCTACTGCCTGCCAACCTAGATGCAGAACTCCAAACATCTTCTCCAGGACCATGTCAGTCTGCATGCCTCCATGCTTCTAGCCATGATGCTGATGGATTAAACCTCTGAAACGGTAAGCCAGACCCAATTAAGTATTTTCCTCTATAAGAGTTGTGGTAGTCATGGTGTCTCTTCACAACAATAGAAACCCTAACTGAGATGGTGGGTTCACAGGGAATAATTGGCACTAGCAAACTTTCTTTGCCACTATAGTGACAACATGTCTAGTAACGTCTATCAACTGGTGTAATAGTGACATGAATGGCATGGGTGCAACCAATTGCCTTACAGTTGTATTTAAGATCCACTCCACAGGAAACAATATATGTCAAGTACTTTAATCCAGGACAAATGTCCATGGCTTAGGAGGCCATAGGTCCCAGTGGAGAAGCAACTATTATTGTTTTGTGGAGTGACTGTGATGTACCCATCAAATTGCCTTCTAGATGTTTCTGTTTGTGCCCATAAATTATGCTGTTGTCTGCCAGGTTGAACGTGGAGGGAAGATTTTTTTTGTGCAATGAGGAGTGTACTGTACAGACTCGCGACTAGTCAAGCTCCCAAAAAGAAATGGTGCTTGTTGTGGTAAAATGGCCCAATACTCAGCCACAACGGAGGTGGGTGGAGGAGGGCTGGAGGAAAGGTAGAGCTGGAGGGAGGTCTTGAGTGCTGAGTAGCTACTCCTCTGAAATGAGACAGTCTTTAAGGAGGAGGTTCATCACAATCAGAAAACCCATGCAACTTCGAATCCCAGGAAGCACACAAAACTTACAGGGCTCAGAAACTAAGAGGTTACAATATCCTCAAGGCCACTCTTCAGGGTGATAAAAACAGTAAACAGTTGTTGGGCAGAGCAGGCTCTTAGCCAGCTGAACGGCCTGAAAGTTGTGCTGGGAGATTGAAATAGGACTCTTTTCTGACTCATCAGCTATGCTAAGACAGGCTTTTCAGCTACAAAACTATCTTTGGATCACCCATATTCCTGTAAGCAGACACCAGTGTGTAACCCCGATAAACTCACTCATTCACTAAGCTAACTTTTTTTGTATGCTTATCATGAATGCCCTGTCTGGAGTGACTAGACATTTGTTCATGTATTCCCAAAGAAGGACACACACACACACACACACACACACACACACACACACACACACACACTCACACACACACTGTTGTATAGTAAAGTATCCTTAAGCAATGGGATTGTGAGACTCTAGTAGAATGTTTTTGTCTTCTAAGTTTTCCGCATTATTTAAATCTCTCTCTCTCTCTCTCTCTCTCTCTCTCTCTCTCTCTCTCTCTCTCTCTCTCTCTCTCTCTCTCTCTCTCCTTCTCTCCATGTTTGGGGATTGAGTTCAGGGCCTCTCTCATGTGGTAAATATATGCTTTGCCATTGTGGTATATTCCCAGCCATATATTACTTTTCTACAATGAACAGGTGTTACTTTAATAATTTTAACACATTATTCTTTTTGTAAACAACAAAAAACCAACTAAATGAATAAATATGGATATCAGTTCTGATTCTTCTTTTTCCCTATATGTCTTATCCAACCTATTTGTTAATATTGCTGATTTATCTTTCAAAATATACAACCCCTACCACCACTCCCTGGCTATACACTAGTGGAAGCAGAACCCATTTTTTTTGGGCCTGATGGCTGGGCTCTAGTCCAGGCCCTTGGTGATGTGGTTCTTTCCCTTATCCATTTGTCTCCTATTACTTGCTCACTCATTCCCACCATGCAAATATTCCTCTTACCTGCAATCAGGTGGCTCCTGTCCCCAAGAATTAGAATTTAGTGCTTATGTCTGATGTGTGCACTTTCCTGGATAGGAAGTGACTTTCCCCTGTCCATCTCTACTTTCTTACCCATCCTTAGTTTTCTTCCTAGTAGTTGAGGAAGCAACAGATCATGTTTATCTGTTTCTGATTATTCTTTCTCTCTCTCTCTCTCTCTCTCTCTCTCTCTCTCTCTCTCTCTCACTCATGCTTGTCCATTTCTTGTACTTAGACTTGTGTCTGGCACACAAGTGATATGTATGTGTGTATGGAATGAACCCACCTATCTCCTGTCCAGTGTGTGATCTACAATCTGGCTGAGCCCAGGGGTAAAGAGAGAGGTTAGGTTTTAATTTCTCATTGTTGCCACAGGCCTCTCCTTTGCACCAGTCAACCCTTGCCCATTCTATGACTGTTTCTGTTCCCTCAGAAATTATACTTAAAAACCACTTGTAGCAAAAATTTGTGGGGTTAGCTGATTTTAATGATCGTTTTCTGGAGTAGGTGTAGAAGAAAAGAAAATAACATTAAGGCAAGCAGCGGTTTCATAATTTTTTAACACTGGATCTCTTTGCGTCTAAGGAACCTCATGATCCCTGTTCTCTTTTTCCTCTTTCCCCTGTATGCCTGTCTGTCACATTTTCAATTTTTTTTTGAGAGGTTAAAAAAGTTTCTTCCCTCCAGGTGGTGGTAGTACATGCTTTTACCCACCCAACACTGGGAAGCCAGAGGCAGGCTGATCTCTGTGAGGTCAAGGCAAGCCTGGCCTACAAAGTGAGTTCTAGGACAGTCAGGGTTACACAGAGAGACCCTGTCTTGAAATAAAAATTTATCTTCCCTCAGGGAAAACATTCTGTTTTCTTCAAAGCCATGGTCCCAGGCAACACCTGGCTCTGGGATTAGGAGGGGAATGCCTGCAGTCACAAACAATCCTGTGACACCTTTTTCCCCCTGAGAATCCTGGACTAGTTGCTAATATTATCTATACCCCATCACCTCTATTATTCTGTATTCATTATTAGAGGAGAAAATTAAGACCAAAGAAATTATTCTGTCAAGTACCCAAGCACAAAAGAAAGTCCGAAAGGCTTCAGAGCTGTCTTCCATGAAAATTAACATGGCACAAGGAAATGTCTGCTTTTCTTTCCACCAAATTTAATATTTTTCATTTACTTTCTTTATTATTTAGTGTGTGAGTGTGCATGTGTGTGTATGTGTATATATGTGTACCATATATATATTCAGGTACCCATAAAGGCCAGAAAAGTTATCAGGTCTCCTGTAGTTGGAGTTGCATGTGATTGTGAGCTACTTAATGTGTGTGTGAGAACTAGGTTATCTGGAAGAGCTGTAAGGTCTCAGCCACTGAGTCATTTCATCTCTCTCTCTAGCACTCTCTTTCTTCCTTCCTTCCTTCCTTCCTTCCTTCCTTCCTTCCTTCCTTCCTTCCTTCCTTTCTGACTCTTTTAGGAAAATTGATATCTTTTTTTAAAATAAATTATCGTTATCTGAATCTATGTTTACTTTAATATCAAAAGCCCCAAATCTCTTCTGAGACTCAAGGCAATCTTTTAGCTATAACACTATTTATAAAGAAAATCCCATGTGGTATGCGCATTGGGCTCCAGCTGTGGTTCACTGTCCTCAGTTTCCCACTGGGTTGGAACGATGAAGTAGAATCTGGAACCAGTGGGGTAAGCGGAAGCCTGGTCTGGCTGCACTTAGAGGACCTTAGCTTGTGGGCTGTATAGGGGTGAATCAGGGCTAATATGAACCTTGGAGAGTGGGAAGGGGATCTTCTTAGGATGAAGTTCCACTGACTAGAGTTTAAAGTACTATGGTTGCCTTATTTGTATGGAGCGGCATTCCAGGAACCCTAGGTACTGGCTGGATAGATTCTTATGGTTGTGTGGATTGAACTTGTGGTTTTGCAGAGGACTATGTGATATTCCTCAGGTCAAAGATTAGAGCTCTAATCAGATCAGGCTCCCCAGATCAGGTAGAGAGGCGGAAGCCCCACTAAGAAAAGAGTCTTCCATTTTGCACCAAGCTCAGAGGAGCTATCCAGACATACTTGACAGACTGCAACCTTAGTAGTAAGGTGCATCGCAAACGTCTCTCATACAATGACAGAAAATATACATTACCACCTCAAAAGGGAGTAAGGGAGGCATAGTGAGAAAATACTAGATCAAAGCAAGACTGAAAGCCAGCAGGACAAACAACAAGTCCTGTAGTTCTATCCAGGGCATCTGGGCTTTAGTTTCAAAGAACTTAGGAGACCTCCACCTCTAGCTTTGTTATCTCTTGGGCTGGCTCCACTCCGAGCATGCAGCTTCTTTATCAGATGTCCTTTATGGCTCTGACATCTCCAACATACTGTGTTTCTACCACAGTCCAGGCTTAACTTCCATAGCTTCATTCAATGACATCTCATGATTCCAGTCATGTCTCCAGTCATGCCACACACTACCTATCCTTAAAGTCTTTCTGGAACCAATAAGGAAGAATCCACAGAACCCCTAACTTCTGGGTCATTTATGTCTCCAAAGCCAGTACCAAATGAACTACCACATTCAGCTGCTGATTTAGGTTTAATTCTTGCATCCTTGGATTATTTTTGCAGCAGCTTTTGTCTTCTAGGAGTAGGAAACCCTTTAGGCTCTCTTTCACAAATAGGAGGCTTAGTGGGTAGAGTCTTGCTGTGAGAGCAGGAAGCTTTTCTTTAATGGAGCTAATTTCCTTAATAACCACAGTCTCCCATTTAGCATGGGCTTTGGATGAAGCACTAAGCTTCTTGTGGTCTTTTTCTTCCTAAACTGTATATTGTTTTTTACCTACCTCACTTGTTGATTTTCACCTGGAGACATGTATAAGAGTAATTACTAATAACTATGAAACAGACTTAATGCTATGCTGGCTTAAATGTCCCCCACAACAGAATTAGTTCATTACTTTTAAATTTAGCCCCAGGCAAGTTCTCAGGACATGGATAGAAAGCAGTCAAAGTCTTTGCTAAAATATCAAAAGGATGGCTTCTGGTACAGTTGCTAATAAACTTGCTTCTGCCTGAAGCCTCACAACACATATTTTTGTTTTGTGTCTTACTTAGAACTCTACTGTCTTCTAGCCTCCAACTAGAACATCTCTGTTTACAGCAAAGCAGCAAACACTTGCTTTATGGAATTTAAAGAAGGCCCCGCTACTGAGGCTCAGTTATGTCTCCCCCACCATTCTAAGATACAGAGACTTATCACATGCCAGTCAGTGCAAAAGAAGGAACTGTTGCTCAACCCCTTAGAACATATGGAGAAACATCATCATCATCATCGTCATCAACATCAGCATCAGCATCATCAACAACAACCACCTCAAGATCAAACACAGCAGTTGTATAATATAAAGAGAATTTAATTGGAACAATTGTTCTTTCTGCATGTCTCACAATCGATGGAATATTAGATTTGAAGAAACCATTATTACTAATGTTATTAGTCAGCAAAAGTAATGTACATTCTTCAATAATATCTTACTTGATTCTCTAACAAAGCTGTCAGATATGTATGCACTTGTTTACTTTTGTTTTGTTGTCTTCTAATACTTTTTATGGCTATAGTACCCACATGGGAACTGAGAAAAAAAATGACAGTATATATAAGATACATAATAGGGATAGGGACATGACTCAATCAGTAAAGGGATTGCTGTATATAAGGACCTCAGTTTGGATTACCAGAATACTGTGGGTGCCGTGTGTGCTGTGTGTGCTGTGTGTGCTGTATGTGCTGTATGTGCTGTGTGTGCTGTGTGTGCTGTGTGTGCTGGGTGTGCTGTATGTGCTGTGTGTGCTGTATGTGCTGTGTGTGCTGTGTGTGCTGTGTGTGCTCTGTGTGCTGGGTGTGTTGTATGTGCTGTATGTGCTGTGTGTGCTGGGTGTGCTGTGTGTGCTGGGTGTGTTGTATGTGCTGTATGTGCTGTGTGTGCTGTGTGTGCTGGGTGTGTTGTATGTGCTGTATGTGCTGTATGTGCTGTGTGTGCTGTGTGTGCTGTGTGTGCTGTGCGTGCTGTGTGTGCTGTGGGTGCTGTGTGTGCTGTGGGTGCTGTGTGTGCTGTGTGTGCTGTGGGTGCTGTGTGTACTGTATGTGCTGTGGGTGCTGTGTGTGCTGTGGGTGCTGTGTGTGCTGTGGGTGCTGTGTGTGCTGTGTGTGCTGTATGTGCTCTGGGTGCTGTGGGTGCTGTGTGTGCTGTGTGTGCTGTGTGTGCTGTGGGTGCTGTGGGTGCTGTGTGTGCTGTGTGTGCTGTGTGTGCTGTGTGTGCTGTGGGTACTGTATGTGCTGTGTGTGTTGTGTGTGCTGTATGTGCTGTGTGTGTTGTGTGTGCTGTGTGTGCTGTGGGTGCTGTGTGTGCTGTGTGTGCTGTATGTGCTGTGTGTGCTGTGTGTGCTGTATGTGCTGAGTGTGTTGTGTGTGCTGTGTGTGCTGTGTGTGCTGTGTGTGCTGAGTGTGTTGTATGTGCTGTGTGTGCTGTGTGTGCTGTATGTGCTGTGTGTGCTGTGGGTGCTGTATGTGCTGAGTGTGTTGTGTGTGCTGTGTGTGCTGTGTGTGCTGTGTGTGCTGTGTGTGTTGTATGTGCTGTGTGTGCTGTGTGTGCTGTGTGTGCTGTGGGTTCTGTATGTGCTGTGTGTGCTGTGTGTGCTGTGTGTACTGTATGTGCTGTGTGTGCTGTGTATGCTGTGTGTGCTGTGGGTGCTGTGTGTGCTGTGTGTGCTGTATGTGCTGTGGGTGCTGTGTGTGCTGTGTGTGCTGTATGTGCTGTGTGTGCTGTGTGTGCTGTGGGTGCTGTATGTGCTGTATGTGCTGTATGTGCTGTGGGTGCTGTGGGTGCTGTGTGTGCTGTGGGTGCTGTGTGTGCTGTGGGTGCTGTGTGTGCTGTGTGTGCTGTGTGTGCTGTGGGTGCTGTGTGCTGTGTGTGCTGTATGTGCTGTGTGTGCTGTGTGTGCTGTATGTGCTGTGGGTACTGTATGTGCTGTGTGTGCTGTGTGTGCTGTGTGTGTTGTATGTGCTGTGTGTGCTGTGTGTGCTGTGTGTGCTGTGGGTGCTGTATGTGCTGTGTGTGCTGTGTGTGCTGTGGGTGCTGTGTGTGCTGTGTGTGCTGTGTGTACTGTGTGTGCTGTGGGTGCTGTGTGTGCTGTTGGTGCTGTGGGTGCTGTAGGTGCTGTGGATGCTGTGGGTGCTGTGGATGCTGTGTGTGCTGTGTATGCTGTGGGTGCTGTGTGTGCTGTGTGTGCTGTGGGTTCTGTATGTGCTGTGTGTGCTGTGTGTGCTGTGGGTGTTGTGTGTGCTGTACGTGCTGTGGGTGCTGTGGGTGTTGTGTGTGCTGTGTGTGTTGTGTGTGCTGTGGGTTCTGTATGTGCTGTGTGTGCTGTGGGTGCTGTGTGTGCTGTGTGTGCTGTGTGTGCTGTGTGTGCTGTATGTGCTGTGGGTGCTGTGGGTGCTGTGGGTGCTGTGGGTGCTGTGTGTGCTGTGTGTGCTGTGGGTGCTGTGGGTGCTGTGTGTGCTGTGTGTGCTGTGTGTGCTGTGGGTGCTGTGGGTGCTGTGGGTGCTGTGTGTGCTGTGTGTGCTGTGTGTGCTGTGGGTGCTGTGGGTGCTGTGTGTGCTGTGTGTGCTGTGGGTGCTGTGTGTGCTGTGTGTGCTGTGGGTGCTGTGGGTGCTGTGTGTGCTGTGTGTGTTGTGTGTGCTGTGTGTGCTGTGTGTGCTGTGGGTGCTGTGGGTGCTGTGTGTGCTGTGTGTGCTGTGTGTACTGTGTGTGCTGTGGGTGCTGTGTGTGCTGTGTGTGCTGTTGGTGCTGTGGGTGCTGTAGGTGCTGTGGATGCTGTGGGTGCTGTGGATGCTGTGTGTGCTGTGTATGCTGTGTGTGCTGTGTGTGCTGTGTGTGCTGTGTGTGCTGTGGGTTCTGTATGTGCTGTGTGTGCTGTGTGTGCTGTGGGTGTTGTGTGTGCTGTACGTGCTGTGGGTGCTGTGGGTGTTGTGTGTGCTGTGTGTGTTGTGTGTGCTGTGGGTTCTGTATGTGCTGTGTGTGCTGTGTGTGCTGTGGGTGCTGTGTGTGCTGTGTGTGCTGTGTGTGCTGTGTGTGCTGTGTGTGCTGTGGGTACTGTGGATGCTGTGTGTGCTGTGTGTGCTGTGTGTGCTGTGTGTGTTGTATGTGCTATGTGTGCTGTGTGTGCTGTGTGTGCTGTGGGTTCTGTATGTGCTGTGTGTGCTGTATGTGCTGTGTGTACTGTATGTGCTGTGTGTGCTGTGTATGCTGTGGGTGCTGTGTGTGCTGTGTGTGCTGTATGTGCTGTGTGTGCTGTATGTGCTGTGTGTGCTGTGTGTGCTGTGTGTGCTCTGTGTGCTGGGTGTGTTGTATGTGCTGTATGTGCTGTGTGTGCTGTGTGTGCTGTGTGTGCTGGGTGTGCTGTGTGTGCTGGGTGTGTTGTATGTGCTGTATGTGCTGTGTGTGCTGTGTGTGCTGGGTGTGTTGTATGTGCTGTATGTGCTGTGTGTGCTGTGGGTGCTGTGTGTGCTGTGCGTGCTGTGTGTGCTGTGGGTGCTGTGTGTGCTGTGGGTGCTGTGTGTGCTGTGTGTGCTGTGTGTGCTGTGTGTACTGTATGTGCTGTGGGTGCTGTGTGTGCTGTGGGTGCTGTGTGTGCTGTGTGTGCTGTATGTGCTCTGGGTGCTGTGGGTGCTGTGTGTGCTGTGTGTGCTGTGTGTGCTGTGGGTGCTGTGGGTGCTGTGTGTGCTGTGTGTGCTGTGTGTGCTGTGTGTGCTGTGGGTACTGTATGTGCTGTGTGTGTTGTGTGTGCTGTATGTGCTGTGTGTGTTGTGTGTGCTGTGTGTGCTGTGGGTGCTGTGTGTGCTGTGTGTGCTGTATGTGCTGTGTGTGCTGTGTGTGCTGTATGTGCTGAGTGTGTTGTGTGTGCTGTGTGTGCTGTGTGTGCTGTGTGTGCTGTATGTGCTGTGTGTGCTGTGGGTGCTGTATGTGCTGAGTGTGTTGTGTGTGCTGTGTGTGCTGTGTGTGCTGTGTGTGCTGTGTGTGTTGTATGTGCTGTGTGTGCTGTGTGTGCTGTGTGTGCTGTGGGTTCTGTATGTGCTGTGTGTGCTGTGTGTGCTGTGTGTGCTGTGTGTACTGTATGTGCTGTGTGTGCTGTGTATGCTGTGTGTGCTGTGGGTGCTGTGTGTGCTGTGTGTGCTGTATGTGCTGTGGGTGCTGTGTGTGCTGTGTGTGCTGTATGTGCTGTGTGTGCTGTGTGTGCTGTGGGTGCTGTATGTGCTGTATGTGCTGTATGTGCTGTGGGTGCTGTGGGTGCTGTGGGTGCTGTGTGTGCTGTGGGTGCTGTGTGTGCTGTGTGTGCTGTGTGTGCTGTGGGTGCTGTGTGCTGTGTGTGCTGTATGTGCTGTGTGTGCTGTGGGTGCTGTATGTGCTGTGGGTACTGTATGTGCTGTGTGTGCTGTGTGTGCTGTGTGTGTTGTATGTGCTGTGTGTGCTGTGTGTGCTGTGTGTGCTGTGGGTGCTGTATGTGCTGTGTGTGCTGTGTGTGCTGTGGGTGCTGTGTGTGCTGTGGGTGCTGTGTGTGCTGTGTGTGCTGTGTGTGCTGTGTGCTGTGTGTGCTGTATGTGCTGTGTGTGCTGTGTGTGCTGTATGTGCTGTGGGTACTGTATGTGCTGTGTGTGCTGTGTGTGCTGTGTGTGTTGTATGTGCTGTGTGTGCTGTGTGTGCTGTGTGTGCTGTGAGTGCTGTATGTGATGTGTGTGCTGTGTGTGCTGTGGGTGCTGTATGTGCTGTGTGTGCTGTGTGTGCTGTGGGTGCTGTGTGTGCTGTGTGTGCTGTGTGTGTTGTGGGTGCTGTGTGTGCTGTGTGCTGTGTGTGCTGTGTGTGCTGTGGGTGCTGTGGGTGCTGTGTGTGCTGTGTGTGCTGTGTGTGCTGTGTGTGCTGTGTGTGCTGTGGGTGCTGTGGGTGCTGTGTGTGCTGTGTATGCTGTGGGTGCTGTGTGTGCTGTGTGTGCTGTGGGTTCTGTATGTGCTGTGTGTGCTGTGTGTGCTGTGGGTGTTGTGTGTGCTGTACGTGCTGTGGGTGCTGTGGGTGTTGTGTGTGCTGTGTGTGTTGTGTGTGCTGTGGGTTCTGTATGTGCTGTGTGTGCTGTGGGTGCTGTGTGTGCTGTGGGTGCTGTGTGTGCTGTGTGTGCTGTGTGTGCTGTGTGTGCTGTATGTGCTGTGGGTGCTGTGGGTGCTGTGGGTGCTGTGGGTGCTGTGTGTGCTGTGGGTGCTGTGGGTGCTGTGTGTGCTGTGTGTGCTGTGTGTGCTGTGGGTGCTGTGGGTGCTGTGTGTGCTGTGTGTGCTGTGTGTGCTGTGGGTGCTGTGGGTGCTGTGTGTGCTGTGTGTGCTGTGGGTGCTGTGTGTGCTGTGTGTGCTGTGGGTGCTGTGGGTGCTGTGTGTGCTGTGTGTGTTGTGTGTGCTGTGTGTGCTGTGTGTGCTGTGTGTGCTGTGTGTGCTGTGGGTGCTGTGGGTGCTGTGGGTGCTGTGTGTGCTGTGTGTGCTGTGTGTGCTGTGTGTGCTGTGGGTGCTGTGTGTGCTGTGTGTGCTGTTGGTGCTGTGGGTGCTGTAGGTGCTGTGGATGCTGTGGGTGCTGTGGATGCTGTGTGTGCTTTGTATGCTGTGGGTGCTGCGTGTGCTGTGTGTGCTGTGTGTGCTGTGGGTTCTGTATGTGCTGTGTGTGCTGTGTGTGCTGTGGGTGTTGTGTGTGCTGTACGTGCTGTGGGTGCTGTGGGTGTTGTGTGTGCTGTGTGTGTTGTGTGTGCTGTGGGTTCTGTATGTGCTGTGTGTGCTGTGTGTGCTGTGGGTGCTGTGTGTGCTGTGTGTGCTGTGTGTGCTGTGTGTGCTGTGGGTACTGTGGGTGCTGTGTGTGCTGTGTGTGCTGTGTGTGCTGTGTGTGCTGTGTGTGCTGGGTGTGTTGTATGTGCTGTGTGTGCTGTGTGTGCTGTGTATGCTGGGTGTGTTGTATGTGCTGTGTGTGCTGTGTGTGCTGTATGTGCTGTGTGTGCTGTGGGTGCTGTATGTGCTGAGTGTGTTGTGTGTGCTGTGTGTGCTGTGTGTGCTGTGTGTGTTGTATGTGCTATGTGTGCTGTGTGTGCTGTGTGTGCTGTGGGTTCTGTATGTGCTGTGTGTGCTGTATGTGCTGTGTGTACTGTATGTGCTGTGTGTGCTGTGTATGCTGTGGGTGCTGTGTGCTGTGTGTGCTGTATGTGCTGTGTGTGCTGTATGTGCTGTGTGTGCTGTGTGTGCTGTGTGTGCTCTGTGTGCTGGGTGTGTTGTATGTGCTGTATGTGCTGTGTGTGCTGGGTGTGCTGTGTGTGCTGGGTGTGTTGTATGTGCTGTATGTGCTGTGTGTGCTGTGTGTGCTGGGTGTGTTGTATGTGCTGTATGTGCTGTATGTGCTGTGTGTGCTGTGTGTGCTGTGTGTGCTGTGTGTGCTGTGTGTGCTGTGGGTGCTGTGTGTGCTGTGGGTGCTGTGTGTGCTGTGTGTGCTGTGGGTGCTGTGTGTACTGTATGTGCTGTGGGTGCTGTGTGTGCTGTGGGTGCTGTGTGTGCTGTGTGTGCTGTATGTGCTCTGGGTGCTGTGGGTGCTGTGTGTGCTGTGTGTGCTGTGTGTGCTGTGGGTGCTGTGGGTGCTGTGTGTGCTGTGTGTGCTGTGTGTACTGTGGGTACTGTATGTGCTGTGTGTGTTGTGTGTGCTGTATGTGCTGTGTGTGTTGTGTGTGCTGTGTGTGCTGTGGGTGCTGTGTGTGCTGTGTGTGCTGTATGTGCTGTGTGTGCTGTGTGTGCTGTATGTGCTGAGTGTGTTGTGTGTGCTGTGTGTGCTGTGTGTGCTGTGTGTGCTGTGTGTGCTGAGTGTGTTGTATGTGCTGTGTGTGCTGTGTGTGCTGTATGTGCTGTGTGTGCTGTGGGTGCTGTATGTGCTGAGTGTGTTGTGTGTGCTGTGTGTGCTGTGTATGCTGTGTGTGCTGTGTGTGTTGTATGTGCTGTGTGTGCTGTGTGTGCTGTGTGTGCTGTGGGTTCTGTATGTGCTGTGTGTGCTGTGTGTGCTGTGTGTACTGTATGTGCTGTGTGTGCTGTGTATGCTGTGTGTGCTGTGGGTGCTGTGTGTGCTGTGTGTGCTGTATGTGCTGTGGGTGCTGTGTGTGCTGTGTGTGCTGTATGTGCTGTGTGTGCTGTGTGTGCTGTGGGTGCTGTATGTGCTGTATGTGCTGTATGTGCTGTGGGTGCTGTGGGTGCTGTGTGTGCTGTGGGTGCTGTGTGTGCTGTGTGTGCTGTGTGTGCTGTGGGTGCTGTGTGCTGTGTGTGCTGTATGTGCTGTGTGTGCTGTGTGTGCTGTATGTGCTGTGGGTACTGTATGTGCTGTGTGTGCTGTGTGTGCTGTGTGTGTTGTATGTGCTGTGTGTGCTGTGTGTGCTGTGTGTGCTGTGGGTGCTTTATGTGCTGTGTGTGCTGTGTGTGCTGTGGGTGCTGTGTGTGCTGTGTGTGCTGTGTGTGTTGTGGGTGCTGTGTGTGCTGTGTGTGCTGTGTGTGCTGTGTGTGCTGTGGGTACTGTGGGTGCTGTGTGTGCTGTGTGTGCTGTGTGTGCTGTGTGTGCTGTGTGTGCTGTATGTGCTGTGGGTGCTGTGGGTGCTGTGTGTGCTGTGGGTACTGTGGGTGCTGTGTGTGCTGTGTGTGCTGTGGGTGCTGTATGTGCTGTATGTGCTGTATGTGCTGTGGGTGCTGTGGGTGCTGTGTGTGCTGTGGGTGCTGTGTGTGCTGTGGGTGCTGTGTGTGCTGTGTGTGCTGTGTGTGCTGTGTGCTGTGTGTGCTGTATGTGCTGTGTGTGCTGTGTGTGCTGTATGTGCTGTAGGTACTGTATGTGCTGTGTGTGCTGTGTGTGCTGTGTGTGTTGTATGTGCTGTGTGTGCTGTGTGTGCTGTGTGTGCTGTGAGTGCTGTATGTGATGTGTGTGCTGTGTGTGCTGTGGGTGCTGTGTGTGCTGTGTGTGCTGTGTGTGTTGTGGGTGCTGTGTGTGCTGTGTGTGCAGTGTGTGCTGTGTGTGCTGTGTGTGCTGTGGGTACTGTGGGTGCTGTGTGTGCTGTGTGTGCTGTGTGTGCTGTGTGTGCTGTGTGTGCTGGGTGTGTTGTATGTGCTGTGTGTGCTGTGTGTGCTGTGTATGCTGGGTGTGTTGTATGTGCTGTGTGTGCTGTGTGTGCTGTATGTGCTGTGTGTGCTGTGGGTGCTGTATGTGCTGAGTGTGTTGTGTGTGCTGTGTGTGCTGTGTGTGCTGTGTGTGCTGTGTGTGTTGTATGTGCTGTGTGTGCTGTGTGTGCTGTGGGTTCTGTATGTGCTGTGTGTGCTGTGTGTACTGTGTGTACTGTATGTGCTGTGTGTGCTGTGGGTACTGTATGTGCTGTGTGTACTGTATGTGCTGTGTGTGCTGTGTATGCTGTGGGTGCTGTGTGTGCTGTGTGTGCTGTATGTGCTGTGTGTGCTGTATGTGCTGTGTGTGCTGTGTGTGCTGTGTGTGCTGTGTGTGCTGTGTGTGCTGGGTGTTTTGTATGTGCTGTATGTGCTGTGTGTGCTGTGTGTGCTGTATGTGCTGTGGGTGCCGTGTGTGCTGTGTGTGCTGTATGTGCTGTGGGTGCTGTGTGTGCTGTGTGTGCTGTGTGTGCTGTATGTGCTGTATGTGCTGTGGGTGCTGTGGGTGCTGTGTGTGCTGTGTGTGCTGTGGGTGCTGTGGGTGCTGTGTGTGCTGTGTGTGCTGTGTGTACTGTGGGTACTGTATGTGCTGTGTGTGTTGTGTGTGCTGTATGTGCTGTGTGTGTTGTGTGTGCTGTGTGTGCTGTGGGTGCTGTGTGTGCTGTGTGTGCTGTATGTGCTGTGTGTGCTGTGTGTGCTGTATGTGCTGAGTGTGTTGTGTGTGCTGTGTGTGCTGTGTGTGCTGTGTGTGCTGTGTGTGCTGAGTGTGTTGTATGTGCTGTGTGTGCTGTGTGTGCTGTATGTGCTGTGTGTGCTGTGGGTGCTGTATGTGCTGAGTGTGTTGTGTGTGCTGTGTGTGCTGTGTATGCTGTGTGTGCTGTGTGTGTTGTATGTGCTGTGTGTGCTGTGTGTGCTGTGTGTGCTGTGGGTTCTGTATGTGCTGTGTGTGCTGTGTGTGCTGTGTGTACTGTATGTGCTGTGTGTGCTGTGTATGCTGTGTGTGCTGTGGGTGCTGTGTGTGCTGTGTGTGCTGTATGTGCTGTGGGTGCTGTGTGTGCTGTGTGTGCTGTATGTGCTGTGTGTGCTGTGTGTGCTGTGGGTGCTGTATGTGCTGTATGTGCTGTATGTGCTGTGGGTGCTGTGGGTGCTGTGTGTGCTGTGGGTGCTGTGTGTGCTGTGTGTGCTGTGTGTGCTGTGGGTGCTGTGTGCTGTGTGTGCTGTATGTGCTGTGTGTGCTGTGTGTGCTGTATGTGCTGTGGGTACTGTATGTGCTGTGTGTGCTGTGTGTGCTGTGTGTGTTGTATGTGCTGTGTGTGCTGTGTGTGCTGTGTGTGCTGTGGGTGCTTTATGTGCTGTGTGTGCTGTGTGTGCTGTGGGTGCTGTGTGTGCTGTGTGTGCTGTGTGTGTTGTGGGTGCTGTGTGTGCTGTGTGTGCTGTGTGTGCTGTGTGTGCTGTGGGTACTGTGGGTGCTGTGTGTGCTGTGTGTGCTGTGTGTGCTGTGTGTGCTGTGTGTGCTGTATGTGCTGTGGGTGCTGTGGGTGCTGTGTGTGCTGTGGGTACTGTGGGTGCTGTGTGTGCTGTGTGTGCTGTGGGTGCTGTATGTGCTGTATGTGCTGTATGTGCTGTGGGTGCTGTGGGTGCTGTGTGTGCTGTGGGTGCTGTGTGTGCTGTGGGTGCTGTGTGTGCTGTGTGTGCTGTGTGTGCTGTGTGCTGTGTGTGCTGTATGTGCTGTGTGTGCTGTGTGTGCTGTATGTGCTGTAGGTACTGTATGTGCTGTGTGTGCTGTGTGTGCTGTGTGTGTTGTATGTGCTGTGTGTGCTGTGTGTGCTGTGTGTGCTGTGAGTGCTGTATGTGATGTGTGTGCTGTGTGTGCTGTGGGTGCTGTGTGTGCTGTGTGTGCTGTGTGTGTTGTGGGTGCTGTGTGTGCTGTGTGTGCAGTGTGTGCTGTGTGTGCTGTGTGTGCTGTGGGTACTGTGGGTGCTGTGTGTGCTGTGTGTGCTGTGTGTGCTGTGTGTGCTGTGTGTGCTGGGTGTGTTGTATGTGCTGTGTGTGCTGTGTGTGCTGTGTATGCTGGGTGTGTTGTATGTGCTGTGTGTGCTGTGTGTGCTGTATGTGCTGTGTGTGCTGTGGGTGCTGTATGTGCTGAGTGTGTTGTGTGTGCTGTGTGTGCTGTGTGTGCTGTGTGTGCTGTGTGTGTTGTATGTGCTGTGTGTGCTGTGTGTGCTGTGTGTGCTGTGGGTTCTGTATGTGCTGTGTGTGCTGTGTGTACTGTGTGTACTGTATGTGCTGTGTGTGCTGTGGGTACTGTATGTGCTGTGTGTACTGTATGTGCTGTGTGTGCTGTGTATGCTGTGGGTGCTGTGTGTGCTGTGTGTGCTGTATGTGCTGTGTGTGCTGTATGTGCTGTGTGTGCTGTGTGTGCTGTGTGTGCTGTGTGTGCTGTGTGTGCTGGGTGTTTTGTATGTGCTGTATGTGCTGTGTGTGCTGTGTGTGCTGTATGTGCTGTGGGTGCCGTGTGTGCTGTGTGTGCTGTATGTGCTGTGGGTGCTGTGTGTGCTGTGTGTGCTGTGTGTGCTGTATGTGCTGTATGTGCTGTGGGTGCTGTGGGTGCTGTGTGTGCTGTGGGTGCTGTGTGTGCTGTGGGTGCTGTGTGTGCTGTGTGTGCTGTGTGCTGTGTGTGCTGTGTGCTGTGTGTGCTGTATGTGCTGTGTGTGCTGTGTGTGCTGTATGTGCTGTGGGTACTGTATGTGCTGTGTGTGCTGTGTGTGCTGTGTGTGCTGTGTGTGCTGTGGGTGCTGTATGTGCTGTGTGTGCTGTGTGTGCTGTGGGTGCTGTGTGTGCTGTGTGTGCTGTGTGTGTTGTGGGTGCTGTGTGTGCTGTGTGTGCTGTGTGTGCTGTGTGTGCTGTGTGTGATGTGGGTACTGTGGGTGCTGTGTGTGCTGTGTGTGCTGTGTGTGCTGTGTGTGCTGTGTGTGCTGGGTGTGTTGTATGTGCTGTGTGTGCTGTGTGTGCTGTGTATGCTGGGTGTGTTGTATGTGCTGTGTGTGCTGTGTGTGCTGTATGTGCTGTGTGTGCTGTGGGTGCTGTATGTGCTGAGTGTGTTGTGTGTGCTGTGTGTGCTGTGTGTGCTGTGTGTGTTGTATGTGCTGTGTGTGCTGTGTGTGCTGTGTGTGCTGTGGGTTCTGTATGTGCTGTGTGTGCTGTGTGTACTGTGTGTACTGTATGTGCTGTGTGTGCTGTGGGTACTGTATGTGCTGTGTGTACTGTATGTGCTGTGTGTGCTGTGTATGCTGTGGGTGCTGTGTGTGCTGTGTGTGCTGTATGTGCTGTGTGTGCTGTATGTGCTGTGTGTGCTGTGTGTGCTGTGTGTGCTGTGTGTGCTGTGGGTGCTGTGTGTGCTGTGGGTGCTGTGTGTGCTGTGTGTGCTGTGGGTGCTGTGTGTACTGTATGTGCTGTGGGTGCTGTGTGTGCTGTGGGTGCTGTGTGTGCTGTGTGTGCTGTATGTGCTCTGGGTGCTGTGGGTGCTGTGTGTGCTGTGTGTGCTGTGTGTGCTGTGGGTGCTGTGGGTGCTGTGTGTGCTGTGTGTGCTGTGTGTGCTGTGTGTACTGTGGGTACTGTATGTGCTGTGTGTGTTGTGTGTGCTGTATGTGCTGTGTGTGTTGTGTGTGCTGTGTGTGCTGTGGGTGCTGTGTGTGCTGTGTGTGCTGTATGTGCTGTGTGTGCTGTGTGTGCTGTATGTGCTGAGTGTGTTGTGTGTGCTGTGTGTGCTGTGTGTGCTGTGTGTGCTGTGTGTGCTGAGTGTGTTGTATGTGCTGTGTGTGCTGTGTGTGCTGTATGTGCTGTGTGTGCTGTGGGTGCTGTATGTGCTGAGTGTGTTGTGTGTGCTGTGTGTGCTGTGTATGCTGTGTGTGCTGTGTGTGTTGTATGTGCTGTGTGTGCTGTGTGTGCTGTGTGTGCTGTGGGTTCTGTATGTGCTGTGTGCTGTGTGTGCTGTGTGTGCTGTGTGTACTGTATGTGCTGTGTGTGCTGTGTATGCTGTGTGTGCTGTGGGTGCTGTGTGTGCTGTGTGTGCTGTATGTGCTGTGGGTGCTGTGTGTGCTGTGTGTGCTGTATGTGCTGTGTGTGCTGTGTGTGCTGTGGGTGCTGTATGTGCTGTATGTGCTGTATGTGCTGTGGGTGCTGTGTGTGCTGTGTGTGCTGTGGGTGCTGTGTGTGCTGTGTGTGCTGTGTGTGCTGTGTGTGCTGTGTGCTGTGTGTGCTGTATGTGCTGTGTGTGCTGTGTGTGCTGTATGTGCTGTGGGTACTGTATGTGCTGTGTGTGCTGTGTGTGCTGTGTGTGTTGTATGTGCTGTGTGTGCTGTGTGTGCTGTGTGTGCTGTGGGTGCTGTATGTGCTGTGTGTGCTGTGTGTGCTGTGGGTGCTGTGTGTGCTGTGTGTGCTGTGTGTGTTGTGGGTGCTGTGTGTGCTGTGTGTGCTGTGTGTGCTGTGTGTGCTGTGGGTACTGTGGGTGCTGTGTGTGCTGTGTGTGCTGTGTGTGCTGTGTGTGCTGTGTGTGCTGTATGTGCTGTGGGTGCTGTGGGTGCTGTGTGTGCTGTGGGTACTGTGGGTGCTGTGTGTGCTGTGTGTGCTGTGGGTGCTGTATGTGCTGTATGTGCTGTATGTGCTGTGGGTGCTGTGGGTGCTGTGTGTGCTGTGGGTGCTGTGTGTGCTGTGGGTGCTGTGTGTGCTGTGTGTGCTGTGTGTGCTGTGTGCTGTGTGTGCTGTATGTGCTGTGTGTGCTGTGTGTGCTGTATGTGCTGTGGGTACTGTATGTGCTGTGTGTGCTGTGTGTGCTGTGTGTGTTGTATGTGCTGTGTGTGCTGTGTGTGCTGTGTGTGCTGTGTGTGCTGTATGTGCTGTGTGTGCTGTGTGTGCTGTGGGTGCTGTGTGTGCTGTGTGTGCTGTGTGTGTTGTGGGTGCTGTGTGTGCTGTGTGTGCAGTGTGTGCTGTGTGTGCTGTGTGTGCTGTGGGTACTGTGGGTGCTGTGTGTGCTGTGTGTGCTGTGTGTGCTGTGTGTGCTGTGTGTGCTGGGTGTGTTGTATGTGCTGTGTGTGCTGTGTGTGCTGTGTATGCTGGGTGTGTTGTATGTGCTGTGTGTGCTGTGTGTGCTGTATGTGCTGTGTGTGCTGTGGGTGCTGTATGTGCTGAGTGTGTTGTGTGTGCTGTGTGTGCTGTGTGTGCTGTGTGTGTTGTATGTGCTGTGTGTGCTGTGTGTGCTGTGTGTGCTGTGGGTTCTGTATGTGCTGTGTGTGCTGTGTGTACTGTGTGTACTGTATGTGCTGTGTGTGCTGTGGGTACTGTATGTGCTGTGTGTACTGTATGTGCTGTGTGTGCTGTGTATGCTGTGGGTGCTGTGTGTGCTGTGTGTGCTGTATGTGCTGTGTGTGCTGTATGTGCTGTGTGTGCTGTGTGTGCTGTGTGTGCTGTGTGTGCTGTGGGTGCTGGGTGTGTTGTGTGTGCTGTGTGTGCTGTGTGTGCTGTGTGTGCTGGGTGTGCTGTGTGTGCTGGGTGTGTTGTATGTGCTGTATGTGCTGTGTGTGCTGTGTGTGCTGTGTGTGCTGTGTGTACTGTGTGTACTGTATGT